>PVHY01000820.1:66506-192025 GCA_004024945.1 Uropsilus gracilis
TTGTATACCTCACTCCATTGTCTTCGTGCCCTAAATGTCTCTTCTGAGAAGTCTGAGGTGAGCCTAAAATTTTTTCCTTTATAAGTTAACTGCTTTTTTGCCCTCACAAGCTTCATCATTTTTCCCTTGTCTTGAAATTTTGGTATTTTAACTAATATGTGTCTCATTTTAATTTTTCTTTCACTATAGTATTTTGGTGTTCTTCTAGCTTCTTATATGTCTATTTTCATTTTTTCAGATTTGGAAAATTCTCCAATATTTCTTCAAATATTTTCTCAGTTCTTTTGTCTTTTTCTTCTTTTTGGATGCCTATTAGTCTGATTTGGTTTTTCTCAAATTGTCAGATATTTCTCTGAGTGTACCTTCATTTTTTCCCCTTTGCATCTCTTTCTTTTTTGTTAATTTTTCTATTTATGTCTGAATCTTCAAGAGTGCTAACACTTTCTTCTACTCTTTGCTCTTTGCTTTTCCTTGAAATCCTAGTTCCACTAATATGTTAGCTTTCATCAATTTATTTTTCAAGTATCCATTCTTATGTCTTAATTCATTGATTGTGTTTTTTATCTTGTTCTTTTCCTTTTGTCTTCTCTGTTAAATCTTCCAGTTTTGTTTTTTTTATTATGATATCTCTGATTTCTTTTTCTGTTAGGTTGTAATATTTTTCTGCTTCTGTGTTGTTTGGTTCAGTGGGCTGACTTACTTTTTGAGGTATATTGGTCTCAGGATGGTTGATTTGAGCATTTGTAATTTTCCTTTCAATATTTTGCTTTCATAGTTGCCCTGCCCTTAACGTGTTAGTGCCATTGATGCCAGTGGGCACTATTTCTTGGTGGTATTGCTGGATTGTAGAAGTTTGTGGGCTGCAGTGGTTGGTGGACAGTAATAGAGGGGTAGGTCCCTGGAACTTCTCTCCTAGGTGTTCTTGTCTGGACCTCTGCTACACTATTGAAGATTTCAGTTCTAAGGTAGGGTATTGATGTTTCAAGGTTGGAGCTCAGTCTGGCCTGGAAGGTGCTGCTAGCTGGATTGGTGGAGGAGGTCATCCAGTAGCATAGTGCTCTACATAAGGAACCTTCCTTGCCTTTGACTGAGGGCTAGCATGTACTGATGCGGTGGATCAGTGTGCAAAAGTGGGGCCTGAGTCTGTGCTCGCCTTCTCCTGGTTGCCTGGCAAGGTGTGCTGTGATGGGAGCCTTACCTTATATATGAGGGTTGGGGCATGAGGTGGGTGGGTCTTTCATCAAATTCTTTGGAGAAACTAGCCCTACTAATACCAGAGATAGGGGCATATTTGAGATGACATATCTCTAGAACTGTAAGATAATCTGTGTTGGTTTGAGTCACTCTGTGTTTTGCAACAGTAGGGATCTAATACAGAAGGTAAGTAAGGGCTGCTTTTTAAAGGAGCTAGGGCATCTATAAAAACTGTCACATCAAAGGAGTAGACAAAACCAAACCAAAACAAACCCTTGAAATCTTACTGCAGAGCTGCGGCTGCTGTGGGATGTGACTGGGGTGGGGAATGGAGAACAACAGGAGGAGAGGACCAATGGACTATGGTGGAAGAATATTGGTGATATAGTGGTGTTTTTGGTATATAACATACATTTGAAGAGGTGTGAACCCATATCACTAAACCACATTCATTGTTATAACCAACATTCACTCAATAAGAATGAATTTTTAAAAAAGGATTTATAAGGGATTGTGAACTCTTAGAGTTCTATGAATTCCTCTAACTTTCAGAACTGTCATAAGATTATGAAGGAACAAAACTCTCCTAAGACTTTGGACCTTAAGGTCAAATACTTTTCAAGTATTTCTAGGAATGTTTGATGTAGGAGGATAAGTCACTGAAAATTTTCACAGCATACTTTTTCAAAATCTAAGCTTTTCCTTCTCTCCATGTTACTAAATAATTTTTAAAATTTAATAATATTGATATTTACTTAGAATTATCTGAATAGACATAATCTTGAACAAAATAAGCCCACATTTTATACATTTCTTAATTACCTCAATTAAAGATTAATTGAAGTCAGATATAAAATATGGAAATTGAATGCTGACCACATTTCTGCTAGCAAGTGATTTAATATTTGCTAGTAAAAATTATTCAACTTGGGCCAAGAAGATGAATTTAGACTTTTGGAATGGAAGGGTCTATTTGAAGTGAGCAAATCACCTTGTCTTAATCTTCATTAGCCTAATTTTATATGATACAGAAAATAGAATAAAATGACCTGTACATTTCTTTATAACTCTTAAAATTGTTGAATCATGTTGATCATTATTATTCAGTCTGTTAAAGGAATAGGGAAAGAAAAACTGGAAAGCAGAAGCCCTTATGCTTTAATGAAGTTAGGTGGCACTGTTAAGAAACTGATAGAGGCTTAGAAAAGGAATTTAATGAGTGAAAATATCCTCTTCACCCTTGCATAGTTCAATTTTAGTCATTTGCATATTCACGCAATGACAATTCCTCATAGCCAACCATGAGACTCAGTGCCAAGGCAGTCAACAGTCTGGTTGACTGTTTTTGTCTTTTTAAAATTGATCCAACAAATTTATTCTGAGTCATTTTCACCATCTGCTATATAATTGTGGGTTGGGGGAAGGACAATAGCAACTCATATTTTTAGTATAGAAATTCCACTTAGAGATGTGACCATGGCCATATTGGCAAAAGGCCATGGAAACAAATACCGCAATTGTCAAAGAACTAAAGTAGTCACAATTGAAACTATAGCATTCTGTGATGTTGGTCCTTCATTCACTCACCTTTTCTCTTTCTCCATACTTGTATGTAGAATCACTAAGCCTAACTGAAATAATAATGTAGCATATTTGCATAATCTTTTAATAGACCTTGAAATACTATCATGTACAATTATCTAATCTCACCCGATAAAAGCTGCTTACAATAAATTGAAACAATAAATATGACTCCAGAACCTACTATCTTATTCTACTCTGAAAAACCTATGTGGTTTTAGTGAAAACCAAAGGAAATGATAGTGTACCAATCAGTGGTCATAAAATCAAGTATTAATGGACACCTGGGGATCTACACAAGTTAGTAAGGGAAAATAGATGGAAGGCTGAAGATTAATGTCTGTTTAAAATATTTTACAGCTTTAATAAAACTGAAAGTCACATGGACGGGATCTGCTTTTCAAAGCTTTCTGGTGAGAACAGAAAAATAAAAACTTACTTATTATTAAGTTGTAGAGAATAACTCAGAATTAATGTAAAACATTAGATATTTACTTGTATAGAGACATGTATCTGAGGGGACATCCTAGCAGACTTTTACAGGCCAGTGTTAAGGGTGGGGTTTATAAAAGTTAGCTTTGATTGGTTTGTCATTTTAGAATTAGTTCATTGAAGTTGAGCATAGCATAGCCCAAGTTTATTGATTGGGTCTAAATGATCAGCCACAGGTTTCGGATCAAAGTTTTTTCTTAAATTTTATTTTCTATGCTGATTCTAACTATTGTTTGAGAAACCACTGCTCTGTTTCCCTGAGTTTCTCTGTTTCTTTTCCATCTTCTCAGATATGGTGGAGAACTGCTTGCATCAGCTCAGGCTTAAAGACAATTTCCTTCATCTCTTCATCAAGGACCATGATTGAAAAAACTTGTACATCTACTAACCAATACATTCTTCATATGCTTATTTACTACATACTGGGCATTTCCTGGGCATTTGGTCGATGATCTCTAACACATAAATATTGCATAATTCAAGTAGGTAGTCATTAATCAACAGAGGCCAGAGACATTCTTTTCATGATGTGCTTCATAGTATTTATAAGGAAGTATCACAAGCGAAATAGGATCTGTTATCTTTTTGAACTCCAAGAGACAGGCCTTTATCCTTCAAGAGTTCTTGAAAACCTGCCAGAAAAGAACCACAAGTAAATCCAGACACAAAGCTGAATAGTTTGATCCCTGAGGTGACAGATTGTAGAGAAGGCAAAGTCAGCACTCTAATGTGCTCAGTGAAAGCACAAAGTATTTGGAAACTCCGCTTTGAGTGACTCCTAAACAAGGTAATGCTTAAAATTGTCTGTCCTAAAGCAAGGGTAGACCATCTTGTATAGAACCAAATGGTTCAGGAGAACATCACAATACACTGGACATGAAGAGATTTCAAATATCCCAGCACAGATTATCTACTCTGGCTGCACTGGTGATGAATATAGCTAGTCCTTAAATAAGGTACCAATCTTGAGTGATATCATAGCTTCTGGTGTATCTTTTGTTGTTGCTGATCTATATCAGCAACATATGTTTGTGCGCTTGTTGTTGTAGAAATCTATCTATCTATATATAAAATCAACATATAAGAATAATTTTTGAAGTTGGGTTTAAGTTACCCTCCACACACCTATTTGATATTAAAAAAAAATTAAAGATGTCCCATTCTTGATAAAGTCAGTGAGAAAGTTGTACTTTTGGGCATGTGTTTCAAAAAATGTTGCTTCTCTCTAGAGATGTGCCTCAGTTTTCGTTCACCATCTTAAATTTTGCAGTTTGAAGTTATCTTTTCATTTCTTTTCAAATTATATTATCACTTGCCCCTGTCCCCTCAAGCAAGTACACAATTTTAGCTACTATTTTCTCAAGAGCCATTCAAATTCTTTCTTGTTCTTTTTACAAGTTCTTATCTTGGAACTTCTTTTCTGACATCTTTTCCTAGATAAATGGTATGCACAGGCATAGTTTAGGTTGGTTTTCAAACATTGTGGATGGACATTAGATGTGGAGGTGAAAGGGCATTGGCCTACAAATAATTTCAATGCAAACTATGTCTTGTGATCACATCCCAGGAAAAAGATGCATAGATTACAGTGAAAGTATCAAATTTCAAATTCATGGAATGAGGTTCTTGTGATGAAACCAAAAAGTGATATTGCACAAAATTGCTAACTTTCATCTTGATTGTTCTCTGGTACTGACTCTACTTTGGAAACTACTTCCATGAAGTTGAAGTTTGATGAAGAATATTCTTTATATTATTGTAGTTTTAATAAGATATATCTTTGTATTATTTATGAAATATAAAATATAGAGGAAAAATTACAAAATAAATGGATAAATGAGAAAATGGACAGTCATGGAATTGGTTTGGAGAAAATATCTTGTTGAGAAATAACCCTGATTTAAACATGAACCATGAAAAAGGGGAAAGTAAACACATGTAGTGAATTATGAGATAATAAATGATGGTTTGGGTACCTGTGGTATAGAAACAAGGATGACATAGAACCTAGATTGGTAAAGATCACTTGAGAAGAGCCAAGTTTTGGGAGAGAAGATGAGTTTGCTTTTTAAATATATTGAATATGAGATGACTGGGCACTCTCCTTGGGAAGATATCTGATAGGCACTTGGATCTATAGATATGTTAATTGCAAGAATCTTGAGTAGTGACATGATACACTAACAATAGCAATAACAGTTATATTTTTTTCTGATTTGTGCTGTTCCAAGCTATACCATGTATTTTTCATTATCATCTTCTCTCTTTGAACTGTTAAACTGTGATTTCCCTGACTCTTTCCCTAATATCTTCCTATTACAATTTATTTTATAATTAGAGATACTACATATCTCCAATCTTTAGTGGCAACCTTTTTGATTTTCTAATATTTTTATCCCTCATCAGTTTTAATCATTTTAGAAGATTTTAGGAGGGAAGAGAAAGAAATAAGTATCATTAGATTGCTATCTTGGGCTTGAAATCTTGGTTGAGATATTTTGTTTTCTAGAAAATCTAGTCACATTTTGAAATACATAAAACATTTTCAGGCAAAGCATCATTTCATTCTACCACATTATATTCTGCAGTACCCTGAAAGAGATAATGCACAACTTTAATGAAATGTTGATTTCTTGTTTATATGGGAAAAAATTCTAAACAAAATTTGAGGTCAGATTTTTCTTCTATCTTTCCTTTCCCCCCCCTAGCAACTGAGTGATAGGCAATAAATGATTATTTTAAGTGGTTTTTAGAAAAAAAAAATTTTTTTTGAAAACACAGAAAATACACAGGAGAAAATTTTCTATCACTAAGATATAATCATTGTCAACATATGGATGTAGCTAAATCTATTCTTTATACTTAATTATGCTCTCTATACATAATTATGCATGTATATATCTCTGTGTGTATACATGTACAAATAGATAACTATATATAAAAGTTTGATATTACCCCCTATTTTCTTACTTAGCACTATAAAATAAGCTATTCTCATTTTTAAGAATGTTCATGTTGTGACATGTATTCCACTCTATATGGATACCTCATAATTTAAGCCATTAAATTTAAGTCATTAAACAAAACCATTGTTGGGCAAATATATTATTATTTTTTTTCTGTGTAAAGATGTAACAGACATGCTTGTAAGTACCACACATTTCCTAAGTGGCATGAGGCCAAGCTGTTTGGGGTATGTGACCTCCACAGATCACTAGGATATTTCAGTTTTTCTGACTGATTTGATATAAATCTTACCTGAATATAATATCTTGTATGATATTCAGAGAAAAAGAGTCTTCTTTGGCTATATCTGTAGCTACATGAGGTTGAGAGTTAGTCTCCAAAATGTATTCTTCATGGACAATAATTGCAGATATTCATGGTCTTTATTCCCCTATTCACCTTGAATTTGGTTTACCTTTCTGGAACCAGTACAAAGTAGAAGAGACACTGAGTGACTTCCAAGCTTAGGCCAAGTTCTTAGACTCTTGGAAAGTGTGCTATGGGGAATTCAGTCCTTCTCTCTCTCATTTATATAAAATAATATATATATATAATATAGATAATATTCAACTGTATAGAGATTTTCATATTGTAAGGACATCAATGGAAATAAGTAGCATAAAATTTGTTGATTTTGGTTATTTTTATATTTAGAACTAAGGGTAATTTGGACTTTTAAATTTTTTCATTCTGAATTTTGATGGAAAAAATCATATAAAAATACTGTTAATAGTTACAAAGAGATGCCTTCTGGAGAGAATGACCTGGACAACCTCTGGTAGTCTCAGCCATCCCACACTAAACTATCAGACATATGTTTGGAGATACTTAGGTCAACTGAGTCTACAGATGATCAGATTGTAGGCTGTGTCACCATTTGATTTTAACTATATTAAACATGACAAACCTTAAGAAAGAACCACATGGCAAGATCCAGTAAGACCTCAGAATTTTGAGGTAATAATTTTTTTAGGTAATAAATTTTGTTACTGTTGTTTAGCATTAGATAAATGAACATAGAAATATGCTTGATAGCAGAGTTTGAAACAGTTTCATACTGTATATAGGAACAGTATGTTTATAGGAACAGTATTTCATACTGTTCATAGGAACTGTTCATAGTGAGATCAGGTTGAAAAGGGGCAAAACCTACCAAATAACAAACAACAGAAAAAACAACTTTTAAAATGCTTCTGCTGCCCAGCTTTTTGCTGGCTCCATCTCACCACATGTAGCAGTTGCCACTCAAATGCAGTTCAACAAGAGGGTTTTATTAGCAAGGGAATTTAACCAGAAAAACGAAAAGTCCTCACTGCCACAAGTGGTCAGTTATCTTACCCCAGTCACTATTTTCAGTCCTAAAGGTCCCCAAAATACATGTCCAAGATGGTGCCCCTTTGCCCCTCCAAATCTCAGAGGCAGGCATTTTCATCAAGTCCAGTTCACAAAGTCCAGTCTTTCTCCAGTATCTTCTCTTTTCCTCTTATTCCCCCCACCCCCTGCCAGTTTTCTGTGCTTCTCTGCTTCTTCAAGGTGCTTCAAACTTCATCCACAATTGCTGATGCACAAATCAGCTTTCCAAATTCCTGGCTATCTCTGGGCACCAGCTTTCCAGGCCACCTTGCCAGCCACTTTTCCACAAGTCACCATGGCTCTCTGCCACCTCCAACTCACTCCCCAGGGGGCTTCCCCCCAGTAGGCCACATGGGCCTGTTCTATCAGTCCGCCATTCTCATCTCCTTCCTTTCCTTTTTCCTTCCTTTTTATGCACCCTTTCTGTGCTTTTAGCTCCCCATTTTCTCTTGTGGGTTCTTTCAGACTACGCCCATGAAGGCATTTTGGCACCTATTCAATTTTCAACTATGTCACTAGTCCGTATCTATAGTATAGTTTATATATGTCCTCTTATGTTCATATTAATCATGAATTAGGTTGAAACAATTCTAATTCACAGAAAAGATCACTAAGATAGCACATAAAGGTAAATACAAATAGAGCTATTAACTGTTGAAGAAAGGATTGGAGATGGCTCACCCTGTTTCAAGTTGAAGACACTGTTGATATTGCTGAATTTTCTACAACATTGAGAAGAAATAACTGGACTTTTGAATTTTTTTCATTTTAACTTTTGATAGAAGATATAAAAATTCTGTTAGTGGTAGATTGATATTGCAATTCATCCAGCAGTGAAACAAAGCAATCAACAATTTTTTTAGAAAAAGTCAGAATTTTGATCAGGTTCATTCAAGCATCTGAGATTAATGTATTAAAAATAAAATGGTAAAGCAAAGTTTTACATAATATGTTCAGTACTAGCTTTAATGGGTAAGTTCTTAAATAGTTTGAAATTATCTTCTATAGTGAGAGTGAGTAGGCTCTTTTCTCTATATGAGGTGATGATAACTATCATAATTTATGCTGAAATTATGCGCTGTGTGGTATCTGTGTTTCTAGAATTATAAGAACATATTGTGAGGAAAAATTTGTAGCATATGAAGAGATTAGATAGATCAGGTAAGACAAAAGAAAGATTTTTTTATGAGACTAAAATTCTTTCAATTCTTAGAAAATACCCAGAGGTAGTCACACCTTGAATATCATAACAAGCAGAAAAAAAGCAAAGAGATTCTGAGGTAGAAGAACTAGAAAAATTATTAAAAATTGTTTTCCCTAGGAGAAATAAGTATGAAAGGGAGATTCAGAGAGATGAGAATGAAGATGGTCCATTTAGATTTGACAAAAGGAAGTTTTTAGAAAGCACTGTATGGGTATTGAGACTGAAAAAGAACAAAGATACTGTTTATCTGAGCAGCATGTCAAATTTCACTGCATAAATTAAGAAACACAGAATCACACTTTTTTTTGCCCACCAAAGGAACATGAGGTTCTGTGCTCAAGCTCCCCTACTGGTTCCCTGTGATTCTGGAATAGTCCCAGGATATCCCGGGCCTTCAGTTCCTGTTTGTAGACTTTTGCCTGGAGCTGCCCCTACCTTACAGACTAAAGAATTTTTTCATGGAATTATCACAACAGAAATACATTCTTTAGCAACATGTATTTGCTGTCTTCTGAAAAACTAGGTTCAAAGAAGTAGGCGAATGGGGTATGAAAATCAAAATTAGTCATAAGTTAAAAAGCAGATTTTGCAATTCTGATGAGCTTTTTGGTGCTGAATGAACAGTTTCTCAGAACAGTGAAAAAAGGGGGAAGTACAAGAACCCCATGGAGATTGGCATTATAGCTGAGAAACATCTTCTTGCAGAATTCTAGTTGATTTACTTAATGGATATTTCTTGTCCATCCCTATTTTGGTTATCATATTTTATGCTTTCCACAGGTTTTCAAACATGAGTATTAATTTTGGCTCTAAATTAGCCACATTTCCAATTTAGATTGGTGATATACACTTAGCGACACACAGGCTTTAGGCTGAACCTTTTAAATGCTGCTTTGGTCCACATCTGTTGATTGATTCTCAGTAGATTTTGCAAACAGAGAAAGCATGAGTTCTTGGTTTTCATTTTGTTAATCTCTCAGTTATGCTAGATGTGGATTTAATATGTCCTATAAGCTATTTTGCATCATATAGGTCAAGGATGATGTATCCATGACATAAGCACTATTGCTTTACCCTTTTTGTTGCACTACAAACATTTCTAGCAAATACAAACATTTTATGCATCAATTTAAGATGCACCTTCAGAATCCTTATTAACACAACATTTTATGGAGCCACTGCCAATCAAAAGAAATTGATAAATTAAGACAATTTTTCATGTCTGTACGGTACATGAAAATTAAGAAATTTTCTGGTAACTCATCAAAGACACTTCAGGTAGATTAGATTTCCCTTTTCCTTCCTAATAATGGAGTTTTGACACAAAGTGCATGTGAATATATTTCTTTTACTGTAACCACTTGTAGGGGGTAGCTAACCATACATAAATATTTAGATATAAAGTTCCAAGTTCAGGGGAAAGCTTAAATTGGACTAAGAAAGTCACTAAATTTAATTAACACTATTATTGGGTGATTGGTAATTGTTTTTAACCCGTCAACTTACCAAACAATTAAAATAGCTTAAAATTCATTGTTTTGAATGTTTTAATGCAAAATTTATTTGTAGCTCGGTGATTATGACCTCTTAGTTTTCAGAAGAGCTCACATCTATTGAATGAACATTTGAAGCTTTAGACACTTATCAATGATATTTTAAAATTTCTATTATGACATTGAAAGTCAGAAATCATAATGAATAATAAGCAAATTCCGCATATTTTTGCTTTTAGTCTTTGCTTGCATGTCATCTCTTAAATGAAGTCAGCATTCACATTCTTTTTAAAAAGAACTTTAATATCTTTCCTCATATACTCTGCTCCCTATATTAATGGTGCAGTCTCTACTAATTTTCTGGTTTTGTTATATCACATATTTAACTTATTTTTTTACTGGTGAATCCCTGGCATCTGAAAATATACCTGGCACATAGAAAGTGCTTAGTACATGTTTTAAATTGAATTGTCACACAAATTAATGCATCAATTGGAAATAAAACCAATTAGATAATTGCATTCTTAAGGTAACTTTGGTTTACAGCATGGCACATAATTCAGAAGAAATAGGATTCTACATTTCTTCAGGTATATGTTTTATAATACATTTACCACTTAGGACACATAATTTAATCACCTTAAAAGAAACATGTTTCCTTCAATAAATAATTAAATTAAAAAATTAGACAAAACCAAACTAAAATCAAACCCCAGAAATCTGACTGTAAAACTGAGGCTCCCAGGAGAGCAGAGGTTGGACAGTAATGGAGAGAGATGGATTGCTCTTTAGTATCTTCACTCAGTTAAACATGACTCTTGCTCTTGAGGATTTTTCAGATTATTAAAAGAAGCTATAATACAATTTGATGAATATAATGAGACATACTCAAGATGGTAATATACAGCTAGGTATTTTCAGTTACAGCTTTCATTGGAAGTCTATGTCATATTATTCATTAATTTTCAATACTTTTGATATGTGGAACTTTTATGAATTATGTAAGTGCTTATGTGTGATGTATATGTATATACACAAATATGTATAGATGTCTAAGCATATATACAGACTTGTCATGTATGTGTATCTATGTATATGATACATTTTCTGAGAAGATAGGAAGAAAATTATCAAAGTGTGAAAGGCAATTTAGAAAATTAGTTATCTACTTTGATAAAAGAAATTGGATTATATTTTAACAGGAGTTTCTTAAATTATATATTCAGTTGAAATAATTTTATTTCCATTTTCTCCTATTTTAGTATACAAGGTACTTCAAAGTGCAGAAAGCAGGAATTGGTCACAGGAAATGCTTAAAGAAGTTATAAATATCTCATAAATTTAGAGCTAAAATTGCTTTAATTATGTCTGTTATTAGAAGTCACTTCTCATTCTTTTTAATATTGCTTCTGATCTAATAAGTTTTTTTATTTAAAAGCATGAAATTCAGAGTTGGGAAAACTCAGAGAAAATCAAAAGTTTTATAAAACAGATAAAAACTGAGTTTCACTCTCACAATGCTGGTAGGAAGCAAACTGGTCCAGCCACTATGGAAAGCTATGTGGAGGACCCTCAAACTAATGAAAATGAAACTACCATTTGATCCAGCAATCACTCCTCTGGGAATCAACCCAAAGGAGACCTCAACACTTATCCAAAGGGATCTATGCTTAGATGTTTATTGCAGCACTATAATTGCAAAGGCATGGAAACAACCCATATGTCCCAAAACAGATGAATGGATGAAAAAGATGTGGTATATATATATATATATATATATACACACATACACACACAATTGGTATATATATATATACACACAATGAAATATTACTCATCAATTATAAATGACAAATTTGATGAATTTGCAATAACATGGATGAACCTATAAGAAATCATTTTGGCAGAAACAAGTCAGAAAGACAAAGACAGAAACCAAATGGTTTCACTAATATACGGGATATAGGAAAAACAGCAAAAGGCTAGAAGGAAAAGTCAAAGCAAATTAACAACAGAACTAATGTACACAACTGGGGGAGAGTGTGGTAGTGGTCAGGGAAAGGAGGTTATGGGTGAATTCCTGGGAATACTAAAATATGAAATGTATATATATATATATATATATATAAATAGCTTATTAAAAAAAGAAAAAAACTGAGTTTCAGAGAACATTAACTTGATGAAAACCTTGCAATGTCAATACTAACCCTAAAAAACCCTAAAAACTCTAAAATAGAGTATTCTGACCTGAAGTCTTGGATATTATACTATACTTTTCTATAACTGATTTAATTTGCAATTCCTCTCCCCTCCCCACTTTGTTTGAACTCCTGTAAGGAATTTCCATGTTAGATGTCTTATTTTCATGAGATGCATGTAAACAGAATAGCATTTGTGCTAGAATAGCACTTGTTTAACTGAGATATCTTAGTTATCTTGGTTGGATAAAAATTATCTCAGTTATATTTTCCTATAAATTCAAATTCCATACCCATTAAATAATAACTCCTCATTCCTTTCCTCCCCAGTCTTTGATGGTCACCATTCTACTCTGTTTCAGATTGATTACTCTAAGAACTGCATATAAAGAGAATCATGCATTTTTTCTTTTGCATTGGATTTATTTCACATTAGCAAAATGTCTTTAAGATTCATATATGTTATTGTATGCATCAACATTTCCTTCCTTTTAAAGGATTTTGTTGTATATACACATACTGCGTTTTGGTTATCCACTTTTCCTTAGGTAGAGACTGGGGTTTTTTTCAACTCTGACTTATGAATAATGCTGCTATGAAAATAGGAGTATAAATATATCTTTAAGGAATTTTCACAAAGTTCCATTAGAATGAACAGGGTTCCATTTTCTCTACATCCTTACCAAACAATATTCCTCTTCTTTCTCCTCACCTATATCCTCTTTCTCCACATCCTTCTATTCCCCTTCTTTTTTTTTTTTTTTTTTAAACCTCCTGCCATACCTCAAAATGATATCAAGGAACATGTATAGTCTATGTTTTTTTTTACTAATATTTTATCATTTTAGCTTTTATATTTATATTTTAAATTAATTTTGAATTACTTGTGTATGTGAATGTATGGTATTAAAAAAACAACAATGGAAAACTGGTAGCTCAATTGAAAATGGATAGAGGCTACAAACAGATACTCCTCTAGAGAGGACATAGAAATGGTCAAGAGGCACATGAAAAGATGTTCATTTCTTTTTATGAGGGAGATGAATATCAAAACAAGAAGATATCACTTCACACTTGTAAGAATAGCTATTATCCAGAAGACAGGAAATAACTATAGTGTTAAAGAAGATGTAGAAAGAAGGGACCCCTTCTATACTGTCGGTGCAATGCAAATCGGCATAGTTACTATTTAAAGTCATTATGGAAGTTTCTCAAAAATTAAAAAAATGAAATTCCAAGTGATCTAGTTATCTTACTTTTGTGTTTTTACCTGAAATCTGGAAACAACCTAATTTATTTCTTAACTTAATTATTGAATTAATTGAAAAATGAATAACTGAACCTTTAACTGAAAAATGAGTAAGACGTGGTATATATAAAATGAAATGCTATACAACTATAAAACTGAACTTTTGCCATTTGTAGCATGGATAGAGCAGGAGGTATTATGCTTGTTAAAATAAACTTGACAAACCCTCTATGACTTCACATATGTTTTATACAGAAAAAAATAAAGAGAAGTACTTAAAAGAGAAAAATAGATATTTAGAGTGTAAAGCCAATTAGTGGTTATTAGAAGGGAAGAGGGGAGGGAGTGATTTAACAGGGAAAAGGGGGATAATGGTGAGGTTGAAAGAAAAAGAACCTTATGACAAAGATGAGAAATGAAGAATGACTTGACAGTATGATCATTCCTGTGTTAATGGAGGTAAACAAGAATGAACGACATAATGATGTTAGTCATAATAGACTCAAGGACGTTAAAGCTAATTTAACTGTGCATGTAATTAGTTGTTGAGGAGTTGATAGCTGAATTTTTCTTGGCAACTTTTAATAGCTGAGGAAAACTGGTTTGGCTAGGTCTTATTTTTGAACTAGCAGCGTATTTGATGGAAACTGAAGAACTGGAATAAAAGGATTCCTTGTCTCTGAACAGATCACTTCACTCTTCTGTTGGGGGAAGGTGAGTATGAGTGAGTTGATCTTTGATGAGTCTCTCAGCTATATATTTGTGACTTGGGTCTTTATGTGCTCCTTTTTTCCCTTAAACACCTTTTAAACAAAATGACAGTTGATTTATACCATAGTGACAATGTAGGTCTGTTTTATAGTTTCAATGCTGACTTTGAAAGTATGAAATATAGAAAGAGTAGAACAGTTGAGAAAAGACAACAGTGTTCATTTTCCTATTTTCATTTCCTTTGATTACAGAGTGTCATCAAAGAGATGCAAGAGTTTGAAAAGATAGAAATAGATGCTACTTTTTAAAATTGGTAATGAGATTTTATGTTTAATATAATTGCTGATATGTAATTGAAGGAGGCAATATAATGAATGTTATAACCAGTCCCAGTCAATGATTGTGTTATAACCAGACCAGGTCAATGATTGTGTAAGGGTTATAAATAAAGCAAAATAAATGGCTGGATTTTTCTTTATGCAGTTGATTCTCTCAGTCCTCCATAGAGAAGAAGCAGAACATTTTAGAGATTGACACACTTCTATTATATTACAAATTTATCTTGACCATTGAGTGTATCCTAGTAATGAAAAGAATATTTAAACCTCTACATAAACTGTAATAAAAGTGTAAATGTAGGATTGCCCATTTTGTTTTCCATACCCTACAGTAGGAAAATTTATATCTAGAAACAAACTCCAGATTGGATAAAACAAAGTATTTATTTTCCATAATTTTAATGTGCACACTATTTCTGACTAAAATTGTTTTACGTTATATCCAGTTATGATGTGCAGCAAGTATATTTTCTGTGAACCAAAAATTAATATTAAATTTGCTTTTATGGTCAGCCCCCAAATATTCCATTTTCTTTGGAGTGAAACTCATCCCTGTGTCACTTTTAGTATTTTGCTGTGAAGGGTTACATTAGTTTGTAAGCTTTTAGTACTCTCTGAGAGTAGGGACTTCCTTCTAAATTAAAATGGAAGACATAGTGAGTTCTGTGGCAACTGGGCTGTGGTTTTCTCTCACCATCAATAAACTGTGGTTACATTGATAATCAACTGAGGATTCCAGAAGACACATCACTTGGATCTGAGCTTCACAGATGTGCATGAAACAAACTTTAACAAAATATGACTGCTTGTGAAGAGGGATGTTCTAGACTGAAAGGATAAGCAGTTGGATTGACTATGACATTATATGGATTTAGATTTCAATCTTGTTTTGCCATTTGCTAATTGTGTGACCTATGATGTGTTGCTGAATTGTTCTCAGTGTCAGTATATTTTAAATATATGCATGTGGCAAAATTATAAGTATTCAGTGTCCTGTGAAATTTGAGCTGTATATTAATATTCATCATGAAATCAGGTCAAAAAGGAGGCAAAAGCCTCCAACTTACAAGCCACAGGTCCCTATCACCCGCGCATAGCAGTTGCCACTCAAAATTCAGTTTAACAAGGGATTTTATTAACAAGGAAAGTTAACCAAGAACATGAGAAGTTTCTTTTTAAAGCCACAAAAGGTCAGTTATTTTACTCTAATCACCCTTCAGTCCAACAGTCCTAAACACAGTCCAAAATAATGTCCCTTTGCCCCTGCAAACCTCAGAAGTAGGTACTCGAGGGTCTCTCCAGGTTGCACTTGACTCAGCACTTTCTCCTGGTCGCCTCTCCTTCACCCTCACACAGCTTCTGACCTTTCAGGGCCCGATGCAGGAAGAGCCCTGGAAGGTTCCGCTCCTGCTTCCTTCTCCAGGTGCCAAAACCTCTCAGTTCCCAGCTTCATGTGGTCCCACTCCTTCTCCTCTCTCTGCTTCTCACGCAAATCCTCCTCCAGCTGCTTCCTCCTGCAGTTTTCAACTGCCAGCCATCCAAGGGAGAGGGACTGGGGGAGGGCCAACTGCTACAACCCAAGGTGGGAGGGGCTCCCAGTTTCAATCATGTTATTTCAAAGTTTTGTGATATGACATGTACTGAATTTTTCATTTGAAATTTTCCTACTCTTTTTTCTTCTGGTTCTTAGAGAAAAAAATGACTTCCTTTTCTATTTTTTTTTTTTTTTTTAGACTTGAGCAGGAACAATTATATTCTCCGGTTATACTTCATTCCTGGCTTGTCTGACATTTGAATTAAAACACCTGTTTTTGATGCTTCTCAACTTTTTTTCTATGTATGAGTATCAGCTATTAGCTTAGTCAGTCTGGCTGCCTTAATGTTATGTTAACAACTTGCTTTGTTTAAAATCAAGGATGTCATTTGATGGTAACATTATATTTATAAATATTTGCATCTGCTTCTCTGATAAAGATGTGACAGCTACTTCCATGTTCTCTCATCTTAAAGGGATAATCGTTTTCAGTTTTTAACAAACTGACCTTTGTGTTCTCTCTAAAGTGAAAACTGGATAGTTAGTTTTGAAATTTGTTCTGTTTGAATTTTCATAGTTAAAAAGATCAGCAGCATAGTGGTTTTCTTAACTATAAATGCAGAGTAATTTCATGGTTCTTTTGTGAGAAGTGAAGTGAATGGCTATCAGGAGACACTAATGAATCTAAAAATACTAGAGGAAAATAAATCTCCTGCTCATTATAAAAACAGAACCTGCAAATAGGAAAATCCACAGCAACATTTCTGCAGTGGCAAGAGCTATCCACTTTGTTGGTCATGCCAGTAAAAACTATGGAAAGACAAAGTCAGGTAGTTTATGCCTACATGTAAATTTTTTTAGAATAAAAGACAGGGAAGTTCCCTTTTTCCCAAATCATTTTAAACATGTAAAAGATAACCTTAAAATTCTTCCAGTCCCTAAGTTGACTATCATGGTTGTTCTGCACCAGGACCTTTTTATTTTGCTCCTGCCTATCATTATATTTTATGCTTCTATTTCTTACATGATCACTGATGCTTTTCAATGACTAGATGATGATTTACACACATGGTCCTACCCACAGCCTGTAGTCTTCATTCTACTATATCATATTATTATTTTTTGTTATTCTTAGTTTCCCTTGATCTATAATAGAGCTACAATATGATAGCCATTACTTTAGAAATTATTTCTTTTTTCACAGAACTTACTAAGTTTTCAGGAGTGCTTCAGGACTTTGTATATGAAAAAAAAATGATCCTTTGCAAAATATATCTTAGTTTTAAAAGAACTGTGGTTTTCAAAGTAAACATTAGTGTTTACTATAGGAAATTAAATGTAATCGATTGATTTGACTATTTCTTGGAGATCAAACTCAAATGGTTTCATAAGTTCAGGTAGGCAACAAACAATGGAAGTGTGAAGGCAGAATCAGAGGAGAAAATAATGAAGATTGGAATCTGGGTAACAAAGTGATTTCTGTAAATACATGTAAATTTAAAACAACAACAACAACACTGTGCTCAAGCAAACTAACCACAGCCATTTCCATTGGAACAAATTGTTAATGATCTATATTGTTTCAACTTAATTCTTATAGTATTTGGGGTAAGATTTTATTATTCCCATTTATAAGAGTAGAAAATTGAGGTTCAGGGAATTTAGATTATTTATTGAAGATCACAGTGATATTTGGGAGGCAGCATTATAAAATTGTATTCTCTGTATCCACATTTCATGTTTAATTTCTTCTGTCTGGTGCTAGTTCCACATTCTTGAATAAACTGCAAAACTAATAAAACAACTCTTTCAAATAGTAGGGAATGTTAGGGAATGTTCTAAGTCTGGAGAGAAATTAGAGAATCACAAAGAATTCTGTCTTCATTGGACTTCTAGGAAAGAAGAAAAGGTAAAGAATAAAATATCAGCAAACAATATAATTTTTATCTAATGGTGAATAGAAAAAAAAAACTGGGAAAGGAAGTGATGTTGGGAGAATAAATTTTTAAAAGACCACATAGGGAAGGCCTCATTGGGAATGTGATATTTGTAAAAAGGCCTGGACAAGGTGAGGGGATGTCTGTGAATGTCTGCGGTTGTGTAGTCCAGGTAGATAAAAAAAAGCACAAAGGCTTTTTAGTGATAATATGCCTACCAAGTGCTTGAAATGGGAGAATAGGATGGCAATGAATAACATGAGTGGGTTGAAGTGAACCAGTGTGAGGAAGAGCAGTAGAGCGATGTATGGTCAGGGTGGAAGTGCCAGATGGAGGAGGATGAATCTTTGCAAAAACATTAGTTTTTAAGACGAATGACATGAAAGGCCACTGGAGGATTGTGGCAGGGAAATGACATATTATGATTTATGTATTATAAGGATCTTTCTGTTTGACATTTAAAAGTAGACCATCGGAGGTCTTTGGAAAACAAGAATTTAGAGGCAAAGGTGGCTTGAATGTTGGTGGTAATGGAGTGAGAACTGATGGTACTTTGTGTTTAGGTGGTGGGAATGGAATTATTTGCTGATTGAATAATGGATGTGAGAGATGGAGGAAAGTTAATGCCAACTTTGACATTCTGGCTTGAGCAACTTGAAGTATGTGACAGTGCTGTGAAAAGCTGATGGAAATTAGGTTTAGAGGGACCATCAGAAATTATTTTAGGAGTGTTTGAGAAGTTTGTCAGATGTGAGAGCAGAGTGATAATTGAAGACACAAATGTGGTATTCAGGAGACACATCTGGATTGCAGAATAAGCTCTTACCAGCTGTCAATAGATTCTTTAAGTAAGACAAAATATTAAGAATCCAGGTCCTTAAGTGTTCTTTTGTTTTACTTGGGCTCAGATTTTTTTTCTCATCAATATTGTATTGAAACAAAGTTGAAATGTTGAATATTAAATATTCAATGTTGAATATTCCATTGAAACAATGCACAAATAATATTTTAATGAAACGATGTTGAATGAAGTGATTATTTCAGGATACACTGTGAAAATTTGAGGGATGTAAGCATATATAAATAGTATTTAAAGCTATGAGAGTGGATGAAGTCATTGAGAAAGTGGGTGTAGAGGTTGGAAACAGAGGTCCAAGAACTGAGATTGGAGCACTTCCATTTCTGTTTGTCAGTTGTCACATATAAAGTCTCAGGTACTAATAGCTATGTTCAATACGTGGCTTTCTTGAACTTCTTCATGAAGTATTCCTTTTGTAGTTTTGTTAAATTATTCTTTGTCCAATTTTTTTTTGGTCTTAAAGCATGTTTTGTTCTATAGTTATTCTTTTACTCAAGTTTTTCAGTAATATGCAACTATGTGACTTCTAAAATATTTTGAGAAAGAATGAAATTTCCTTCTTAAAATACAGTACAGCTATCTTTAAAAATTCTATTAATTGGTAGGCTAATGTTCGTTTTCTTTGCATCAATTTGCTTTTGATTTGGAGTCCTCATGCAGCTGTTCTATGAGAAACTGAAAACCTGTCAGCCTGGAATCTGTGTCTTCTTTCCAAATCTTACTTTGTCAGTATGCTGGGGCTTTATATTCAGTGCAGGGTGTTTGGGAGGAGCAATTCAGTGTTATCAGCCATCAGTTCATATGAATTGTCATGAAGATGTGTGCATCCATAGCTCTGTGTAGGGTTTGGCATCTGAGCACTATGTTTGATCACCTAAGAAGGACTCCAAAGCCATTTTATTCAGGTAATTGATAATTTCCTTAGGCACTACCAGAGAATCAGCATGGTCTCATTTCAATGTCCTTAGATCTCTTTATCTCTCATCCTATGGAGAGAGAAGTTAATCTCTTTTAGTTTTGTCAAAATTTCTCTTTCAAAACATTTTTTTTTCCAAAGCTGGAGTTTTAGAAACATTTACAATTTTTGCATTCTACTTCTGCTTTCTTCTCCCCCCACCCCCCTTTAAAATTCAGGTAATTTGGCTTAGAGCACACTATGTATTTTAGGAATAAAGGCTCATACACCTTGAAACGCATGTTACTTCTTTTTCCTTGCTTTGTGTGTGCTTCCACTAAGAAGTTGTGAGGGACAGAGCTTACTATATTGTTGATTTAAGAAATGAGAGGCAAACGGGAGTATAAATGCTTTCTAAAAGAATATTCCTAATGGTTATCTAGTTATTAGTGGAGTAGACTTTTTAAACAAATTCTAGATTTCAAAATTGGAATTTAGTCCCCATCTCTAAAAACCAAGGGCAGGAGGGAAGAAGGAAAATAAAAGGGAGTTTACAAAATTGCAGAACAACAAGGTCAGAGATTCTTAACCTGGATTCAATGATTCATTGCAACTTGGGGCACCTTGAAATCATATAGAAAAATACATTGGCTATCTGTGTGTGAATAGTTGTGGGAAACTGGCATGTGAGGAGAAGATTTATAGTGTTAATAAGATTCTGAAAGCAGCTATAGTCTCCAATACAAAGAAAACAAAGTTAAATATTATTGGTCTACAATAGAATAGAACTGAGAGT
This sequence comes from Uropsilus gracilis, assembly GCA_004024945.1. Taxonomy (NCBI): domain Eukaryota; kingdom Metazoa; phylum Chordata; class Mammalia; order Eulipotyphla; family Talpidae; genus Uropsilus; species Uropsilus gracilis. The sequence continues at coordinate 87,347 of PVHY01000820.1, forward strand.
CCAGAAATAAAAACACACATTAGGTAACTAATATATGACAAAGGAGCAAAGAATGTACACCAGAACAAAGAAAGGTTTTTCAATAAATGGTGCTGGGAAATAGGACTGCAACATGCAAGACTGAAGGTAGGTCACTATTTCAACTACACAAGAGACTCAATTCAAAATGGACAAAGGATTCAAATGTAAGACATGAAACTATGAAATACACAGAAGAAAACATAGGCAAAATACTCTATAATCTAAGCTTCAGAAACATCTTTGTAGACGCATCTTCAGCAGCAAAATAAGCAAAGAAGAATATATATGACTGCTTCTATACTTCTGTAGAAAAGTATTATACAGAAGTTCTATACTGTAAAAGGTTTCTATACGGCTGATGCAGAGAAAAGGAACCCTCTTACACTGTTCGTGGGAATGCAGACTAGTTAAGCCATTATGGAAAACTGTGTGGAGGTTCCTCAAGAACACTAGAAATGAATCTGCAACATGACTCAGCAATTCCACTCCTAAGAATCTGCCCAGAGAACAGAAAACATTAATTCAAATGGAAACCTATGTTCATTACAGCACTATTTACAAAAGTCAAGACATGGAAACAATCTCAATGCCCCCAAACTGATAAAAGGATCAAGGTGTGGTATCTATACCATGGACTACTACTCAGAGATCAAAAAAGATAAACTGATGTCATTTGTAGCAATATGGTTGGGACTAGAATATAAGTTAGAGGATAAAAGATAAATACTAGATGGTTTTATTTTTATGTGAAATATAGAGAAACCAAACAAAGGTCAAAGACAAACCGTGAGAGCTGCCCATACAAGGAAGGATGTGGAAGGGAAGGTGGGAGCAAACAGAAAAAGGAATTGTGGTCATGGACTGTGAGTGCTGGGGTGATGGGATAACTATGGTGACCACACCTGGGAGGAGACATCCTGTACTATCAAAAATTCACAAGGATCTAAGAAAAAGGAACTTAATCTAAGAAAAAAATACAGTGCTATTTCATTGTACATCAAACTTTAGGAACGTTTTATAGAACTTCTTAAATGTCACAATGTTAAATACTTCATTCTCAATCAGATTATGTTTTCCTTCATAAATATATTTATAAAATTTCATTAGTTATGGTCCTGTTTCACTGAAGTTTTTCCTCTTTGGATAACATTAGGAAATGAACTCAGTGCAAGAATATAATCTTTCAGAAATGGAACCCAAGAAAATTACAGAAATAAATCAAATATTACCTATTTAGACAATTGATACTTATTTCCAGCAAATGCTTTTAGGAACCTGAAAACTGATACTCCATTTTTTCTAACGATTTCTAACATTTTTATTCTAACAATTTCTAACAGAAGCAATTTCAAAATTCAGAAAAACAGGATGTCCAATTCTTGAATTTAAAAGGTTACTTCTCTTAACCTAAGCAGTTGATTGCCTTTTACTGAGAATGATTTTCTTTTTTCCTTCTCAAAATGTTTGACACCACTATTTTAGATATGCAAAACAAATATTACCGGTATAAACTATTTTTTCTTTCCCTGTATAATATAAAGAGAGGTTATTGTCACACATAAAATACATATTATAAAGTACAGAATCAAGGAAAACTAATGCAAAAACATGTACTATTGTAAGATTTGTATTTTTTATAATACAATTTAAATTAAAATTGACATTACATGAGAAGGCCAGGTATGGTGTTGCATGCCTGTAAGCAGCAGCCTAGGAAGTCACAACTGGGGCCAGGGATCATGGTTCGAGTCCCTCCTGGGGCCTATAGCAAATCATAGTCCCTCAAAAAATAGCTGGGCATGATGACATGCACCTGTAATCCCAGCTACCTGGGAAGCTGAGGCTGGGGATTGCTTGAGTCTGTGGTACCCCAGGCAACATGAGCCTGTGGTTCCCCAGGCAAAGGTAGCAAGACCTAGTCTCTCTCTCTCTCTCTCTCTCTCTCTCTCTCTCTCTCTCTATATATATATATATATATATATATATATATATATTGCATGAGAGATTTCCTTTGTTGTTAATTTTTATGATTAAAATTTCCTATAGCATGATAACTATTTTCAGACTATCTTAACTCACATATACTTATTTTTCTATTATGTAATTCTATTACAATAGCAGTGTGTAAAAAGACACTCATTCCCTTTTTTTTTTGTGAAATAGGTGTTGAAATGTTGGTAATAACTGATAAGCTTACTTTGTTGTTTTATATTTTATCAGATGATTTTTAACAAACCTATTTACAGTATTTTCAATGGGAACATTACTTTCAAAGTCTAATTAAATGAGTATATATCATATAAATGAAGCTATTACTACTTCTGGGACAGCATCTTATTGAAAAAAATCAAAGTGAAAAATTTCCCCTTGATATAGATGCTTGTTATTTTAAACAGTTGTGGACTTTATATCTAGAGAAATAAATACTCCTTCCTGGAAAGCATGCAGAATTTTGGTTGTCATGTTTCTCACTCCACTTGGAATTGATCCAACTCCTCTGGTTGAGTATTACAATTCAGAGTTAATGAGTAGATCCAAATATATCTGTCTCAGAACTACTTATAGACTTTCTACTATTCTGAGTACAAACTATGTGCTTACTTTTTTGCCTCCCCAGAGCAAAGGTAATATCGTTACAATAAAAATAGCTTTAAGTTGCCTCAAAATAAATGCCTTTAGCTATAGAATTTACCTTCTATGGTTCTAGAAATTCTACTGGACACATGGTATTTGCTTATGGTTTAAATATCTTGGATTTTATCTTCTTGCTCTTCTAAAATTTTGCCATGGTCATCAAAATTGCCCTTTGATTTATGCCTTTCTTTCCCTTTCTGTTGAAACAACCTACTGATATGTTCTTTGGTTGAGATCCCACATGTGAACTCTTAAAATATGAGATCCAACTAAAGATTGGTAACATGCTTCACAAGTCCATTCTTTTTAAAAATTTTATCCCTTATTTAGTTATGTAATTATTTATTTACTTGTCCTTGTGTGCAAAACAGAGATTTGGGTCTTTGTATTTATTGTTCTCACTGTTAAGTAATGATGTAATTGAAGGAAAAAAATCAATATGTTATTCTGTTTTAACATATTTCCCCTTCTTCCTTAACTGTCAGGAAGCTCAAACATAATTATTGATTATCTGCCATAGTTCTCAAAGTCACCACCAAACATTCCTTGAGTTCAGGCCCTACAACTTTAGTCACTCAAAAATTTTCCCCACACATAGTGACCTTCATGACTTGGACAAGGATGAGTACATAGTGTCAGGTGTCCAGTTCTAAAACATTCTACCTTCCTTCCCTTTCACTCCCCCCTGGGACTTTTAAACAAAGCATTTCCTGACATTAGCAAGACCCTAATTTAAAGACAGATGAAATATACTTCAGCCTAACTCTGCTTAAGAAAAGAAGGGGTTAACAAGTTCACATTGACATGTGCCATCAATGGTACATGCATACCCAGGTGCACAGCATTAAGTTCATTTAATATATATCAGCCTCATCTGGGGGAGAAAAATACAATCAGTAAAACCCTCCCAAAGCTGGAAATATGAATGTAATGGTTGTGAACATGTTAAAAGACATTTTTTGGGAGAGCTTGTGTGTATATTTCTCCACTGTTTTTCTTTTTGCTAGTTGTTATCTTTGTCTCCCCCCACAATCTAGAATTTAGGCAGTCTCAAATATAATCTTTGACTATAACTTTTGTGACTCTGTGGAGCTCTCCCTATCTCTTCGTAGTTCTTGCAGCTTTCCTCATCTTAAGTATTTGATCCTTTGCACCTACTACTTAAGATCATAGCCCTTACCTGAAAAAGTAGGTCACTGCACCAGAAAAGAAATGTTTCCTACTAGCTGCTTCAAGTCAGATTGCAGGGGAATCCTGTCCTCTTGCTCTGCCTCTCATTTTTAGTTTCACTGCTCCCAGAACTCCTGCCACGTTGACTTCATTATTTGAGTCTGCTCTTAGTTCATTTTGTCACAACCTGTAGTTCTTAACATTGCTTTGTATCCTGCAACTACTGACCTCTAGTTCATTTTCGACCAGAAGTGAGATGCAGGGAAACATCAGTAAGTTTTCCTGATTATCAAGCTCTTCAGTGAAGAGTTAGATTATGAGAAGATTGAATGTGTTAGATAAAAAATAAGGTTTGGGATTAATACATGGATTCCCAGCTTCTGCTTTCTATAACTTCCATGACTGAGTGTAATTGCCGGCTAGTGGTGAGAACGCTAATGAAATACATGAAAACATGAGATGCAGTAAAATGAAGTTAGGAAGGAACCTTGCTTTCTTGTCAAACGATGTATTTTTTTGTGTTTCAGTTGAGACTAAAGCAACATAAGTATAGTTTTTTCCAAAGAGATAGAAAAACAGTAGTTGCTGGGGATGGAGGAAATAGGCTACAAATCTTCAGAGGCAGGGATGATGACTAAGAAGTTCTTTTTTTCTATTAGTAAAAGTATATGAAAATTTAAAAGCATATATGAACTGTTGTCTGTTTTAGAGGTCTCACAAATTGTTTACCACTGAGAAGTAAAAGCAGAAGTCAGTCTATTTCTGCGTAGATCTGCCTGATGTTATGAAACAGAAGTGAAGGTTTTAAATAGTATTAAGTCTGTAAAAAGGGAAATACTTATTTCAATACAGAGAGTTGGAACAGAAGATGTTCCCTTAGAGTTTGCCATTTCTCAATAGACCAATTAGTAAAATATGACTTACTAAAACTATTTCTGTACTCATATCTGTGTAAACTTAAAAAGATACTCACTCGAAAGGGTAGTTCTGGAGTCTTGGGGTAATAGTGCATTAATGCTGAATTATTAAGCCTAACCTGTTGGTTCCACCTTTCTTTACAAGTTTCCTAAATGACTTCTATTCCTAAGTGGCTGCCATTTTAAAGTAGATGAATCTTTGAAACAAATGAAGCAAACTTCTTGATAGATCAGTTACAGGATCTGTGCTTTGCTTGAGGTTCAGACCTCTTTGACTGTTACTAGCTAAATGGTGGAGACATTGTTGCAGAAGTTAGAAGAATGCAGACTTCAGCATATCAAAGCTCATTTCTGTGCACTGATTTGTTCATGTACTGGGAGAGAAGCCCAAATGTGTTGAAATAACAATCTTTGCTAGATCAACAGAAGACTAATTTAAATTCACTCCTATCCATCATCGGTTTGCACAGATGTGATCCCGTGCTGACAGGATCAGAGGTCTACTTAACGAAATTTTTCTTTCTTTGAAGGAAGACAATAGATTTCCTAAATTTCAAAATGTTTTAAAAACAAATCTCACTCCATCTTTCTGAATGACAGTGTTGCTTATCTCTTTGATAAATGCAGTTCTTTGGCTTTAGAATAGATATTCAGGCCGATGGAAAACAAGAAAATGGGAAAAGTGAAAAAATGATTTCATATTAGTATTCCCAGAAGTACAGATATTTTTAGAAGAAGGCTCTGATCAACAGTCTCTGGAAACAAGAAAATGTGAGAGGTGAGTTATACCCAGAACCTTGCTAGGTTTGCTCCAGGCATGGTTTGATTTGATCAGTCCTTCACTGCTAGATTTCCCTGGAATGAAGTGTCCAGGCTTTTGTGGTTTTGCTTTCAACTGAGAACTATAGGTATGACACATTTTGAAAACTGTAAGTAAACAGACTTCTGCTTAGAAGACAAGAGAAGACACGAAACTAAAAGACATTTTGAAGTGATTTTCTGCCCAGCTGAGGTAGTTAGTCACACTGGCAGCACAATGAACCATTTTTAAAATCCTGGATGGGGAATTTCTTACTAGTGCAGGAGATATCAATTATGATGATAATTGAGAAAGTCACCAGAACAAGAGGTTCACAGAGGCACAGGTTTATCTGTCCTGTTGTACCCAATGTCTGACACAAAATGAGAACTTCTATGAATTTTTTTGAATGATTGAACAAATGAAATGAGGTCAGTAATGCATCATCTTCATAATATAATAACACTCCAAAGAGTGTTAAAATAACACTCTTTTGTCTTTAAGTCTCCTCACATCGTGCATAAATGATATTTAAATTAGAAGTAGATACACACATCCTTTAGAACACATATAAATCACAAATTATAAATAAGAATTCTTGTATTAGATTATATTTATAGATACAATCTTTAAAACAGACCTCAAAGGATATATACAATATATGGAGAATATATGTGTACAGATGATATAGAGGACCCTTTGGAGAAATGTATATATAGGATAAAATTGTGGCTATCTTTGGGGCAATATTATAATGCAATAGTTGTGTAAACACTCAACAATGTGCAGTGAGGCAGAAGGGAAAACAAACTCATAATCTTAGGTGATTTAGGTGTCTGAAAGTAGCTTTACATAAAACTCATATAATTCAATCAAAAGCAAGTGCTGACTTGGTCTATTCATGTAATTACTCTATTTCCCTTTTTCTTATCATGATGTTTGTCATAAACAGAATGGTTTTTGATTATTATGAACAGTGTTATAAAGCATAAATAGAACAATGAGGTCATTTTGTTTGCCAAGTTTTGCTTTCTACTCAGCAAATTTCCTCAAAGGTTAGTGTATCTGCTTAGAGTAATCCAAAGTGATTGAGAAATTTTATTGCTATCGCATCTCCTTTAAATACTCTCTGTAGTGTGTGGGTTAGTTCTTCAATTGCAGACTCTGTAGAAAGCTCTGGTAATTCATAATTAGTGATGTTAGCTCATGTAACCAGGAGATAGGGATGAAAATTACTGACTGTAGTTACTGAACACTGGCCTGACGTTGCCATTCACATCTTGCACAACATGGTTGGATGACTTTGTTTTAAGCTATGGATTTTATTGTGTGAAAAGCAATACCTGATATAAACTTGAAGGTACATACTTGATAAGGTAAATTTGATAACTAAATAGGTAATTCATACATAGGGTAAGGCTGAAACATAGTCTTTTTTCCTTTTCTTACTTTCTTATGTTTTGAAATATTAGTTTACATTTTTCCATTTTAAATAATATCAACTAATGGTCATGGGCATCTATTTTGGGATGTTATTGTATTTTCTTGGATTAAAATACATGATATAAAGAATATTATAAAGAATATTATTTAATGCTATCTTCCCTCTCAAATAGTGTATGAACAATTTCCCTTTGAAACATCATGATATATTAGAAAGAATGTTGAATGTGGAGGCCCAGACTTAGTATTTACATGGTAACATGACAGAGGACAAATCATCATAGAGCACTTAAGCTTTCTTATATGTGAAATAAAGATTAAAAACACTATTCGATGGAAGGGTAGTTTTGAGGATTAAGAAATATGTGTAGGTTTATGTTCATTGCAAAGCAAAGCAATGAACATACAATGAAAAATATTCTACCTGATTCTCAGACAGTATTTTGTTTTCTGAAGTGTTATTTAAGTGCTATTTTATAATAATGCATCTTTTGTTATTTTAAAAATGTTAATTATAAGATAAAAATCAGAAAGCTTTAACAATAAGAAAAACATGCAATTGACCGGTAATGCTATCACTTGGATATAAACATTATTAAATATATATAAACCTATACTAAGTTTACTTTTTAAATACAATGTTAAAATTTTATATTATATATTACCTCTGGGGATACATTATCACCTCTATATGTGAATAAGCCTCAGCTCATCCATCACCAAAATTTGAGTGCCTTCCCACTACCAGATTGTCCCCCCTGTATAGTGCATGAAATTATTTAAGATGTTTGATTTTTGTAATAAAATAAGTTATAAGTAGTTTTTTTATGATAATTTATTTTCTGTAATCTCACGAGTTCCATATTTCATTGAGAAGATATCCCCTAACTTAGCCTTAATAAATTTTCATTAGGGATAACTATATTATTTTAAATATATTTTATTAATTTTACATGTTTGCGATTTTTCATAATGATAAGCGTTACTATGATGGGATTCTCACAGTTGCTGTGTTCATTTTATTTATTTATTTATTTATTTATTTATTTATTTATTTATTTATTTATTTATTTATTTATTTATTTATTTATTTATTTATTTATTTATTTATTTATTTTTTGAGACTAGGTCTTGCTATTTTTGCCCATGGAACCGCAGGCTCTCGTTGCCCGGGGTACCACAGACTCAAGCAATCCCCAGCTACAGCTTCCCAGGTGGCTGGGATTACAGGCGCACGCCACCATGCTCAGCTAGTTTTTTGGAACTAGGTCTCTCTGTGTTGCCCCAAGGGGACTCGAACTGCGATCCCTAGCCCTGGCTGATTCATAGGCTGAAGCTTACAGGCATGAGCCACCATGCCCACCCTTGTGTTCATTTTAAATAAGTATCATAAATGCTGGGAAACTGAATGTCTGAGAGAAGGCTTATTAACATGCATAAAGTTTTTGCTAAACAAGCCAAACTTCTTGCCAGAACAAATGTATGAGTCAAAATGTATGTGTAATACTATTTTGTAGTAACTGAAGATTTCCTTTCCGTTAAGTATAGGAAATACTAGAATATTGTTATTGCTTGAATGTGCAATTCTTTTCAATACCACTTATTTATTGACCATTTTTAATTGAGTCAATATAAGAATGCTTTGCTCTGGTATGTTTTTTGATCATCATCTTACTTTTCAATAGTGTATCTTTTCTCATTTGAAAAAGTTTAAGGCAAAATAAGATTTTATTGTGCCAGAGACCATAAAGATTTAAAACTCAAACTCTAATATGTAAAAAAAAAAAAGGAAGAAAGAAATGCATGATTTGTAAAAGAATGTTTCTAAAGCTCCTATAAAGGATATAGCTTTTCACTATCCTTGCAGCTTTGCAGAATAGATCCTACTGGAACAAAGAGGTGACAGATACCACAGGTAAATGGGTACAAGAGTCCTGTATTTCACTTCTCACATGGGGTCATAGCCTCTGGCCTCATTTTATTGCAGCAATATGCCACAGGGACAAGAGAATAGAGATGGTGCAAGCTGTGTCCAGTGAATGGTCAGCCACAGATGCCCAAGCTATAGTGTCCTAGAGCATAAGTGAAAATTAAGTAGGGTCTCTGATGGGTTAATGATGAAGGATCAAACAGGGTAACATCTATCTCTGCAGACAGAACTGTGGAGAATTGCTTTGCTACCAAACATACATTTTGACACAACTATAGAAAGAAAGCAGTTGTATCATAGGCCTGGCTTGTATTGGTTTTTAGCATCTCTTCCCAGCTACTTGTTAAGGAAACATTCAGTTTCTGTCTTAAAATTGTCCTGCATGAAACTATTTACAATCTGGAAATTGGTGAATACTACAAATAAGTCTTTTCTTATTTCCAAGACAATTTTTATTTTTTAATATAAATTTATTTATTTATTTATTTTACATAATTGTTGATCCCCTTGGGTAAGCCCCCCATCACTGGCCACTCCAACTCCTCTCTCACTGCTGTTTATTCAAACATTTTTTAGCCCATAGGTCTCTTCCTTTTCTGAAGCATTGTCTTTTTCCCAGGCAAGGATCTGGGTTCCTGGGTCTCAGTAGACCGTGTGGGTTAGATTTCGATTGTCGACTTTGCGGTACACTTTCTCTCCAACTCCTTTGGGGCTACTCAGTGTTGGTTTGGGGCTGCTCTTTCTTGTTGGTTGTCTCCTCCATTCTGGTTTTAGTCCTGTGTTTCTGCTTCTTTGCCTTTTTGCTGGACTCTGGCTTAGGGAGTCAGTCTCCTAGTCATTGTTAGCAAGCAAGTTCCTCTTTAGGAGAGAGACTTTAGTGGGTGGTTAGTCCAGATTGTGTCCTCCCCATTTGCTATTTGCTGCTCCCCCTTGGAGCTCTACCATGATTCTGTGGCCTTCCTCCCACCGAGGTAAGGGAGGGTAACATGTTCTCATTGCAGGTTTCTCTGCTCCCTGATTTTGAGCACTGGTGATCACATCGGTGTAGTTCTTTGATGAGTCCTTGGCATGGTTGGTTATTCAGACCTTTATCTGTTGATTTCGTCTGTACTATTCATGGGTCCAGCCCAGAAGAGGGTGTTTCAGGGCTTTTTGTTCCAAGATAATTTTTAAACATTTATCAGCATACTACTGAAAGAAGGCTAGCTATATTTACTAACATGGTTCATGATAGTCAATGACATTGAGGCTTAAAAGATAAAAATTATCTTACATATCTCACAGTTTTGTTTTTTTGTTTTTGTTTTTTGGGGGGCTTGAAATTTATATCGATACATTCAGTTCATGCTCTACGAATTTCTACTTCCTAGAGATGATAGTCATATGTGAAGAAGTTATAAGCCATATCCTTTGGACATTCTAGAAAATGTAATAGACAAAATTCTACTTAGGAAAATGTATTTCATATGACTATCAAGATTATGTGTAAAAGTAAAGGAAACATACCTTTATATAGAGTCACTACATAAATACATAAAACCAACTACAATTTTTAAAATATACTGAAAAAGTTTCTTTCTGAGAGTATGTCTTCATGGGTTAGACTTGAAAATGGGTTCTTGAAAAATGGTTTCACTAAATTTTTATTGAGGATGAAAATATATTCCTGGAATATTTCCTTGTAACAATAGTAGATAATATTTACAGGTGAGCCCTGAAGTTTATTGATTAATATGACATGTGTCACAAAATAGTCTGGTTATGAGTTGGTGTACATGAAACCTCAGAATAAGAAATTCTGAGAGGGACCACTTTTGTCATTTTTTGCAGTGATGCTTTGACTTTTTGCTTTATAAACGCTAAGTCCAATTCTCATCTAAAATTTCAATAGTCTATTTTTTCAAATTCCTTTAATGCTTCTTTAATGTGTTTGCCCAACTTTTATATACCAAACATTTTTTATCATTGAAGTTAACATTTCTCCTTATAAAATATTTTCATTTCTGATTAATTATTATAAAAATAAGAAAATATATTTCTGTAATCATTTCTTAGTTCAAAGATGCATTTAGTATATTTGAACAAACATTCATGCAATACAATTATTTCTAATTCATGAGTCAGGTTATCATACTTCATTTTTCTGTTTAAGTTTTTCAAAACTTTGTCCCAATTTCAGGTTGGCATAAACATTGCAAGTATAGTACAAAGGATTTTAAGATATCCTTTAACTAGTTTCCCAAAATGTTAATTTTTGTTATATTTACTGTCTCTTCTTTATTAATAAATAAAAAATAAAACAGAAACAGAGGAATTATAAAATATTCAAAAACAAATAAAGGAATTGAATAATGTAATTAAATCTAACATAACATGTTTACCTTCAAAATAAATTTCATGTAATATCTCTTTATTATATATGTTATGTGTAAATTAACCATGTATTAGACCAAATGCAAAATTAACAATATCCCTCAAATGGAAAACTTTAATTGAAATTTTATAAAGCAAAATCAGCAGTGAAGGAATAAAAACAATTTTTATTTTCTTTTCACTAATGTATCAAAAAAGAATACCAAAACTGTAATAATTATATACTATCTAGAATGATTTTGAAACTCTTTATATTAACAGAAGTCTAACAAAATGGGAAGGGGGAATTAAAACAGAAAATCAGAAAATAGTCATATAGAAAAGGGAAATTTGGAATCTATAAATGTAAATACATTTTTTAGAAGAAAAACAAAACAAGTCACCATTTGCAAAAGTGAGTGAAACTTGGAAAATACAAATGAAATAGTCAAAATGAAAAATAGATTAAAGACACGCAGAGGAGATAAAATATAGCTCAACAATGTCAGATGTCATCTAATTTCTTTGAAAAATCTTATAAGTGAAATGAACTTTCAATAATAAGCTACTGAATAAGAAAAAATTGAAATTGAAATGGAAATTCAATAATAAACAATACAAGGAATGTTTTAAATATTTGCTATTTTAAGTTACCAATACTGAGTGTTGATTTAAAAAAAAAAATTAGAAATATGTCTATCAAAACCCCTAAATAAATACATATACCCTAATCTAGGAATTTCTCTTCTGGAATTATGCTCAGTAACCAAGTGTGTTGGTAAAGAAAATTGTGCATAGATGGTTTTATATAGTTTGTTTTATACATTTTTGTGAACTTGTTTCCCCATGGGAACAATCTGACCAATAATAAGAGATGAAAGAATTTATCAAACATGAATTTGAGTAACTGTGGTCAAAATAGTTTGGTAATTAAATTCTATACTTTAAATTCTATATTTTAAATTGAAGTACATTGATTTATAACTTTATATAAGTTTCAGATGTGCATAATTAAAACAAAATATGCACGTAAAGGGAAAATTCCATTGCTAAAAATCCAATTCTGTCTTTCACTGTAACACTGTTCCTTGTCCTGATCTATTCACTTCTCTTCCCTTCCCACCTGTTAACCACTGATTGGTCTTGTAGTACAAAATTTATTTTTACTTTACTTAATTCATTACTTAATTTTATATTTTCTGTATACTTTATGTGGATGAAATCAGGTGGTGGTTGTCTTTCTCTAATTTCACTAAGAACAATACCTACTAAGTTCATTCATGTTATTACAAATGGTAGAATTTATTTTTCAAAAAATAACTGAGCAGTATTTCTGTGTATGTGTGTGTGTATGTGTTTATATCAGTTTATTCAATTACCTGATCCAGGTTGTTTTCAGTTCTTGTAAGTAATATAACAAAAAATGGAGGTATATATAATACTTCAAATTAATGTATATTTAGGGGATAAATATTTAGAAGTGGAAAAAATGGATCATATGTAATTTCTACTTTTAATTTTTTTAGGAATCTGTACCCTACTTTCCATGTTGTCTTTACCAACAACTTGCTTGTTATTGGATAATAGATACTTCCACAGGGGTCCTTGGTATCTCATTGTTTTAATTTGCATTTCCTTGATCAACGGTAATAAACATTTTTTTAGTTTATCTATTGACCATCTCCAGGTCTTGTCTGGAATAGCATATATTTATATCCTCTGCCCATTTTTAACATCTGTTGCTTCTTTATTCATTGTCAAGTTTTATGAGTTCTTTGTAATTTTTGCATTTTAACCCCTCATCAGATATGTGATATGCAAATATCTTCTCCATTCAGTAGAATATTTTCTTGTGTGATTGCAAATTTCTTCAATATACAGAAGTTCCTTAGTTTGATGTCTTATTTTTCAAAATTTTGCATTTGTTTTACTTTTATAGTCAAGTCCTTAACCACATCTCCACAGCTGAGTACATGATCTATGTTTTTGACCTGCAATTTTTTTTTTTCATTCTTTGGCATGTACTGTCTCTTCATTTGTGTCATTTAATGCAGAGACTTTCTCTGCTCCATTGTAAGCTTTAGGCTCCTGTGTCATAAACTCATTATCTTTATGTTGTGGTTTTATTCTGAACTCTCTGCCTGTTATGTTTCTATGGGTGCCTGTTATTATTCTAAAGTTATGCTTTTAAAACATATAATTTTATAATATAATTTGAAGCGAGAGGGCATGAAATCTACAGTTTTCCTTTTTTTCCTTCAGAGCATTTTTTTTGTTATTGATCTTTCATAGTTCCAAATAAATTTCATGATTTTTTGTGTTCTATTTATGCGAATGTTGTTAGGATTTTTGATAAGGTTTCATATTTCATTAAATAATGCAGAGATTTTAGTGATGATAATTCTTCTAATTCCATCTCTTTGTGTTTTCTATTTCTTCCAAAATACCTAGTAGTTTTCAGTGTATGTCTTTCACTTCTTTAGTTACATTTACCCCAAGGTAAGTAAATGATTTCTCATTATTTGTAATCACTGAAAATATCAGTGTGAGCTTATATTCAACGTGTGAATGAATGCAAAACACATCCATGACTGACCATACCCGCCTGGTATCCTGTCTTCTATTCTGCCTCTTAAAACTCTCCTATCCACTTGTCCTTCTCTGAAGACAGTACTGAAATCCCCGCCGTATCATAAACCTGCTTGCCCCTGTACTCAGACGCGTGTCCTTTTCTGTCTCTTTCTCCCACAAGGGTACTCTGACTGTATAGTCATGTTGCTGTCACTCGTCTGTGTAAATTCACTTTGGATGTTTATGGGAATAATTTTTCACAAGTTTTATTGTAGAGGTTTTCAATTCATCATTTTTGTTTTATTCTCCTAGTTACTTTGTCAATTTTTGTGTGGCTATTTGGCAGACATTTGATGACTTGATTTTCTACCACTGTAATTCTTTTTCAACAGCTATAAATACTGGATCTCAAAACCAGAGTGGCATGAAAATTACCCTACCATATTTTTCTAGTTGTCTTGCTTTCCCATACTTTAAGATTTGGCATTTCACATGTTTTCTTGCCTCAAATATGCCATAATCCTTCCTATGGTTTTATCTGATATTCTATAGTTAATTCAAAAAATCATCAGATGTAAAATCCTTAATTTTCTAGTAATCTATATTTATACCCACTCATCTTATTCCTTCACATTATGGTTGGGGATATGACCTGTTTTAATTTCTGCAAGTTTATTCTACTAAAGATCTTTGTTGTTTACATTCTCTTGCTCCTGAGTCATCAACCATGCCCGCTTTAGTGGTATATCTCCTATTATGAAAAACAATCCCCACTTTTCGCATAATACCTGCCCCATACTGGTCATTTCTCTGCTTTTTAACTAACCATTTCACAAATACATGGCTACACATTGTGTGTTCATAGGCTAACTTCCAATCCACACTTTTATTTGTCTTTTGGTTCTGTTCACTAAAATATGAATTCTGCCTTTACCATCTACTGCTCTACTCAGTAAAGGTCAGAAACATTCTGTTAAGTTCTGCATCTCACACAGACTTTTTACTATATTTATTGTATTTAACCTTCCACAACGCTTGATAACTGATATTCTGTATTTCTTGAAAGATTTGCTTCACTTTGTTCACTCAATTTTGCAATTTTCTGACTTTTAATTGCTAGGAATTCATTTTAAATATATTTTTAGAAATATACTTAGATTTCTAAATTTTGCCCAATCTCTAAATTTTGGGATACCTCAATGAGGATTCGTGTACTCTCAGTTTTCTTCTTTTTTCTTTGCTTGCATTTTCAATTATTCATTTTCAGTGAGTTAGATTTACATATAGAACATATGGTTATAAATTCAAGATTTGTATCTCTGATCCAAAATTTTGAGCTTCAAATTTGAATATCTTAGAGACATCTCCAAATTAACACATGAAAAACTGAACAAATTTTCCACCTTAGGAAATATCACCACCACCTACTTAATTCTTCAAGTTAGATATTTATGTTGAAGATTCTCTTTCCTTTCCTGTCTACATCTAAGATATTTTATGTAGACATTTGATATCTTGTCAATTCTATGGCAAGATAATTTCAAACCTCTCCATTACTCTGCACATTCACTTCTGCTAACTGTGCAGTAGTGATCTTCCTGACGGTTGCAATAACCTTCTAAGTAGTTTCCCATTTTGTACACTTGCCCTCTTGTACTACATTCTCTGCCTCAACAACTAGTGTAACCTCCTTAAAACTTAAATCAGATAGCATACCTCTGATGACAGCAAGTCAATGCCGCTTTTTACTTATCTAGTGACATTCAACCCTGTTTGAATGGCAGACTATGTCCTGCATGATTTGCTCTCTGACTCTTGTAATTTGTGTCACGCTCCTTCTTGCTTGTTGAATTCCAGTCACTCATACATTTAAAGCTCTGCAGCTATACTCAGAATGCTTCAGCTTGAGCCATATTGATGAGTTGTGTGACTGGCCAGCGCCTCTCTGTGTCTATTTATGAGTGAGGTGGAAATGGTGATGGTATAAACAGTGCCTGATTCACATAAACATTCAAGAAACAATATTCTCCTGTTTGTTCTTGTCTTTATTTTTCTATTAACATCTGGCCAGAGAAACAGTAGCATGAGATATTTATTGCCAGACTTGTCTAATATGATTGTGGGTCTAGGCAAGTCTGAAATCTGAAACAGATGCCAGAAGGGGCAGGTTAGAATTCTGAGGCATCTGGATATGCAGTCCATAGGCAGAAAATCTCTGCAAAAAAATATCATAAACTTCATTTATGTTCTTAAGTCTCAATAGTTTATGATTAAGTATTCTAGGTGTTTTAGTGATTGGTGTGGTAAGTTAACATATAACTGTGAAGTTGTGAACATTTATGCTAAGTTATAGACAATCTTGCAAACCATTATTTCAATTTAAAAGAAGTTTACATAGGATATATACTTAAGTCAGATGACAATGAATATTAATCATATAAACAAAATGTTTTCACAGCAACATCTAGATCGGTATTTTATTGACACATCACACTAAACATTAAAGGCCTATGAATTTGCCAGTTTCTCTGTCTTGGAATGTGTTCTATATTAACCCTTACAAGATAGTTTCTTTTCATACTGAGCATTAGCTTAAATGCTCATTTGTCAGGCAAATCCCCAAATTTCACAGTGGTATATATCTGTGTCTTTTGGTACTTAGTGTATTTTCTGAAATGCATTTATATTTAGTTTATCTGTTCCAATCTTGTTTTTCTTTGTCTTCCACTAGAAATGACTATCAAGGTCAAACCATATCATTTCTATTTATGGAATCTAAAACCTTTGACAGCTATTAAATGCAATTTAATGAATGAATATAAGAAGTAATGAATAGAATAATTAAGAGGTATTAGATTATCAGGATATTACATCTGTAAAGTGTTTATTCTTTTTTTAATATATGTAATAGTACCAATAAAATTTCTTATTTTGGTGGTTACTTGCTTTTTTCATTTCTCTCCCATGGACATGGGCTGCTTCTTTTTTTTTTTTTTTAAACATATTGTTTTTATAAACATACCCACAAAAACAAAAAGACATAGAGAGCATTAATTCCTACACAGAAGAGAATTTCCTCACACTATTAGTATTAAAGGACTCTGAAGGTTGCATGGTTGTGAGCTTCAATGACTAAAATTCTTTATGGGTGAAGGAACTCTCAGTTAAAACATGACAAATGGTGCCTTATGATATTTTAAAGTTTTTTTTGTATATAATATTAATTACAGAAGAATGATAGATAAGTAGGCATCAGATTAGTTCTTAATTTTTTATTTTAAAACTAAAGAAATACTGATAAAAAAACTATTTATAAAAACAATAAAGTGAAAATTCAACAAGGTGCTATGTTTGAATATGTCTTTTGATTTCTTCCTGGTTTGTTAAGAGATTAGAACTGAATGTGTTGAACCAAAAGAATTCATTACTCTTGAGTAACTGTTGTCAAAATAGTTTGGTAATTATAGATGAAGGAATGGGAAAATGGGATAAAAAATGGGCACATGTCACAGATACTGTTTAAATTCAAGGTCTTCCCTCTAGAATCAGTGTTCCCAATGCTTCTGTCATTCCAGCCTGAAATTTTACTTTAGGTGATCCTTATATTAATTATCCTGGCAGGAGAGGAAAAAAAAGATGTCTAAATGTGTTGGTTAAATACATAGAAACTCAAGTTATTAAGAACAGAAAAGCCTTTGCTACAATGTTTTTTTGTAAGGTATGCATATTGTAAAAAACCTTGTTGGAATCTGAATTATTGAAATATATTTTTAAAATTTTATATATAGGTATATATATGTATATTTATATAGCTTATACATATATACATATATATTATGTATATATACATATATATATATAGCTTACATTGTTGTATACTCCAAATTCTCCTACCCCTGTATCTCCCATGAAACATCATCATGATCCCTTGTGCTCTTCCTCCCCTGATTTTACCCTCCCTCCTTCATCCTCCCTTGCTGTATACTTTCATTCTGTTATAATTTTGCTAGTTTTATCTTATTATGAGTTATGTTTACATGGATCCTTGGCTATTGTAAAAGAATCTGAGAGAGAGAAAAGAGTAGGAAATCTAAAAAGTGAACCAATGGTACTAATCAAACTTTGGTGGACTAATTTTTTTGCAGATAGAATTTTCCTACTGTAACCTTTACTCGTTTAAAGTAATACAATTTAATATCTTTTATTCTAGCTAGTGAGTTTTGCAACCATCACCATAAGCCAATTTTTAAAAAAAATCGGCCTCAACAAATAAATGCATTTTATCTACTTTTTTAAAAAAACTTTTAAAATAATTAAGGCATTCTTTTTTAGCATATAATTTTAAAATGAGGCTATGGGCTCAAACATCCTGCGATGTGTTTGAAATTCGGTAAAGCAATTTAAAGGACAGTTAGTTCTCTTAAGTAGCAAATGTTAACAGACTAACATACAAAGCTCTCCAAGAAATATGACAATAGGTTTAATTTGAAGTATATGCAATATTTGACCTCCAAATGGTCATGCCAGTGATAGTCATGTCATGAGCATTCTACTGGTCTACAATATAGAGCCATGAGCCAAGAAAACATTTGTTATCCACTCGAATCTACTATTTAATAAGGCCTTTTAGAATCATAGCACTTGACCTTAAGAGTGCTCAAGTGCAAGTTCCATATTTTATTTGTTCCTTTATTTTTATTCTTCTGTACAAATTTACCCCATATGTGTCTGCACATTTTGCACTCCCGAGAGTAATGTTACATCATTATAGGTCAATGGCAGCACTTGTACTTCAAACAGGCCCACAGATGGCAGAGTTCTTGTCTAATTCCCTAGCACTGCCAATGTTGCAAGTTGGAACAAATATGGTTTTCCACTTACATTCTTTCTGATTTAATATTTGATGAATCTCTGGGCACTGTGCTTACAACAACTTCTTGAGGATTCTTTAAGAAAACCAGGGCTGTAGATGATACTTTTTTCTCATGTTATTATGCTCTCAGCTGGCAGCCATAAGAAGGCAAAGTTTAGTGAATATTCCTTCTTTATTTGATTCCTTTTGCAGGTGTCATTTTTGTCTTTTAGCCATCTGGTGTTCTGCAGAATACTCTCACTAGCAAAGACTTAGATATGTAGATGAATAAAAAAATCTTCTAAAAAGAAAAGTAATAAAAATGGCCAACATAATAAATAGCAATAACCTGTTTATCTGTTTTTGTGTTTTAGAGATGTTGAGCAGACATTGCTTGGACCTAGAATGGTACATAAGGAATAATACCATGTTAGGTTATCTTTCCTATTGTGTAACCTTTACAAAAAATTGTTCATTTCAGAGATTTATCATACTTGTGAATCAAAGGTACTGCTATTCCTTCTGCAGTTCTCTGGAAAAAAGCGTTGGTAGTTTAGAACAAGAGATGTGAAAATTCATTTTTGGCTTTTTTATGAAATAAGCTATCAGAGTACTAGTTGAGTTTAGTAAATAATCCTCCCCTTTTTCAGTAAAATATTTCAATGTGAAATAAGTCTATATGGAAGAACTGCTAAGGGAATAACAAAGAATTTATCTAATCTTTATTTTACATACAATGTTGGAA
Source organism: Uropsilus gracilis (assembly GCA_004024945.1). Taxonomy (NCBI): domain Eukaryota; kingdom Metazoa; phylum Chordata; class Mammalia; order Eulipotyphla; family Talpidae; genus Uropsilus; species Uropsilus gracilis. Next base: position 106,781 of record PVHY01000820.1, read on the forward strand.
TCTATTTCATGTAGATGAAAATCCTAGGTTAGAGCACAGTGTTCAGCTCATGGTCCTTTCCTCTACTTTGCTGAGCTAGCCAGAAATAGAATTATAAAGGAGTATTTTAAAGAGAGAAAGGATGACCATGTAATCATCAGGGCTTAAATATGGTAGGGACATGATATGAAACTAGAGATACTTTAAAGTCCTTTGCTTTCCTCATCTGGAAAATGGTCTACTTTGTAATAAAATTTAATGGGAAAGTCATATGATGTACTTATCATTCTCTGGAAAATAGCAAATGCTCAATTAATGTTTATTATTTTTATTAGTGTCAAAATTCTATATGAAACTTGCGAGAAAGCAACTTTTATAGTGATTTATTTCCTTTTAAAAAAGCTAGGAATTGTCCTCTGTATCCCAGTTCTGTGCCTTTTTAAAGTTCCTATACATCTCCTTAATCAAGTCCTAACTGTTTTGGTCACTTATTTTTAATAAATGTGAAGACAAATTGTAGCTTTGCTCACTTGTATAATTTTTCCACTAGGAAATTTGAAATGGTAAGGAGGCAACAAAAATGAACAATGGAGAAAGTGGAAATTGGAGGAGTGTTGAACATAAGTTCAAACAACTCATCATTCATTAGGTTTTGACTTTGAGGATGGAATGTTTCAGGACCCCCTACTGTTCCAAGATTTCTAAGATCTTCTCAAGAGCTACCTGATTTCTACCTTTCTGACTCTATGCTTTCAAGTTACAATATCTATTTATATCTTAATTCAGAGAACAGGTTTGATAAATTATTGAAAACACAGGATAAAAATGTTTGGTTCCCTTATATTGTAGAACTAGATGTCTCACACAGGACTAGCTTTGTAAAATGGGAACTGATGATTTCATGGTAACACACAGACATTTATTCATGGTAGCTCACAGAAATTCATATGAATTATCATAGCCACTGAAAAAAAGTACCAGATATTATATAAGGAATGTACTAGAAGTTGTTATGTTGCATTTTATCCTTTTTTTTTATTTTGCAACCAATTGTGGAATACTTTGTGCCTGTCATCTCTTACTTTTCTAAGCTATTACCAGCACAATGAGAAAATGAAGAATACATTTGGATTAGCATTTATATAAGATTTTCTATTTACTAAGCACTTTCGTAAAGTTTATATTAGTTTTCTTTCCTTTAGTTTGAAGTTTGATGTGTGAGCTTGTATTAACACATTTGCCTTTTGCAGTATGGGACACTAAAACACAGGGAGGTTCAAAAATAACCTCAGGTCATATTGAAAATAATGACAGAACTAAATGAACCCTGTATTACTATAGGACTAGTTTATGGAGCTCAGTGTCTTTTCCAAACTAACTAGACCAAGCCTGTCATCATGGAGAACATGAGCTTATGAGATTTCTAGAAAATTCAGATGATCTTTTTAAATGAGAAATTAGTGAGTTCAATATCTAAACAAATATACATCACAGAAACATCAGAATAATTACCATCTAGGCAAGGATTAAGAGTGTTAAACTTTATTCTCAGCTTCAGATTCATATTTCAGTTGCTTACTAGATATCACCAGCTGGATATTTGATAGATTTCCTGATGTCTAGCTATCTCAAATCATAGATTACCCTCCTTCCCAATGACATGAGCTATTCCTAAAGTAGCCCACCCTAATAAAAGTGTGGTGGAGTGGTCCTACACTTTGATATTGTCTCTATCATAAAATAGTGCTTAGTGATCAAGGAGCTCATCATTCTACACCATTGTTATTAATCTTGATTATTCTCCTCTCAAGCTTTGGGACTAACTTGAATTTGATTCTCTTCATTTGTTTCTTGGCCATTACAATACTCTTCTAACTGGGATCTCTGCCTTCAAGAGTCATGAGTTCATTCATATTGTGTTATTCCTTTGTTTAAAATACTTCACAGACCACTTGAGACAAATTCAATTTATTAAACATGCTATAACCTCTCAAGGCTTTGTAAAGTTTAGTTTGTTCCTATGTAAATTAAGAATATAAATAACTACCTTTGAGAATTAATGTAAATGTTGAGTTTACATAATGTATATGAAATACCACCACAAAATAGGTGCTTGGCAAATTAAATGTGTCTTGACTTTTCTTTTGGGAGGGAAGGTACAGCTTAAACATTTCAGCTCTTCTGAAACCCATTCAACCTTAAAGATCTCAATTATGTTTGTTACTGTTGTCACTACTATGATAAAACTATCATATTAAAATATGTTAATGGGGAGAAGGATTTCTTTCAGTTTTGTTTTTTGTGTCTTTACTAATAACACAAAACAAACACAAAGATATATGGATTTATCACACCTTCAAGAATGACAGAGATTTTGCTAGTTAATGTTTACTCAAACTATTTCACTAGTTAGATCACATTCATTTATTTTGTAAATATTTGTTACAGTCACTTGTATATACCTGGTCTAATATTATTACCATTCTCAAATTAATGTGAATGGAGTGAAATGATTTTATTTTTACATAAAGAAAATATTCAAAAAGATGACTTTGTACAAATGTTCCATATTCAATACCAGTGGTAAAATAAGTAATATTAAAAAATTAAAATTTCTTGAAACTTTAAGACTGAATGCAGTGTTTCAAATGTAACAAATGTTCTAACACTTTAATTGTTAAAGTTCCTTAGGAATATTCTCATTGTAATAACATATTTTCATATCAAAATTTACTTAATGTTAGGAATATAAATTATATTGGAATTCCAGCATCAGAAACAAGAATATCTTCTATGTCTAGCATCATACTGTAACTTGGGTTATGGAAAAATTTGCAGAAGGTCTAGAAGGTAGAATTAACATGTCTGTTCTATTCCAAAGAAATAGATGGGCATGTTATGGAGATACTTTTTTTTGGTATAATTGGTTAGTGAAATACCATTGTAAATTCTTCAGAAGAAAAAAGATCAAACTATACAGAAATCCCAAATTATCATTTGGTGTTTCTCCACAAATTGCTGTTTGTATATTCTTTTAACATCCTACATATCATATCTCTACTACCTTGTGTTCTTTATTTATGCTACATAAAGGAAATTCATTAACTGTGATCATAAGATGTTTCTTTCATAAGCTGATGTGGCAGAGGAATAGACAGACTTAATTAGTAGCAACAAATGCTGAGAAGTGTTCAGCCTCAATCTAATTAGTACACTCCATCAAGTAAAATCTATAGCAAATAAATTTTTACAGTGAAATTCTCTATTATAAAATGGTGAGTAATAATTTTATAATATCTAGCTTGTATGGATGTGGAAGCTTTCATAAGAGAATATCTGTTAATGTAAAATTGCATATTTAATTTCAATATATTTTAGGAAACAGAATGTACTATATAGGGGGAAACCTGTTAATTACATGAGGTTTTTTAATTGTTATTAATTACTGTTACTGTTGTGGGGGATTCTCTTATACTAAAAAAAAAATCCATACAAATATTGAACATTTATATAACTGTATATATTCTGTTTTGTGCAAGTTATTGAGAAGACTATCTTGAATTGACATATTTTTAGTAGTCTTAGACTTTTGTGGCCTAGGATATAGGCCTTACTTCCTTATGAAAATTTCCTTACTTCCCACTGAAAATTTGTTTCATAGAGGAGACAGCATTACAGAGGACAAATTAGTGAAACAAAACATCACTAAACTATACAGGAAAAAAGAGATTCTTAGTGTAACTTAGCCCTGAAAGGAAATTTCAATGGTCTATTCACTGTACATATATTTTTTGACCATGTATTATATATTAGAAACTCTTTAAGATACTTGAGTTAAAACAGTCAACTATAGCCCAGAGAGAGCCCCAAAACAAAACAACAACAAAAAAAAACCTTTTAAAATATAGGAGCAGCACTGGTAACCATATCGAATATGAACTAAAGTGTAAGTATAATAAAGCATTACATGATAAATAGGAATCTATACATTGAAGATCAGACAATTCAGAAAAAGAGATCTTAGTAATTCTGAAGACTATTTACTTCAGTGAGCTAGAGGTAAATACCACTAAAATATCTTAAAACAAAAATGCATAACTTAATAATGTGTAATTCTCAATTTTTTTGTGTATGTTGTGTATTTACAGTTGGACGTGGAACAGTCTTGTTACTAGTTCTTATGGGAAAGTCTGTTTCATTAAAAGTTATTGTGGGAAAATTGGGGACTGTCGACCATTAACTTTCAGAGCTCTGCTCACAGAGGGAGGAAGGCTTACAACCCAGCATCTTGCTTTACCATGTCTCCCACTGGAAGATTCTGCTCATTCTGTCCACGGGATAAATACTGAAACTTTAAACAATTTTTGATCCTTTTATACTTTTGCCATAACCTGTGACTGGTAAATAATTAGTTTTGAAACTAGAATTTGTGTCCTCTTCAAAAATTGTGAAAACCCTATTTTCTACTTTTTCTCAAATTTTATTTAACTCTTGTGATATGCCAGGAATATGTGTTAGGTGTTATCATATCATCACATTAACACTATAAGTTGTATTTAATTTATACATGAAAAGAATGGGTGTTTAAGTATTATGTGCAAATTAATAAGAGCAGACTGGTAATTTACTTAAGTTCTCCAACTCTAATAACCGTGCTTGTTGCAGAAAACACTGGTACCATGCTTTCTGACATTTATTAATGATCTTATTAGTAACTCCAATACTGTTGATATGAATGATTTATATGAGTTACAATTTGTGTTTACTGGTAGGGGAGGGGTCTAATTTTTACCTACTAGAGTGCAAGTCCCTTAAAGATAAAGATTGTTACATACATATGTATTTCAGTCTCAAGCTAAATATGTATAGGTCAACCAGATGTTACTTGATTGATCAAATACATATTGTAGATCAATTATAGATGATTTGTGAATCTTATGAATAGATTTGTGAATCTTATGAATAGATTTCTCCCTATTATGGGGTTGGGAAGAGAAATTATTTGTGTTTAATTTTCTAAAAAAGCTTTTTCTTGGCCATCAGACAGTAAAAGCACCCACCTGCAACTGCTATCAGGTCATCATTTCACTTATTTTGAAAAAGAAATTAAGGAGCCAGCATTTCATGTATGTGTTGAAAGAGGTATACTGGGAAATTCCTAGGTTTTATTGAGTAAAGTAAATATTATCAACTATCAGCCCATATATAACCATAAGTCACTTTTTTTTCTGGTACAACTTATCTGGCCCCTACTTATTTGTGTATTTATCTATTACTGACATATGTTAGATAAATTTAAGGCAGCAGCTGATTTGATACATTTATATGTTATGAAGATGATTACCACTGGGGAGATGTAGTATTTGTATTTATCTGTCTGACATATTTCACTTAGCATAGTATCTCAAGGGGCCATCCATGTTGTACCAAATGATAGGATTTCCTCATTTTTAATGGCTGAATGATATAATTATATATTATACACCACAATTTCTTTATATATTCATCCATTCATGAATACTTGGGTTGTTTCCATGCTTTACTATTGTAAATAATGCTACAATGAATGTAGTTGAGTACAAATATTTTTTCCTCTAAGTGATTTTTGTCTCCTTTGGATATATTTGGAATATATTTGACTATATTCCCAGGAATGTAATTGGTTGATCTTATGGTAGTTGTTTAAAATTTTTTTTGAAGATTCCCTCCTACTATATTCCATATTAATTGGACTAATCTGAAATCCCATAAGCAATGCCAAGGGTTTCTAAAGTGTGAGGTTCTCAACACCGGCATGGAGGATAAGGATGCATCAAATAAATTTCTAAAAAATATCTTTAAATCTAACCTGGTATTTGACTTTATCATGGAAAACCTCTTTAGGTTAGACCATAGCTGACACCCTTAGAAAACACTTCCCATTATTTCAAGAAAGTCCCTATATTATCCAGTAGCCTTGCAGATAAGATAGTTGTTTTAATCATGAAGCTACTGAGGAAAAATGTCTGCTTTTCATTTTATATGAATGACTCACATTATATGAATGAAGAACATACAATATTCTATAGTGAGTCATGATTCAGTTGTGTCAATCCATTATGAATATATTTTATACAAAACATATCAATGTTTTTCTAGACTCTTTGGTCAGAATTGTGCACACTGCAGAGAATACTCAGGTCAATTTCACTATAAAGATATTTAAAGGAGGGAATATAATGAATGAATATTTAAGCTTTTAAAAATTTTTAAAATATTTAATTTTAAATTATTTAATATTTAAATAATCTTTAAATAATATTTAAGCATTTAAAAAATCACTTCTTCATTGGTGTCTTGTTTGGTCTTCATTATAATAACATTGGTATTACACAGTCTAGTTCTTGCAATTACATATGAAGTCTGAAATATTTAACTGAGATTCTTTTACAAACTGTTTTTTGAAAGATGTTATCAGCTATATAGAGATAACTTTTGAAGTCAGTGAAAATTATAACCTTTTTTTCTAGTTAGAACAAAATCCTTTTAAATGAATCATTTATTAAATGAAAGAAGAATAATGGAGTGAAATATGCAGAAGTTTGATTGATAAGGAAGTGTGAACAGTGACAATATCAAGAAAGGATAGACTCTAATGTGCAAACTTCAACTTTGAACCACATCTGAAAAACAGAGAAGTACAAGAAGCTATTATGAAGATTATTTAAAATGACTTTATCAAATGTGAAAACCCTTTGAAAATGACAGACTTCAATATATTATTTATAATAATCTTGCAAATGAAGACTTACAAACTACTAACCTAAAAAGGCACTTAAAAACAGCATGTTGAACTCATTGGTAAACCTTGCAAATATTTTCAAAGAAAGAAAAATGTGTAAAAGTATTAGTTGTCCTGTTACTGTTAGTGAGAAAATCTTATTATCTTCCTATGTAGTTGCATATATTGTGGCAAAAGAGAAAGTGACTCATATGTTTACTGAAAAGATTTTGCCAGCATGTGTTTGAGTATGGTGCATATATACAACTTTTGATGATAGGTCAGCTGATAGATTAAAAACTACCTAGAGACAACACAAAAACATACAATATTCTATTTTTACCTATCACTGTCTGGTATAAATTTTACAATCTGGCTTGATAAAATCACCCATACTGAAACTACATAGCACTTTTAGTTTGTGTCAGATATGCATGGCATGATGAGTTTATGGAGGGTTTTCTGTGTTTAAATTTACCTCCATATAACTGGATCTGACATTTTTACATTAGAAAAGTATATTGTTCAATTTTCATTAAACTGCAAAAACTGCAAAGCAATGAGTGGTGCAACAGCAAACAAAACTGGAATACATAATGTAGTAATTAGAGAGTGACTAGATGGTCCTGATGGTGCTGTGTGGAGTCATTGTCTTAAGGAATGAGAAAATTCAGCATCCAGAGAACTTCCACAGAATCTCATGAAAGTATTGAAAAATGTAGTGGTGTAGTGAAATTTAGTAAATTTATTAAAGGAAACTCACTGAAAAGCCTGTTTCCTAAAACACTTTATTTGTTTGTTTGTTTATTTAGAGATCAGAATTAACCATGTTCATTTACTCTATCACACTAAATTGTATTATCTCAAAGGAAAATAATAGCAGGATTTATGAACTCAGGAAGAAAACAGTCTTTTTTCCTTATTGAAAATGAATCTCATTGGCAAGCACTTTTGAGATGATGTTTGAGTAGCAAACTTGGCATATTTAGCTGATATTTTTTGTATTCTCAATGAGCTTAATTAAAACCACAGGGTAAAAACAGAGATAGATATGTCTTACCATAGCCAACTTATCAGGACTTCAGAAAACATTGTTGCTGTGGCAAGGGAATCTTAAAAATTAGTACATTGCCAAAATTTTTGCAACATATTGAAGAGAATGTTATCAATGAAAATAATTGGAAAGCAGCAAAATTTGAGGTTACAACTCATGTATCTAACTCAGACTTTGAAGATTTCTTTCCAGAAGTTTGAAACACTAAGGGAAAACTTAAGATCTCTTTGCTTCTCAAAACCCATACTCAAAAATTGAGTTAAATTTGATTCCTGAAAAAGATTAAATAATTGCAGCTTGGTCCTTCATATACACTGAAGAATGATAATGAAATATTAAGTTTATCAACAATTTGGATTAAGATAAAGGATGAGTTTCTCTTGCTAAGTAGACCATGTCCAACTATTATTTACCATTTATAACTAGATTGTGTGAACTAGGCTTTCCATTCTCCACACAGACAGAAAAGATACGCATTGAATGGAAGCATATTCTTCTGTGTTCTTCACTGAATTGAACTTGTAAGTTGGCAAGCCCAGCTACCATTTTTTGGGGGGGCTGGGGGAAAGGGTCAGGTAGAAGATGACAAAGGCAAGTTTATTTAAGAAAAGAGAAATTAAAAGATCAGAACTAAGGGAGCTAGAACAGGAGGACAACCTGAGTTGGACAGGCTCAGGAGGAGATAGGCATAGACTCCAGCTAAATAAATCTTAGTTAAATAAATCTTATTTAACAAATTAATATTTTATTTTATTTCTTATTTTGTGACTTTTTTCAATGTTGTATTTAAACACTAGTAAACATTGTGTGTGAAAAAGAAAAGAGTTCTTATCTTGAATGGATATTGCATTTTGTCAAATGTTTTTCTTACTTTTATTTATAGGATCATATGATTCTTAACTTTTATTCTGCTAACATGTATGTATCGAATCAAGTTATTTTTAAATATGTTGAATTATCTATGTACCTCATGGACAAATCTCACTTGATCATGGTGTATAATTCATTTAATATGTTGCTGAAATTGTTTTGCTAGGTTATATTTTTAAATACTGGTTTTTAGCTGCTAAAAGAGGAAAATTATTTTTTTAGAAATATGTAAAGTGCTATATAGTCTTGAAATATATACTAGCTTATGTAGTTATTCCACAAAACTTAACTTGATATAAAGTCACTAGTTATAACCCTAGAGATTATTTTCCAAAAAAAAATTATTACTTGGAGATTATTTTTTTTTCTATGAACTAGATGTACAAAATATTTTGTTTATTCTTGGAGGTGAGAAGTCAATTACGGTGCTACGCTTTTATAACAATGTATCATACTTTACTAAAGTTTTCTGCCATTCTCTTCATATTTCTCTGTTTCATTTCATTGCCCTTGAGTGAGTTTAATAACAAACAAAAGAAACAAATATTTCTTGATAAGAAAAAGATGGCAGCTGAGTAATTGAAACAACAGATCAAATTTCAGGTTTTCATGTGGATTAGGGAAAACGCCTGTAGTAGTTAATAGGTATAAAATTTATATTTCTGCCTTCTCTTAAAAGATTAGAAGACTTTGCTCTATTTAGCATAAATTTCTTCAGGGTAGTAATTTGCTTGAAGTGATAATTAGATAACTCCTTAAGATCATAGGACCATGGTCAGCAGTTTGATGGAGGTCTGACCAGCTATCTTTCCACCTCTGGATGGAAGGGGAAATTATGTGTATAAGTGCTTGGTTTTTGCAGTATATATTTCTCTTTTTATATTAGGATAAATGCTTTCTTGAGATATGACAAGTTATTCTACACATTTATATTGCAGTCAAATATTAGGAAGTAACTTGAGGAAATAGCTACCTTCTTTCAAGAATAATGACCCTAATTTGATTACTTATATTGTAAGCCAGGTCACTATTAGATTTTGGTCACCCTGGTTTGATCCTGAGGTAGCCTTTATTTTGTTTTCATTTAATTCCTAAAGCATATTACTTTCTAATTGTTCCTAAAACATATGTCCTACTGGTACTTTCAATGTTTTTCTCCTCTTGTGCAATAATTTATTGGTTTTAAAAAATTATTGTACTTAAAAAATTTTATTTATATACAAATTTCATATCTTTGTAGTCCCAGGTATTCAACCCCCCCCCCCACCGTTCTCCCAAGTTGTGAGCTTCAGATACCATTTGGTTTCCATCTTTTATTTTTTTTTTTGACTTGTTTCTGCTAATATGATTTCTTATAAGTACATCCATGTTATCATAAATTCATCAAATTTGTCATTTTTAATTGATGAGTAATATTCCATTGCATATATATACCACATCTTTTTCATCCATTTATATGTTTTGGAGCATTGAGGTTGCTTCCAAGTGCTTGCAATCATAAATAGTGCTGTAGTAAACATCTAAGCACAGGTGTCCCTTTGTACCCACATTGAGGTCTCTTTTGGGTAGATTCCCAAGAGAGCAATTGCTGGGTCAAATGGTAGTTCCATTTTCATTAAATTGAGGGTCTTTCACACTGCTTTCCATAGTGGCCCGAGCAATTTACATTCCCACCAGCAGTGTAAAATTGTTCCTTTCTCTCCACATCCACACCTTCTTGTTGCTTGTTCTTTGGATGTGGGCCATTCTTACTGGTGTAAGGTGGTATCTCATTGTGTTTTTGATTTGCATTTCCCTTATTGCTAGTGACGTTGAGCAATTTTTCATGTGCCTGTTGACTATTTGTATTTCCTCTTTGGAGAATTGCCTTTTTAGTTCTTCCCATTTTTTGATTGGGCTTGTTTTTCTTTTGTTTAGTAGTGTAAGTTCCTTGTGAATCTGCATTATTAAACCCTTAACACTCTTGTGGAGGGCAAGAATTTTTCCATTTGGTTGGGTTTCTTTTTTTTTTTTTTTTTTCTGTTGTCTCTTTGGCTATACAGAAGCTTTTTAGTTTGATGTAGTCTCATCTGTTTATATTTTCCTTCATTTTTTTTTTTGCCACCTGTATATGTGTCCAGAAAGGGATTTCTGAATTGTAATTCATGGAGGGTTTTGCCCAAGTTTTCCTCTATGTAGGTTATGGTTTCAGGTCTGACAGCTAAATATTTTATACATTTTGAAATGATTTTTATCCATGGTGTGAGGGAGTGGTCTTGGTCCATTTTTTTTTTTTGCATGTCTTAGTCCAGTTTTCCCATCACCATTAACTGAAGAGGCTATCTTTGTTCCAATGTAAGTTTTTCACTCCTTTGTCAAAAATTAGTTGACTATATATGTGTGGTTTTATTTCTGGGCACTCAATTCTGTTCCATTGGTCTGATTGTTTTTGTACCAGTACCAAGCTGTTTTAATTACTATGGCTTTATTTGAAGTTTTGTTTGAGGTTTGGAATTGCAATACCTTTTTTCTCTTTTTTACTTGTCAAGAGGCATTTTGATATTCATGGTCTTTTGTTATTCCATATAAATTTCAGTAATTTTTGTTCTATCTCTTTAAAAAATGTCATTGGGATTTTTATTGGATTGCAAATCTGTAGATTGTTTTTGGTAGGATGGCCATTTTGAGGATATTGATTCTTCCAATCCATGAGCAGAGAATGTATTTCCATGTCTTTTTGTCTTCTATCTCTTTTAACATTTTAAAGTTTTCTTTGTATAGTTTTTTCACATGCTATGTTAGGTTTATTCCCAGGTATTTAATTTTTTTTTGGTGTGATGATAATGGGATGTTTTTTCTTATTTCTTCTTCTTCCACTTGACTTTTGCGTATAGGAAAGCTACAGTTTTGTGTGTTGATTTTGTATCCAGCTACCTTACTGAACTGGTTTATTATTTCAAGCATTTTTTCTGTGGATTTTTGGAGTTCTCTATATAGAGAATCATCTCATTAGCATATAATGATAGCTTCAGTCCCTCTTTTCCTATTTGTATCACTTTTATGTCTTTCTCTTGCCTTATTACCCTAGCTAGAACTTCCAGTACAATGTTAAAGAGGAGTGGGGAGAGTGGACATCCATTCCTGGTTCCATATCTTAATTGGAATGATTTTAGTTTTTCCCTATTCGCCATAGGTTTGTCATAGATGGCTTTATTATGCTGAGGTAAGTTCCTTTAATCCCCAATTTTTCAAGGATTTTTATCATGAATGGATGCTGGACTGGTTGAATGCTTTCACTTCATCTATTGATATGACCATGTGGTTTTTGTTTTTCTCTTTGTTGATGTGGTGGATTATATTAATTGATTTCCGGATGTTGAACTATCCTTGTGCCCCTGGGATAAATTCCACTTGGTCATGGTGAATAATGCTTTTTTTGCATTGTTGGATTCGATTTTCCAGGATTTTGTTTAAAATTTTTGCATCTGTGTTCATTAGGGAAATTTGTCTATAGTTTTCTTCCTTGGTGCTGTCCTTCTTTGGTTTTGGTATGAGTGTAATGTTTGCTTCAGAGAATGTGTTTGGCAGTTTTTCTCTTTCTCAATTTTTTTTGGAGAAACTTTAGTAGTGAAGGCGTTATTTCATCTTTCAATGTCTGGTAGTATTCATTTGTGAAGCCATCAGGTCCTGGGATCTTGTTTTCAGGCAGAGTTTTGGTGACTACTTCAATTTTGCTGCTTGTGATTAGTTTATTTATAAGTTCTCTGTATCTTCTTTGTTCAATTTTGGATAGTTGTATCTTTCTAAGAATCTGTCCATCTCATCCATGTTGTTGCATTTGTTTCCATATAGTTGTTCATAGTATCTCTTATTATCCTTTGGATTTCTTTTGTATCTATTGTAATTTCTCCTCTTTCATTTATGATTGTATTTATTTGAATTTTCTCCCTTCTTTCCTTGTGAGCTTTATCAATTTTATATATTTTTTCAAAGAACCAGCTTTTGGTTTTGTTGATCTTCTGAATAGTCTTTTTGGATTCTAGGTTATTTATTTCTTCTTTTATTTTTGTTATTTCTTGACTTCTGCTGGGTTTGGGTTTTTTTGTTACTCTTTTTCTGATTTTTCAAGTTGATAGATTAGGATTTTTTTTTGGGTAGTTTCTTGGTTTTTGATATGGGCCTGTATTGCTATGAACCTTCCTCTTATATATGCTTTTGCTGCATCCCAGACATTTTGGAATGTTTTGTCTTCTTTGTCATTTGTTTGAAAGCAAGTTTTAATTTCTTTAATTTCTTCAATTACCCATTCTTCACTATGTAGCATTTTGTTCAATCTCCAAGTGTTTGATGTTCTTCTTGCTTTCTTTTCATTGTTGATTTTTAATTTGATACCCTTATGGTTTGAAAAAAAAGTTGGTATTGTTTTAATATTTGTGTATTTATTCACATTTACCTTGTGGCCTAGTATGTAGTCAATTTAGAGAATGATCCATGTGCATTTGAGAAGAAGGTGTATTCTTTCCCTTGTGGGTGTAGCATCCTGTGTATATCTATTAGGTCCATTTTTGTCTAGGTCTTCTTTTAAAGCATCTGTGTCCTGGTGTAGCTTTTGTTTTTTTTATCTGTCCTTTGTTGAGAGTGGGATATTGAAGTTATTGAAGTCTCCTACCACATATGTGTTTTCATCACTATTTGTTTTGTTTCTTAGTAGCTGTCTTGTGAATCTTGGTGCACCCTCATTTGGTGAGTATATGCTGATAATTGTTATTTCTTTTTGATGGGTTGACCCGTGAACTGTTAGGTATTGACCTTGTTTATCTTTTGTCACTTTTTTATTTTGAAATCTGCTTTGTCTGCTATAAGAATGGCTACCCTGCCTTTTCTGGGGGCATTTGCTTGTAGAATTTTTCCACCCTCTTACCTTCAATCTATGCTTATCTTTTGGGATCAGGTGTGTTTCTTGAGGCAGCAGAATATTGGGTTCTGTCATTTAATGCAGTCTGCAACTCTGTGTCTTTTGATTAATGAGTTTAGGCCATTGACCTTTAGGGTAATTATTGATGTTTGAGGTTCTACTATTGGGTTCCTGGTGGTCATTTGGGATTCTGTTTTAGTTTCTTCTTTCTTTTCTTCCTTTTTAATTATATATTTGTTCTTTTTATTCTTCTGTGGGTTTTGGTCTTAGGGCTTCTTGCAGGAGTTCTTGGAGTGGGGGCTTGTTGGTAGCAAATTTCTGGAGGCTTTGTTTTTCTGAGAAGGTTCTAATTTTTCCTTCATAAAGGAAAGACAGTTTTTTGGATAGAGTATTCTTGCTTGGTACTTTTTGTCTTGGAATGTTCTGAAGATGTGGTCCCATTCTCTCCTTACTTGGAGTGTCTCTTCCTAGAAATCTGAGATCAGTCTGATCAGTTTTCCTTTATAGATTATCTGTTTCCTCTCTCTTGTTATTTTCATATTTTTTTCTTTATCTTTGTCTCTTGAAAGTTTTACTATGATGTGTCTTGCTGTGTTTCTTTTTCATTAAAGTAGTTTGGTGTCTTTTTTGCTTCCTGGGTGTCTTTCTTTCTTCAGATTTGGGAAAACTCCTCCATTATTTCATTGAAAAGTCTTTCAGATCCTATGTCTTTCTCTTCTCCTTCTGGGATTCCAATTAGTCTTATATTTGTTTTCTTTAGGGCATCTGGCAGATCTCTGATTTTTTTCTTCTGTCTTCTTTTTCTCTCTCTTTCTCTTTCTTTATCATTTATACTTCTGTATCCTCTAGTACGCTGATTCGTTCTTCTATTTCTTCTAATCTGCTCTCATGGCTTTCCCCTGCATTTTTGAGCTCTTCGATTGCTCCTCTTATATACTGTATCTCCTGCAGATTCTTATTTAGGATTTCAATTTCATTTTTCTGTTCATCAAAGATATTGCTCATTTTGCTGCTTTCTTTTCTATATTTTTTCTGCTACTTCTTTTAGTTCATTGAAAGTTCCTAACCTCTTGCTTTCTCCATTTTCCCTCTCTTCCTTGCCCTGTTTGAGTGCTTTTGTCACATTGATTCTGAATTTTTTGTCTGACATATAGAGCATTTCTTCCATGTCATCCATATTGGTTTCTGCAGATTGTTTATACACTTTGGTGGTGAGTTATTTCTTAGGGCTTGCTTGAGTATTTGTATTATTCCTCCTTCCTGTGTTTTCCTTCTGGACTTGCTCTATGTATTGAGTGACTACTTCTCTAGTATTAGGTGGCATGTTGAAGCCTATCTAGTTGTGGTTAATTCTGCCTTTGTGCTTTCACTGCGGTGATGATTATATCTTGTTTCCTTTGACTATTTTGATGGGCAAGTTCCTTTTCAGAGAGTGGATGTGGTGAGTAGATGTGGTTTCTATTGTATTGTCTGTCTTCTCTTTTCACTGTCTCTCCTCTTTTAGATTGATGGATCTTAAATATTATTACTGCCTCCGAGCATCTAGGGCTTATCAAATAAACCTTTTCAACTGGGATGTCTTGACGCTTTTGGGTAGTGAGTCTCCTTGGTTCTCTAGTCTGCACTGGTACTGTGCAGCTTCTGGGCTGCTGGGGTGCAAGTTCTTCACCACCAAGTTGGATTTCCCTGGACCAGTAAAACTCAGTCTGTGCCTCAGTCTGTATAGCAGAGGCCCATTCAGTTGCAAAGCTTGCAGGCCCCACCCTATCTCCCAGGTGCATTACCTTGGCAACTGCAAGTAGTCTGGCTCTGGCTGGAACCCTCACCTGAGCCCCACGGGGCTGCTGGCATATGGGCTCTTTGCCTCCAACCTGGATTTCCCTGGGCCAGTCCTATTGGTACTTTTAAATGTTACATAAAGTTATCTATTTTATAATCTCTCTGATATCATACATATTCTTCCTTATGATATATATGTGCATATCATATATAATGGTATATATGATAGATACACATAAATATGATATCAGATATACATATATGTGTATATATACATATCATATATGTTATATACAAATAAGCTTCCTTGATAATATATAGGCATATCTGATATATATGATGTATGTGTATACATGTATCACATACATGATATGATATATCATATGCACATATGTAATAATTACACTGATTGGTTGCTTCCTCTCTCCCTCTGATCTTTACGCTAGCTAGTAAATCCGACATAGTTTAGCCAGATTATTTTAAAAATTACCAGTTTGTTTTAATAAATGCCTTATACCATATTTAAAACCTCTCTTGTTTTGGCTTTAACCTGTATTTCTCACCTTATCATACCTGCTAGATAATCATGGACTTTTTCTTTACTTTATTATCCATTTTTTAAACTTTTTATATTCAGTGCTTATATATGCTCCAATCTAATTTGAAGCTTCTTTCTTTTTAACCACATCCAAATGTGTCCTATTGTGTTAGACACAAATAAAATATTATATAAAACCAGCCTTCTATCGTACAAAGGTCTTTTCAGCTTTGTGTTTTAAATTATTAACTTTTCTCTAAAATTTATTTCCTGCAGATCATTTAATTAATTGTATTGTTGGTTAACTTCTTTGAGTCCTGTCTTTATAAAATGTAACATATCAAGCAGAAGTCATGCTATTCTCTGTAGTGTTACTATAAGTGGATTGAAGATATAAATGACTTGTAAATATTCATTATTTGTATGATGTAATTGTCTGAGATAGGTATGAGGAAATATTTAGAAAATACTTTCACAACAATTTTAATGTCTTATAATTTGTTGATATGACAGCTTTAGCGCTTATAGGAACTGAAGTTTTTTAATAACCAAACTGATCAAGTATTAATCTAGCTAACAGTCAATCAGTCCCTTGTATGGTAGTATCTGATTTGTGCTGCGTATTCATTAATTGCATATACAAATCCTGGAGTTTTCTTTGGAATCCCTGTTGGCTTGTAGAATGCATCTCATCTCTATGGGAACCATCTTAATTTTGTTTAAGATCTGATATAATTAACTTTGTTGAGGTTCCATTTTAGGTCTGAGAGCTAAGATGATTTATAATCTAAATAAGGTCTCTTTTAGAATGACAAGTGGAACTCGTTAGATGACTACTGAGATAACAGCTATAACATGGGCCTATTCTGGATAAATATGGATATACAGTCACAAAGAGAAATGAAGAAATCAAAGGACTCATTGTCTCAGAAATGGTGAATGGTTGAAAAAGTGTGGTATGTGTTTACACAGTGGAATATTATTCATCTGTCAAAATGACAAATTTGATACATTTGTGATAACATGGATAGGCCTATTATATACTAGTGGGAATAAGCCAGAAAGAAAGAGATAAAACCAGGTAGTCTCACTTATAGTCAGGATATCAGGAAAACAAACAAAAGGTCAAGAAAAAGTCAAAACTAGCAAGCTGACAAAAGAACTAAAGCATGCAGCTAGAGAGAGGGAAGGAAAGAGGGGAAATCAGGGAAAGGAAGAGCACCAAAAATCAAGATGATGTTTCAAGCGTGATATGGTGGTGAGAGAACCCAAGGGAATAAACCATCTAATATATAAATATGGATACACAGTCACAAAGAGAAATGAAGAAATCAAAGGACTCATTGTCTCAGAAATGGTGACTGGTTGAAAAAGTCGTGGTATGTGTATGATATTATAGATATTATTTTTATGTGTACATATATACACAGAAAATATAAATATATATTATATAATATGATATATAATATATATTATAATATATATAAATATATTTTATATATTTATATAACATATAATATATGTTATATATTTATATATATAAAATATATATATAATATAAATATATAAATATATGTTAAATATATAAATAAATATAAATATAAATATATAAATATATGTTATATATTTATATATAAAATATATGTAAAAATATATATACACAGAAAAATAATATCAGTGACTTCTAAATGGCTCATAATGATACTATCTCCTAGTATTTGTGCCCTTATGCAGTTCTTTTCTTCTTGTGTGGGGACTGGAACTTCAGACTTGCTTCTAAAAAATGGTTGGCTGCCACTTCTAAAATGATATTATGAAAGACTTATTTCTAGACTTTAAATTTTTTAGAGAAGACTATTAAGTTTTAGAAGACTGTAATATAAAAAGACAGTATAATTTTGTAAATCACTTAAGTTTAAAAATAGAAAATTTTATTTTTTTATTATTTTAAAATTAAAATATGGTAGCTTAGAGGATTATTTAAGTCATATGAACAGAGACAGCAAGTCTTACCTGACATTTTTATTCCTGAAAATCTACAATATTGAAAGTCAAATGAATGTTTCAGTCATCAGCACCTAGCTTTCCAACCAGTATAGTAGACTTAAAAAAAAAACCTCAAAACTAGGATAATCAATATTATATTCACCAGAGATTTTATTAAAAAGTTCTTCTCAGGAATCTGATGAGTATTTCTTTTTAATATTCTTAAAAACTTTCTTCTCCCACAGGTGAAATTAACCCAACCATGCCATATTTTCATTAGTTAAACCAACTTGATTTAAATAGGAGATTAATGAATAAAACCATTAAAGTTGCTATTACACCTATTAAAAGATAGTTCCTCATGTTTATAAAGTAGGTTCTTCATTTCATTAGCAGATAACACAGCTTTTTTCTCCTACATTAACATTTATTATTTATTCAACTAACATTGCTCTAAGTAGATGACTGGAGATCTTCACTGGGCGTAGAACTTTGTCACCATGTTGGACCATGCACTGAGTGCCTCTTAGATCTACTATCTTCTTCATCATTTTATATTACCTTAGTTATCTACTAATAAAAGAACAGTATATCTAGGTGAGTAGGTGAATATTAACCATAATCTTTCTTGCTTTCTGTTTTTTACAGAATTTAAAAACAGCCACATAATAAGCAAAAAATCTAATATCACTTATCATTTGTAAACTTTCTTGGTTTAAAAAAATAGTTCTTGTGAGATTACAAAGAATTTATGGGGATTTAACAACTAATTTTAATACTAGTGTCAAATTAAACCTTAAGAAGACTAGATATGTTCCTTCTTACTATAAATGCCATATTTAAGTTAAGGAGTAAAAAATGAGTCCGACTTTTTATTTTAAAAAAGTGAACCACATTTCTTCCTTTTGAGATTGTAATTAAGTATCAACTTTCATTTATGCTCAAATGCATTGAGAACAGCACTAAATTGCATACATATACTGTAATAATTTATTTCTGTAGGCAAAATGTGGTAGTAATTTTGGTACCACTCAGTAAAATAGTTCTGAAAGTTAATGATGAAAGCTCAAGACATCTAATAGGTATCTAATCTGTAGTGAAAAAAGATGTTCTGAATTGAATTTGTATTTTCTGGTCTTTCCAAGCTCCAAAACAAAAATAAGGATGACAAATTGAACCTTTTGCCATTTTGTTGTTAAATTCGGTAAGTAATTTTTAATTGTGCTGTTAAATTCAACAGATAGTTTTTTAAATTTTTTTTTTAACTTTTATATATTTTTATTCTTTAAATCACATCTTCAGTAAATGGTTTTTGGGATATCTCCCCTCCTCTCGTGCCCTCTTCATTCTCTCACACCCCACTCCTTTGTTGTTTGCTAATTGGTGTTAAGTCCATTAGTCTCTTTCTTTGCTGTGGTAGTGTTCTTTCATTGGGTGAGGGACTGTGTTCTTGGAACCAGGTGAGCCTTGATAGTCGGTTTTCAGTCTTAAGTTTGTGTTGAGCAGCCAGTCTATATTTATTTGAGGTCTTTCATGCTTTCTAATTGCAGGCTGTCTTCACCAATCCCATCTCTGTTGCTTTGCTGCTTTACTTTATGGTTCTGGCGTCATCAGATTTAGGGGATCTCCCTCCCCCCACCAGTGTCAGTGAAGAAGTTTCTCTGCAGATACAGGCATTTGTAATTGGTCATTGTAGATCATCTCCTCTGCCTCAGTTTGTAGCTTTGCTGTGGGGCCTGTGCCCCCAATCTTTGGCCTTCCTTTCCACTCCCATAATGTGGGAACGGGCACCTTGCTCTCCTAGAAGGTGTCTCTGAAATGAGGTCTTGGGTCTTCCAGAAACCCAGTGAGAGCATAGGTGCACTTTGTGACTTCATATTTCCATAGTTGATTCTCCTGTCTTGCATGCACTGGTTCTTTCAGTTGTCCATCTGCTGTCTCCAGCTCAGGCTTGTGGGCTGGATTTTTACCTGGTCCCTCATCCATTTTATGATGGGGTTTGTGTTATGTATGTTCTTCTTCCTCCTGAAGATTGACTAGAGTGAGAGTGAAATGGAAGGGGCATTCCCAACCCCCCCTTGCCCATGTGCTGGTAACTCCCTCCTGTTCGGGGCAGATGGCCATACCTGTGCTGTCCAAGACCCCCTTCATCTGGGGGCAACATGCCTCAGCTAATCCAAGCTGCAGATGGCTGCCCTGTGCAACAACCATCCGCTAGTGGATGGTGCTAAAACCCCACTCAGTTCTCCCTCCTGTGCTCTCCAAGATTAGGGGGCCTATCCAAGGCTTCCCTTCCAGACATGGCAACCTGGAGGGGGTGTGTGGCCCCTCCTACCCAAACCCAGGGTGGAAGGGATGGAGCCCCAGACCACTTGGAGGCAACCGGGGTGACCTGGTTGTCCCCTTGGGTGGTGAAGCAGCTGGTTTGCACCCCTTGGGGGGTGAAGCAATTGAATTGCACCCCACTGCACCCTCTGGATGAGAGGATGCGACCTACCTGATGTCTTCCCTCCAGGCATGGCCTCAACAGATAATTTTACTAGGGGTTAAGCAGACTCCTTGTTCTCTTATCCTTCCTTTGTTATATTCAAAGATGTTTTCTGTCTAATCCACAATTCTTAAAATTCATCAGGACCCTAAGAATAAGAAATTATGGACAGAATAGGCACAAAAGTGAACAAAAATTGTTTTAGAAACAAAAATATTTTAATACATTTTTTACCCAGATTTATTGAGACATTATTGATAAACAAAAATTGCATGTACTTTGATTGAATATTATGATTGCTATATTTTAAAGGTGTACAATGTTATGATTTAACATTTCTGGGAACTTTATGCATAATATGTGATTGCAGTTAATTAAAATTTATTGGATACTTGAAATATGCAGAGTAGATATTAAAATTTGTATCACACACATAAAAATGGCAATGATACATTTTTAAATCAGTATATGTAAAGCCAAGTAATTTTAAGTACAAAAATCTTACATTTTTCTTTTTGTTTTACATTTTTTTTATTGAGGTGTCATTGGATTACCATAACATATATGATTCAGAATCACACCCTCAGATATATGTTACAACACCTTGCCTACTAATCAAGCACCTATAGTTTCCCTATTGTAGTCCATTCTGTTTCCAACTCTTGTGATTTCCATTCTGCTCCTCCCCTTCCCTAGTAGTAGATTCAAGTTAACAGTTGGATTTCTGTATTTTTTGGGGGGTTAGTTTTGTCTGATCATTTGATTTGTTTCTCTCTGTATGATCAAAACCATTCAGTATTTGTCTTTTTCCTGCTTGCGTTTTCTCACTTAGCATAATCCTATCTGTTTTTATTCATATACTAAAAGGCAAGTGGTATTCCATTATGTACATATACAGTAGCTTCTTAATCTACTCATAAGGTCCTTGAATACTTAGATCACTCCCATTATTTGATTATTATAAATAAGGATGCAGTGAATATAGGAGTGCATTCTGTTGAATTAGTGTCTCTGCAGTTTTTGAATAGACATCTAACCCTAGAAATTCAGGATCATATGGTAGATGTAGTTTCAGTATTTTGAGAAATCTCTGCATTGTTTTGCATGGGGACTAGACCAATCTAGATTCCAACCAACAGTTTACAAGGATTTTTATTTATTTACAACCTACCCAACTTTGTATTTCTGGTCATTTTCATATAGTTCTCTCTCTTTTTTTTTCTTCATATTTGAGGCAATATCTTATTGAGGCTTTCACTTTCATTTCTCCAATTATAAATGATGATGAACACTGAATCATACATTGCTTTGGGGGAGTGGTCATTTTAATAAAGCAAATTCTTCTAATTTATGAGCAGGAAATACTTTTTATTTCCTTGTATTCACTTTTTTTGAGAATATTTTATAGTTTTCATTGTACAGGCCCTTCACCTCTTCTGTTAAGTTTATGCCTAATTATTTTTGGTGCAATTAGAAATGGAATTATTTTCTTCCTTTTGTAGCTTATTCTTTGTAAATAGAAAGGTGATTGTTTTTTGCTTATTGATTTTTGTGACCTGTCACTTTGCTGAACTGATTGTTTTAACTAGTCTCTTTGTGGAGTATCTAGGGTTTTCTATGTATGTCATCATGTGGCCTGCAAATAATGATAGCATCACTTCCTTTTACTCAATTGGAGTCCTTTTATATTCTTCGCTTTTTCATACTTTCATTATGTTGAATTTTTATATTATGCTCCTTCCATCATCACTTTTGAGAGCTTTTTTGTAAATAGATGTTGATTCTTATCAAATGTTTCTCTGTATCTGTGAATTATATGAATTTTATCTCTCCAATTTGATGTAGTGAATTAAATTGACCAGTTTGTGAACACTGAATAAAACATGTCTTTGGAATAAATCCCACTTGGTCATGATTAACATTCTTTTAATGCATTGCTTAATTTGGTTTGCTTAGATTTTGTTGAAGATCATTGGATTTATGTTCATCAGGAAATCACCTATAATCTTTTTGTGACATCAGTTCATTCAGGGTTCTCTACTAGATCTATTTTAGTTTCAATAACCAAAGATTTCTCTGTTTTTCTCATGAGCTTTCCTAAAAGCCCAAGGGACTAGGGACAACCATGGTATTGCGATTAGGGAAACAGCTATTCCCTGGCTGATGCAACTATATGGTTGTTTTTGTGCAATTTTCTATATTCTTATCTGGGTTTGCAGTTTATGTCAGGTTTTAGTGTAGTATTCTCACAATTCTCAAAATTCTCACAAGAATGAGGATTTTCCAGACTAAAAAAAAATGTCATGATTCCTGACAACTTAAGCTGTGTGGCTGCTTCTCAAGCTGAGTATGGGACCTATTTGAACTGACTGTGACTAATCGTCTCCCACCTGCTCAGACATTCCTTCCAACCATCACTGGACTGCTTGATTTGCTCTATAAGGCAAGGGGTGTTCTGTGAAGCAGCCATGAGGCAAAAGGCTAGAGACTTTGTACAGAGATTCATATTTGTCTGGGGTTTATTTATTTTTAATTTGCCCTTAGCATCAAGAATTGGTTTTGCTCTCTAGTTCTAACAATTGTCACAACTGTCATCTTGTATGTAATCATTAAAATACAATAGAATTATGGGTAAAAACAGTGTAACAGAGAAAAACCCATATTAATGAAAATTTATAATCTGACTACACTGAAGACATGCAGTATAATGGTTAAGTTTATGAGTTGAGAGACAAAGTCTTTGAGTCATTAAAATTGAATTGTAATTATTAGTAAGTAGTTTAGCCTTTAGCTACAAGATTTAAATGATAATAGTTCCTATGTCATAGAATTATCAATTAAGGTATATATTAATGTATAGCACTTGGCACATGAAGGAATTGTTCATGGTTTGACAAAGCTGTGGGCCTACCAAATTCACTCATTAGAATTTAATGAACCCTATGATATTATACTTTTCTCATTCTATTCATTTAAAATTTTTTTTATATTCTTACATCACTGATACTGACAGCATTTAAATGTTTATCATCTTCACTGTTGATATGTTATAGAAATCTACTCTGTGATGACATTATATTTTAAATGGAACAGTTATTGTAGGTTGGCAAAAAGTTGCCATCAAGACCCTGGAACCCAATAATAACATTGTCTGGTAAGAAATGTGAATTGGTTGCCACAATCAGTCCTGTGTAAAACTCTTTAATATTTTTGTACTAATAGAATTTTTGATATCCCAGGGGAAGAAAATGTTGAATACTTGAAAATCTTGAAAGTAATGTGCAAGGCTATTAAAACTTCTTGTGTTTTAATACTTAAGTGCAAAAGCTTAAAACACCTTGTGACTCAAAACTCAAAATCAGCTCATAGGTGTCAACAATGAAAAGTTTAAAAAACCTCCAATGCTGCATAAAAGTTCAAATTATTTCAAAAATTGAAATGTAAAGTGAACAATGTTTCTATTAGTTTCAGAAAGACAGTTTTTCCTTTAACAGAATGGGTAACAGTCACATTAGTGGCTGTAGCAAACAAATCTCAGAATATGATATAGGTCAACTCTGAGTGTTTATTTTCAGGCAGGTAAAATGAAAAAGAGCTGTTGCTGACGTCTTCAAGGGTGGCTCTATTCAATGTAGTGACTTAGGCCCAGGTCTTCCATTTTGGAACTCCACACCTTTAACACATGGGTTTCCTGTTTGCTGTTGTCTCACCTCTCTGGTGATGTAGGGTATAATTGTCACTGAGCTGTTGTGTCCCTGAAGAAGTAAGGTTAATTGTTAGAATTTCAAAGAAGGGTTTCAAACCTTTTATGTAACTGTATAATTTATTTTGGCAGTACTTGTGTGTGTTTTGTATTTATTGATGTCTTGTATTAATTCTTTGAATCTTAGCTTTAGCAAGAGACTTATGTATTTGGAATCTATAACAGAGTTTAGTTGTCACCAAACATAGTATTATATTTCCTCAACTCATAATGACATCTGGTCTGAAGCTGTATTCTTATCAAATGACACAGTTGGATAATTGATATTTAACTGCTCCCATTAACTACAATTATTTACTGGAGGTATCTTAAATGACTAGTTGGTAGAAAGTTTTCTGTTTAGATATTCTAAAGAAAATGTAATATTTTATTATTTATTGCTACCAGATATTGAAGAATATAGAGTACATTTAAGTTTTTATTACGCATCTCTAGCTGGAAGGGAAACACCCAGAAGCTGAGAAGCATTATCTTTAACAAAATGAAGCAGTTACTTAGAATCCTGAGGGTGAATAATTTGTCCTTGCCATGAATGTGATTAAAATACCTCTTAGCAGTAAGGTAATGTATTGATAGTAGCAAAGAAGTCTTTCAGAAATATGGATAAAATAAGGAATGTAAAAATTTTGTTACAGAACAGAAATTTCATGTCATAGTGTATTATAATGGGATGTATTTAAAGGCAAACGGTTTAGCTATGTAATTTAATCATGCTACTTGTTAGAAGTAAATGATTAAAGCTAATCTTATGCTTATATATCATATTGAATTAATCTATTTAGGTCATAGCAATGTATGCCTTTGCATAGAAATATATATCTTATCTTTATCATTTTGGTGAGAATTTTTAAATTCCTCTCTTTTTTTTGCTCTATCTTTTCTCAAAAAGAAAGTTGGTACATTGATAACTTTATTTATTCCCCAAGAAAAAGCATTTACTGTGATAAAGATAGACATTTGCAATTTGATTGCCTTGAAATACTCAGTTTAAGTCCTGACATACTAGATAAGATATATTCTCATGAATAGATATTGAAAACCCTAAATTATCTGATAGAAGAAAAAAATGAACTCTACATGTAAGGATCATACAGAAGTATGCAATTGTTTCTGTCATCTGTAAATAAGACACAGAGCCTGGTGCTATCCCTAATTCTACAATTTTATTTTTGACTAATAACTGTTTTCAGAAAATTTCCAGTTTTTGATTTATAAGAAGATAAGGAATTTGATGATTACCATCTTAATTTCTAATTTCCTTTCTGAATTAAGATATATTATGATGGGCATCTAGTGTTATAGCATTTTATTAGCTTCCAGATGGAAAAAAAATCACAGAATCATTCAAAAATTTGTCCCAGGTATCAAACTTTTCTTGGTGTTGAGTGCAGAGCATCAAAATAATTCCTTTCAACCGGAATATGAGGAAAGATACTCACTGGACTTTTAGTTGCAAACCATAAGCCCTCAAGCAACTTATTGTTGATCAAACTGAAGTTCTATAGTCGATCATGTTGCCTACACCCAGCATTCAGTATTTTAACACATCTGCTTCTTCCAGACATAACATCAATAGTCCATCAAACACCAGTTGTTATATAGAGCATATTCAACTTACTTGATGGAATTCTAGGCCTGAAAAATTCTATCTCATTTTATTTGTGTGTTTTGGAGAAAACACCTTCCTGTAATAAAAGAATACATTGAAAAGTGTAAAAGAACAAGAATTTATGTTTTAAAAAAGTAAACTTTGGGATAAAGGAAAATTCTGTGACAGAATGTAAAACTGTAGTAAATAGGGAAAATTGGGATTATCATCAATGTCTTATAAACTTCACAGCCTGGTTGAAGAGGTCTGAAAGTCAGTTTTATTATAAGTTTAAGAAAATGAGAGTGAACGGAATGGCACAAAAAATATCTAAATGATACATTCTAAAACAGTAGGTAGTTCATTAGGTCACAGTAATCATTAATAATAATTTCTCAAACTAACGTACTGTTCTCTTAGGGAAGGAAAATTCATGACACAACTAAGAAAAAGGAATGATAGTAGTTATGTTAAGACAGAATTAAGAATTGAGTGATGTGTAGAAGAAATGAGAAATGGAATGTGATTAGCAGCGGAATAATTAGGGATTTGAAAGTGAGAATATGAAGTACAAAGGACTCAATTTCTTGTTGGTGAGTACTACATTGTATTTTTGTTTCATTTAAGACTCAAAAGTGGATCTTTGTTTTATATGCCATCAGATACAATGTGTGTTGTGTAATGGGATTTTGTTTCCTGCTTTGAATGGATCCACTTTGACTTCTCTTTTCATTTACTTAGAACTTCTATCAGTTCACATAGATTGCTTATTTTTGAAAATAAAACAGATCAAAACAAAACAAATCTGATCTCACAGGAATACAAAATAAACTACAAAAGAACTGAGATATTGAGACATAAAGTATTACTTAAGGACAAAGGTGTTTAAATAGTGAAATTGTCAGTCACTTAAGAAAGGTCATAAAAATTCTGTTTTGGGCAGTTTTATATAAATAAAGTCAGGCTAGATAATTTACTGTAGGTCCAGGCTAGAAATTCAGAAAAATGACCTCTTAGATTTTTACCTAAATCTATGTCTAATCATTAATATTTTGTTAAATGTGGTACAGCAGAGGGGATTTTAGAAATTTGTGGTATAGATTCTAAACTAAAGTGATTTTATTTTGTTGCAGTGACATTGCTTTACAACATTGTATATGATTAAGAAGTATGGGATCACACTCTGCTAATGTTAAGGGTAAAACTAACATTTATATAATCAGGATAGCACTGAATACATAATTAAAATTGTACATATATTTTTGTGTTTGATTCCATGTGCTTTATACTTTAGCATGCTGTATGTTCATAGGTAAAATATTGGATAATTACTACTACGGTAAAAGTAAATCATAATACAAATGTAGTTTCTGAAATGTAAATGAAATGTAGGTACTAGAAATAGGTTGATTAATTTTTTTGTATTGGTGATCATATGTTTGCCTTTCTTTGCGCTTGCAGTATATTAATAAATATAGTGTAATTCAGTTTTAAAGATCTCTTCATTAGTGGATATGTTGTTTCCAGCTTATTCCTGCAACATTAATGATGCAATGATCATCATTTTACATATGTTTGTATCCCAGAATTCCTCTCTTACAGTAGAATTTAATAAAGGTATGAGTTAGAAGATATCAAAACAGAGAATATAGCTAAGACATCATTTTGTGTGGCACTTTAAGTTATGATAAATACTAAATGAGAATTCATTAGAAAAAGTAAGCAGGTTCATATGATATTTTATAAAACATACTATACTAGCATAATAATTACTTGACAGTGTTATTTTTGATAGCATTTTTCATACTAATTTAACAATGTGATTGTTTGAGCATGAAATAGTTGATGCAAGATGATGTGTCAAGTACTATACATGTTATCTTATTTACCTTAACAACACTCTTGTGCTGTAGATAAATTATCATTCTCAATTTATGTGTCATATAACTGAGCTCAGAAGATTCAGTAATTTGCCTAGTTTTTTGATGAGAACATATTATAGCTGCAGTACAATACAAGTTTATCTATACTGAAGTCTATGATCTTATCTACCATGGTTTTTGGTGTTCTCATTATTTGATATTCTGAAATCAGTTTTCTACAAGACATTTATTCATAAACATAGCACTACTTTCTTTTGGTTAATAACATGTGAATTATAAATTGAATAACACATTTTGACTGGAATACTAACTAGTTGCCTCCTTGAGATAGTGAGATGACTATGATTTGCAGTGCAAAAGAATCTTCAATTCCTAGATGAAGTGAATTTGCACTTCATAGTGAATTTGTGAATTTGCACTTCATAGTGAATTTGTGAATTTGCACTTCATAGTGAATTTGGTGCAAGTCACATTTTGGGAGAACTAGGAGAAAGATATTCAACAGATAATTCCATCTCTAAATATTTGTCTGTACTAATCCACTCTCTTCTGTCTTAGATTGCTCCTTATCTCCAGTGTTAATTGTATCTTAGTTTAGTCAAGGAAGAAGTAATAGTGAACAAGTTTTGTTATGGAGTATCACATCAAATTTTGTGATATTGGTTAGAGAGAAAAATCTATTATTAATGGAGAAGAAAATTCATTTCAAACTAGGTAATTATTAAATTGATATAAAACTGCAGATTAACCAGGACTTGAGGAATTAAAGTGAGATATCATGGAAAGAAAGAAGAGGGAGGAGAGGAGAAAGTAAGGGAGGAGAGGGTCAGAGCAGGATAGGAATTAGGGAAGAAAGCATAAAGAATACTAAGATTCCTTCTCTTTGACAAAAGAGTGGGGAACCCATAGATAATGTGTATGAAAACTTAATAAGGTGTTTGCTTAAAACTTTAATCCCTCTAGTTTACTAGTTACTTGTTTTGTACAAATTAACCATACTGTATGGTAATTGTGTTATACTTAATAAAATCATCTTCAAATGAAGGAAAACACAGGGAAAGATAATCAATCACTCATTCTATTTTTGTGAAGCTTGTAAAATTGAGAAGTTTTGTGTCATAGGTGGGGTAATATGGATAAAAGAGGGTAACGAGCTTGTACACTGGGGAATTTAGGATTTATACCAATTCTTTTTCCTGTTTCTTTAGTCAAGCCAGAGATATCAACATGGTCATATAGAGTAATGGTGTGATAGGTAAGTTATATAGTTTCATATCCATTGTCTTATTAGACCCACTGCTTGCAGAATTGCTTGAGAAGATACACAGAATTCCCTGAATGGGAAAGCCTCATTTTCCTCATGCCTATATAAAGATTGCAAATGACATAAGCAGATTCATGTTATCCAACAGGTTGACTAATTTGTTGTAAGACACCTATCCTCTGTGATTCTGCCATTCTACTGAACACAATACATGCCTTGCATGCTCTTTGCAATTTAATTTTTTATAAAAAGGTCACTTTGGATATTCTCCAAGAGGCATAAAACTGTGACCAAATATATGACAAAATTTGAAAGTCAATTAAATTCTCATTAAGAGATTTGGGATTGTAGATGGATGTAGTCATATTCAAGGACCCTGAAAGGTTTGTCATTGCTAATGAGCCTTTCTTGACATGCCTGTCTTTCACTGCCCCTCCCCTGCAGATGACAGGAGGCAATTCAGTTTCTGAGTTGATTCTTATAGCTGTAATGTTACCATTTCTCAGGACAAATTAATTCTGTACCTCACTAAAGAACAGGACTATCTAAAAGCATTATTATTCTATTAACAGAATAAGTTGCAATATTTCTTGAGATTTGGGAGCAAAGAGTAACTCTTAGCAATATTGTTTAATACAGTTACTGATTAGAACTTGTGTTTGACCAGCACTCTTGTACACACCCCTATATTCTACAAATATTGAAGAGATAAATGTACTTAATTTGATTTTTTAAGTAAAGAGATTGTGGTGTTTGGTGATAAGAAGTTGGTCTCTGGTTGCTTCTTTTTAACTTGAAAAGATAAAAGACTCCTTATACATCTCTGATTCTGTAATAGCTTTGTCCTCTCAGCTCTCAGCAGAATGATTTTTAGATATGTAAATGTTATTGACCAAAATATAGGCAAGCAACACAGGGGAAGAGAAAGAGATTAGCAGAAAGAGAAGATCCAAAGTGGAGAGAGAGGGGGAGAGAAGGGAAGGAAGGGAGAGAGAGAGACAGAGACAGAGACAGAGAGAGAGAGGGAGAGAGAGAATGAATGAATGAATGAATGAATGAATGAGCCATCCAAATGAAAAAGGAACACCCAGTGGGACAGAAAGTTGAAATGGAAGTCAATAAATACAGTGGAAACAAGAGAAACACTACTTTTTCTACTTCCCTGAACACTTGTAGTAATTACAGAACTCCACAGTAGACAGAAAAGATAAAAGTAAATGTTTGCCAGAGAGTTTAGGTCTTTTGGACGGAGGATGAAAAATGGTCTTTGAGAAGTACATAGAGTTCTTCAAAGGCCATTCCTTCTTGAATACCAAACAGGCAGCAGGGACACATTTCCTTTAGAAGTGCTCAGAGGTGATGTGGGCAGCTGCCAATAGAGGTCTGGGAAAATGTGATCACTAATGAATGATTCATCTCAACGAAGACTGCCCATAATGTTTTTCTTCCTTAAGTTGAGGTTGAGAAAGGTGAAGATACTAAAATTCAAATACCTACAATCCTAAAATTTAATTTTTGCCTAGCTGTTCTGAAGGTCTGTGTTCAGAACCCCCCAGGTGTATTCCCTAATCCTTCTTGACCTTTGCGTTGGCATTGCTATCTGCTATATTTTAAAATGCTTCACTTAACACCACAGAGTTTTATTATCACCATATATGAATTGAGTTCTCTAGAGCATAAACTGCTGTAAAGAAAGTCACTTGGGGTTGGCAAATAAATTATTTATTATTAGAACTCATTTTCCCTTAGTGTTTTATTTTCTAAATTTGTCACATTTTATTTCATGCTTATTTATATCTTCAGTTGAAATTATACAGTATGTCTTTTGACCAAGGACACCCTAATTCACCATTTACAACATCTCAAGGTCAATTAATTTTAGTTTAAATCATTCAACCACAGAACATACAGACCAACTACATAGTTGCTTAAAGGACTTGGGGAATGGTGGCAATGAGAGTTTTAACATTACCTGCTTCTTTAATTATTACAGTTATTGCTTAATTATTTGAATGCTAAACAGCACCTACTACTAATTTCACTAATAAGAAATTATTATTGTCTTTGTGTGTATGTTTGTGCTCGTTTTGTAAGTAAAACATAATTTCTGATAAAAATATTCTGAAAGTAAAAACATTTATGTGAAAAATAATGCAATTATTTAAGTGTATTCTCATTTCTTAGTGCACTGTGAATCATAAGCCTATGGTTTGATGCTAGGAATAAACAAATCTCAAGTTGGGTGACTGGAAATTTGGGCTTATAGACAGAAATTTGGGGAAAACTTCCCCTCCCCTTGCATATACATTAAGCCTGTAGAACCTCACATGTAGTTATGTCTAGAAAACGGATGGTGAGTCTGATTATTTAAAGTCAATTATCTATTTTCATATCTTGACTTTTGTGAGTAGTGCTGCAATGAACATGTGGGTGGATATATTTTCCCAAGTCAATGTTTGTTTGTTTTTTTTCCTTTGGACTATACCCAGAAGTGGTACTTCTGGATCAGATATAGTAATTCTGCATTTAATTTTCAGTAGAATTGCCATAGTTTTCCATAGTAGATTTCACCAACACTGCAGAATGCTTGCTATTTCTCTCTTTTGCCAACACTATGTTTTGTTAGTATTAGTCATTCTCCCAAGTGTGAGATGATACTTCATTGTATTTTCATTTGCATTTCCTTGATGATTAATGAAGTTCAGCATCTTTTCATATATATGATGCCAGTTGTAATTTTTTTTTTTTTGGACAAATATCTAGTCAAATCATTTGCCCTTAATAATAGATACTTGATTTTTTTATTTGTTTTGAGTTGTAGGAGTTCCTTAATTCTGGGTATTAATCTCTTATAAAACATATTTGGAAATTTTTTTCTTTCATATTAGCTGCATTTTTACTCTGTTGACTATTTTCTTTGCTATATAGGAGCTTTTTGGTTTGATGCAACTTCATTTGTCCATTTACTGCTTTTATTGCTTGTGCTTTTGGTGTCTTATTAAAAACAAACAAAAGAACAAGCTTGCCTAACCTAATGTCAAAGTTTTTCACACTTTTTAATAAGTTTTTATATTTTCAGGCCTTAAATTTAAGTATCTGATCAACTTTGAACTGATTTTTGTGTGTTTCATTGATAGGGTTTAATTTCATTCTTTGCTATATGTGTATCCAGTTTTCCTAGCTCTGTTTATTGACAGTCCTTTCCTCATTGTATATCCTTAGCACTCTTGTTGAATATCAGTTTATAGTATATGCATGGGTTGATTTCCAGACTCTATTTCATTGGTCTGTATGCCTGCCTTTATGCCAGTACCATACTGTTTTAATTGCTTTAGCTTTATTAATTGGAGTGTTATTGTATAATCCTGTAGTCTTGATTCACAGAAAAGTCAAATATTCTCTGAAAGAACCATTGAACCACAAAATACAATGGCACTCTCATTTATGCAACTAGAATTAACACTTATGGTTTAAATAGTGAACTAAGCCCATTTTACAAATGCAAATGTGAGTCTTTTTGTGAGGGCATTTAAACTCATCAAACACAGTGTAAAATTTCTGGTCCGATATTTTTGCATAAAGTACCAAACAGAAAATACCAAGTACTTAACCAGGTGATACATACTTTAATATCAGATACTGTTAGCTTGCAGTCTACTTCTCTGAAGCCTTGGCAGCATTCTGTAAATATTGTTGATAAGACTTATGAGTCATTAAAAACTTTGAATAGTAGAAAACACAGCAAATTTCTGATAAATGCTTTCTTTAACTTTTCAAGAAAGTTTAAAGTATTGCTTTCTTATTTTAAACCAACCTCTCAAAGTTTCACTCCCTTATAAATACTGTTATAAGGAAGATTATTTTCAAAAAAAGTTTATGAGTCAATTAAGCAATATCTTGTTCAGAGATAGGACAGAATATGGCCTTCTAGTTTATAAGAGAGAATATATGTAATTATCATACGTTTCCTAATTGAATGCTTCACATAGAGCTTTCAAAACTATGAAAATATATAGAATATAATTTTTTTCTTGGTGTTTGAAGAACAGTAGCATGTAACTTTAAGTGCTGTTTCCAAGTTTTGAAAGATTTTAATAAGTTTTGTATGGACTGTAAAAATCAGTATCCAGGTCACTATCAGTGGAAATCAACCATATACTAGGAATATTTGTTGTAATAAAATTTTGATTAACAAGTTGAACTTTATATTTGTTCATAGAACAAAACGCATAATGAGTAGAGCTAATTTAGGTGAAAATATCTAGTTCACCAATAGGATTAAAAGCAGATATGTTCAGATTTGATAATCCAAGTACCTGAATACACTTTTCTTATTTCTCCACTGTTATGAAATAGAGAAAATGATATGATAAAAAGAACACATTTCATGAACACTATCTTGAAAGCTAATTTGGATTCACTCAAACATAAAAGAATACTATGAGCCATTTCTTTTCTTTCTTTCTTTTTTTTTTTTTTGCACATTACCTTACACTTTCAAGTATGCTGTAAAGGTTGAAGGTGAGGTAGTAGATCAGAAGACAGTTAAGGAATACAGTGTCCAGTGCAAACGAGGGCTACAAATCTAAAATGCCATACAATAGAACAGATGTCAATTCAGTCAATTCTTAGACTTGTGATTCATTTTAGAAACAAATAGTGGATTTGGGTGTACAATTGAATACTAACCCCCAAGAGGTTTACTTTTTAATATGTTTATGGCAGAATAACTAAAGGGAACATGTCTACTCTCCTATATTCAGGAACATCACCTAGGGGCAAGGTGTTCATTTGAAGTTTGAGTTGGCAGATGATGGGTGATTTGTTTGACTCCTGTGCCATGAGCCTTCACCATTATGCTTTGGAGTGAGACAAAGTAAGTAAATATTGTAAGAAGCAACAGACTATTTGTCACTTTTCCCGGGATAGCAGAATTTAATTGTGGAGGAAATACAGGTTTTAGGCTGTTTAAAAATTGAGGAGAGTTGTAGAATAAGATCTATATGCAATCTGCAGTTGTGATAAAAAATAAATACCAAGTCATATAAGAGCCTACTTTCAAATCCTGCTCCATGAAGAAAACTGATGATATCAATACTTCCTTTATCACTTATATTCCATTTTACCAAGTTTGTATAACAATGCAATAGAGATAACACCAATTGTCTCCACATGTTTTGAATTGTTAGGTGAGTTTTTTCATTTGAATGGGAAAATAATTCTTATGTAGCATAGCATGATCTGACTTGAATAGTAACATTTAAATGATAGTGTTCTTTCAGACAATAATGCAAATATTTTATTATTAGCTAACCATTTTTCAAAATTTAAGAATTTATTTTCTTCTGTATAAAATGAGGAAGTTGAATTCATCAGGAACTCTTAATCAAAATTATTTGTATCTGTCTTTCCTAAGTCAAACCTGGGAATTCTGATTTTTGTAGTTTTGCTATTTTATATATAGCAAAAAATCACTAAATTTTGTTGCCAGTATTGCTACATGAGATGGTTCCAAATTTTCATTCTAGTTGTAATATGATAGTACCCTAGTTTTCAGACCAGATACTATTGCATAATTCCTCTTTATTAGAATGCAAGCCTATCTTACTTTCCATGTCTCCATTTGTTTTGTCTTCTAATTAGAAAAATGATGTATTTTTATAGTTTCAATTACATTATAGCTGTATGCATATATTAGAACTTTTATAAGTATGTATATGTATATATATATATACACTTATAATAAACACATATATGCAAGAAATTTTGCTCTTTCATCCATATCATCGTATTTGTTTATCCTTTATTCTCTCAAATCAAAATGCTTACATATCATGCTTAGGCTACTGAGTAATCTAATTTTTCTATTTCAGAGGAACAATTGTGGAAGCACAACTTATAGGGACATGTTCAAAATTGAAAGTATTATATGTATTTAGATTTAAATAGTGTATACCTGAATTGAAATATGCCATCTTTTTTAGTATTATTAAGATAGTTCTCACCTTCTAGATTTAATAATATAGTAATTTCATATTTTGAGAATACACTTCAATTTTTTTCTTATCATTGATTTTACTATTTGCTCAATTATTGATGCATTCCTTAAGTAAGGCAGCATAGGTTATTTTCAAATTAACCAGAAATATCCCATAAGCATACTACATCTATAGTTTGTTATTGGCACATTAGTTATTTACCCATAAATTTAAATTTTAGGGTTATTTTTAGTGCTATAGTTTAAAACAGTTTTATAATGACATAACCAGATTTGTTTCTTCAGGATTCTGAAGATTAGTATATTTTTTTACTTTCTTCCTTGTGTATACTTTCATATCTCCAGTAACATTATTTTCAAATAGCTCTCTCATACAATTTCCCTAGAATAATCTCTTAAAAGTAAGTCTTGTAGTGTAGAAGGCTACAGCACAATTTATCAGACATATTAATTTGCTACAAGCACTAATACATTTTTGTCTCATGTTCCTCTTGAACCCCAGAGTAAGTGGAGTTTTTTGGATAAGCCAAAACATCCCATTTCCATATCATTTAGATTTCAGTCATCATGAAGTCTTGGAATGATAATATGAAGATGAGAGATAAAAGATAATTATGTTACTTACAAGATACAGAAATACTTATGTGATTTCAGATTTGTGTTCTTTTCAGCCTTTTGTAAGTCCCAAGACCTGATCTTGCAGCTCTGAATCAGGAGTGGGGAAGGGTCTGGTGATGTCTGCTGTTGGTGGGAGCTGAAATGGATAGTGGCTCATATTTGTGGCATCACCAACAGCTTTCCTTTCTCAGGTTTCAGACCTATGTGAGTTGCTTATAGGGATGAGGACCTTACTTCAGCACAATGTTTTCATTGTTTTCTCTGGGTAAATGACCCTCTAGGATCACCCTGCTCTTTACTACTGTCTCCCCTCAGTAAAGGGCATGTGCCTCCATACTGTTTAGCTCTCCCTGAGCCAAGGCTCTCTATGAAATGGAAGTGTTATGGTTTGTATGGCAACCTTTTACCAAGACCACAGCCTCCATCCAGGTGTTTCTGTTTACTCACTTTTTGTTTCATGAAATATGATTGACTTCAGAGGTTTTTCTGGTGCCATCACTGCTGTCTCTGACATCATGAGGTGTTTTAGTCTTGTCACAAACCATGTGACCCTTGAGGTAGAAGCCAGCCTGGGTTAACTTTTAGATTCTCTCCCTAGCATTGAAACAGGTAACCTATTCTGAAGTGATCTGAATCCAATTTTCCTCTAGTAATTTTTAGCTTATTTATTGAATTCTTTATATCCTGGATTGCTATTATTTTATTTAAAATTTTAGTTTCATTAATTTTATTTCTGACTTTTCTATTTGTCTTGTGAAAATTTTAGTATTTCTTTGATTAGTTTTTCTCCCTTCTCTTGTAAAACTTTGACTTGCCTTTCTGTGTTTTTGTCTATCCCATGAAATTTCTTTATTGTAGCAATTTTGAACTCCATTTCATAAGGAAATATAATCTTCCATTTCTTTATGGTTAGATTCTGGAGAGTTGTTCTCGTCTTGTGATGTCATATTCCTTTGAATTTAGGATACTAGGTGTGATGCTATATATCTGCCCATTTTGCTGTTTCAGGTGTTACTATTCTTTAAATATCTCTAACAGTATTTTAGAGAATTGAACTACTTCTGCTTTTCTTCCAGGTCACTCTGTGGTTTGTACTGGTTTATTATTTGGAACTATCTGGGTTTCTGTAGATAGAGACCTGTTTTTGCAATTAAGTCAGCACAGTGGGGAAAGGAGTAGGAGGAACCCAGCAACTGATGTGAATATGCCAGGATGGAAGTGGGCGGTGGGTTTAGGCTGGCTCATATTTGTGGGGCCACTGGATTTCAGATTTGAGCCTATGAATATGCATCATCTGTGTACTTCTCAAAGTCAGTTTCAGT
This sequence comes from Uropsilus gracilis, assembly GCA_004024945.1. Classification (NCBI taxonomy): domain Eukaryota; kingdom Metazoa; phylum Chordata; class Mammalia; order Eulipotyphla; family Talpidae; genus Uropsilus; species Uropsilus gracilis. The sequence goes on from PVHY01000820.1 coordinate 143,565, forward strand.
CCCATGGGTGAGGGATAAGGAATGCCATTCAGAACTCCATTTCCGTCTTTTGCATGTACCTGCCCTGGGTGAGCTATCCCACCTCTTCCATATGTGCTTCATTTTAGACAAAGTCGTGTGGCTCCACATTGCTTAATTCTCCCTTCCCTGGGACCCCTGACTGAGTTGGCTGTCATGTGCTACCTCTCGTGAACTGCTGCTATTAGGGGTTTCCCTCCACTCACCTTCATTTCAGTGACACTCTTTTGTGTCTCTGTGAAGTCTGTGATGATCTCTGCTGTCCAAGGAATATCCCATTTACCCCGTAAGCCATAGAACTTTCTGAGTATGGTGTCTGGCTAACTCTTAGTCTTCTTGGGACTGAATCATGGTTCCTCCTATGTTGTCTCTGTTGAAGTTTCCCTGTCGTAATGATATTAATATCCCTATCCAGGCCTCTCATTCCCTACATGATTTCTCCTTCTGTGGTCTTAGTCACCATATCCCAATCATGAACTTCCATGCTCATAACTGAGTCTTTGCTTTTGCCAATAAAACCCTTAAATTATCATATTGTCAAGCTACTTGTAACAATAAACACTAATGACTTCACTAGTCCCAGTGATTGTACTTCTGGGTGACTTTGGCTGAATACCTCTGACTGGTAGACATTCACAAAGCTGCAAACAAGGTTTTAGCCAGGATTTCTATATTCAGAAGCTCCAGTGGAGAAGAGTTTATTTCTACTCACTCAAGTAATTGTTAAGGGGGAGGTCTTAGGTCTTGCTAAATGCTGTTGAGAGATTTAAGTCCCTGGCCATGTGGAATCTTCTATTGGGAGGCTTATAGCAAGATAGCTTATTTCTTCTGAAAAATGGGAGTAAGAAAGCGATGGAAAAGCAGAAGAGGTAATGAGAGAGATAGATATTAAGGTCAATCTCTTTGTTACCAAATTTCAGCAGTGCTTTCCTCACACTTTTGCCTCATGGTTTTTCCTAGAGGTGAGCAACTAGGTCCTTATTATATTAAAGGGAAGGAGGTTACATAAACCTATGGATAATTCAAAGCAGAAATCTTTACTGCATACCTCAGGGATTATGTTTTCTTCTGTACTTGAATTACTAGAACTACCTTTTACTCATCCTCACCTTTGTCTGATGACCTTCATTTGTTTTATGAAGAACTAGGGACAGCCATAAAAGTCCTCCCCAAAATGTCATAGCATTTACCTCCCCAACTTTATGTCATGGCAGTATTTTCTTCCTTCTTCCTGTTACTATGGATGTTGTTTTACACGTATAGCTTAAGACCAACTTCTCTTCTTGTGCACCAGAACCCAAGCTGTCTTCTATACATAAAGGTATTGATTCTGTTTTTTTCTTTTTGCTACATCATCAAAGTTTTCCTCAATTGGATCATTCTCATCATAATATAATTTCTTACATCTTAGAATAATGCTGATTTTACACCCATTTATAGTCACTTTCCCACTTCTATGTTTATGTACTTGAATATTACTTGAAAAATTGTATCTTTGTGCTTTATCAATTCCTCTTATACTGTTCCTTCTACGGTAATTACACTACATTGATAATTCTCCTTTTGTTTTGATGATATTTCTATTAGCTTTATATTGAATAGAGAAAGCAGAATTTTAAAACAAATAACCAAAAGGCAAAAAAAAATTTCTTTTGCAATGTGTATGGTTTTTGCAGAACATTAAGTTCAGTCCCTACAGCAGAACATTTTCAGTGTACCAAGTGACAGAATATTCTTTGAGTTGTAAATCAACCATAACAATTAGTAAATAATAATCTCTTTGTTCCACGAAATAATGAATTTTCCTTTCTGAAAATTTTCTTTTAATTCTGAAGGAAATTTAAAATTTCTTTTTTCCTCACCCTTCTCCCTACCCCACCTCCTTCTAAATTTAAAGCTTCTAACCTAAATTAGTTGTAAAAACATTATACTCATTTTCACACTGGAATGATAATATTGTTTACTCTTAAACAAAATATTTCTATCCAGAGTACTCCTGAACAATACATACATAAAATACTCAAACTCTGTACTTTTTCATACTGATTTCATGAGGGATTGTCTGGAAAGTTATTTGAGGCAGTGGTCTTCTGTGTTCTAAGAATGTTTGATTGGTTGCAATACTCACAGGACCTAAGCTGTCTTTCAATGGATCACACTGATACAATTTAGTCAAGTTGTATGACCTGCTGAATTTATATGCCACGAATGACCTTATAAATTGTCATTTCAATAGGATTCCAAGTCAACAAAGGCAATTCCCATTACTGTACAAGCTATTAAATCTGGATATTAATAATGTAAGTTTAGATTTATTACCCACAGTAAAAATAGAATTTTGTTATTTAACTTGCCCAAACATCTTTTATTTCTAATAGGAACAGCCTCCACACAGTGAAATGGACAATTGAAAAATGATGTTGCCAACTCATCATTTAAATGATCCTCCTTTTATAGCATTCCTCCCTCACAAGTCCTCCCTAGAATTCTGATTCCTCGCTGCAGTACTTTCAATCTTGGCCAGTGTGCTATGGTTTGTGTTCAGAACTGCTCAAGACTGCTGAGCTTTTGATATTAAGAATTAAATCATTTTTAAAGGTCCAGGCAGAGCTGTTCTCTACTGAGAGAAAATCAAACCTGAAGGAATATCAAAATGTGCAGAAACATGGCAAGTAGATAAAAAAGAACAAGTAATATAAAAATATATGGAATTTACCATCCTTTACAATGTCCCTTCAACTAACCTCTGAGGACTAACAGCATATTCTGCATCTGAATATATATATATATATATATTTATTTTTTGTTTTCAGTGGAGGATTTGTTTGCTATACAGTGACTCCAGATAAGTTCACTTGTTTTGGTGGTTTTGCTAAATATTGATTTGCTTCTAAATTCAACTGTCTTTTTCTATTTGCTACTTTGTTACTTAATTACTAGTCATTTTCAGCATTTGCTATCAGAAACATTAATGCAATGGCAAGAGAAAAGGACAGAAGCAGTGCTGAAATATAATCCTATATAGTTAGTAACTTGATAAATTTTCACCATCAGGCTATAGTCACACTGCTGTAAATTGAAGTAAGTAAATTTCAAGTATGCAAATGAAAATCTTAGCAGGATGAATCTGGGTCTTTAAGATGAGGTAGCTAATCTCATATTCCTTATGGTGTTTTGTGCTCTGTATCACTAAAGCAATGTTTTCTATACCATCATGGTCAGAAATGAATTTCATGTTCAGTATGGGATATAACTAGTTTTTGATATAGAGATTAAAATATTCACTTAGTAAACATTTATAAAATATTCATTCAAAAAATTCTATGTGAAGCACCATCAGGCATATACCAATAATTTAATTATGATTATGGATTATTTCCTCATAGCGATACAGAATTGAAAGTGGCACAAGAAATATAAAATTGTTTTTAAAAAAATTTTACAAGGCAGTAAGTAATCTGTTATAGATAATGAAAAAGCGACAATTTCCTAAAGTGGTTCTCAGTACAATTTCTACAGAGAATGGTAGATAATTTTGAACAAGTTATTCAAAGATTTGTTTTGAGCATATGGCTAGGAGGATAGGGAGGTTTAGAATTGAAAGCCATTCCACACTAAGAAAATGTCAGGAAAAAATGCACAGAAATTAAGACACAAAAAAGGTTTGCCCCCAAATTTATTTGGTTAGATTGTAAGACAGGAAAAAAGAAAGAGCAGTACAAGATCATTTTGAAAAGATGAGGTGAAGCTACATTTAGTCAGGCCCTGAACGCTAGAGTGAATAATCTTGACTATGCTGTCTTCCCCAGTTTCCCAGGTAGTGTCAGTTAATAGGGCTCATCATTCCTGTTGTTGGAATGGGTACATGTGGGGCCAGTCTTGGTCCAGACTGTACCCTGCTCTGAGAAGGTGTCAGCATGCTTGGAACCACCTTTGGTAACAGAACTCCTTGGCAGAACTTGAAATCATGTTGTGTTTCTAGTCACATATGAGATTTTGTGTGATGTGTGTCCTGGGTACATGAAGAGCCACAGGTGGGTAAAAATTTTATTTAAGAAGATTATCTTTTTAACAAGGTTCATTTGGAAGCAGATACTAACTTTAAAGTCAACCTTTGGTGCTCACTTTGGCAGCACATATACTAAAATTGAAACATAAGGAGAATATTAGCATGACCCATACTTATGAAGCATTATGTACTTAAAAAATAAATAAAATCAATCTTTGAAAATATACCAGTGATCTTAGGGTTTAGAGGTGGAGGGCAGAGGGAGAGGGTTAGGAACAAGGGGATGTGGGAAGAACACAATGGACTATGGTGGGGTTTTTTTGATTGCTTTGATGAAGAGAAGGTTATAGTGATGACAGCTGAGAGTGATCTTATTCTGTCAAGATACTTGCAAGCATGTAAAACAATGGTACTTTAATTGCAATAAATAAGGGTCAATTATAAGATGTTAAAATCTCCCACATATTCTTTTTTCCTCCCTCCGCTCCTACATATACTTTATATTTTTAAATTTATAATTCTGTGTGGTCATCTTCAAGTGATCTGATAATCTCTGTTTAGCATAATCCCAAGAGTAGTTACTACTTACATTTCCTCAATAAAGATGAAATCCTAAATAGGATTGACATTGCTTTATATGAAAATAGTTAGACTCTAGGTGGAAAAGCGTTGATGCTTTGTCTTACAGCCTTAAAAAAAATGACTTTGTTACTACCTCTAGTAAAATAAGCTACTCCAATGCACAGAACTGTATGCAAAAAGGGCATTTTCATCTGCTTTCAAGTCACTGATATTCCTCATTATTAGTCAGCCTTTAGTACAACATTGCACTATAAAATAATGCATCTTCTCTAGCATTTGTTTTGTGTCGTTGTACATTATGATGAATAGTAAACCATGAACAATAGGAGACATTTTCATTATCACAATAGCTAAATAGTAGAGTAAGAATTACCAGTAATGTGAATACAGCCTTATGGTGAAAACTTACCAAACAGGGAACCCTAAAATCTGGGCTCATGAGAATTACAAGAGCTTCCTATTGGTAAGTCATCAGTGAGTAAAAATCTCTTAAAAATAAAGTAAATCTCTTAAAAATAAAGTCTTAAAAATGTAAAACATCCATAGACCAGGGCTGCATAAATTTCCTAGACATGTACACATGTTAGATTGTAGTTTCATGTAACTGCTGAATATATGTTGTATAACCTTCCTAACACTGTTGTGTAATTTAAAGATGATTCTGGTTTGTGTTACAGAATCAATGTTTGTGTCCTGCTCAGGTTTATGTGTTAAATTCTCTTGCCCAATGTGATGACTTTTGGAGGTGGGGCCCCTGGGAGAGGATTCGGTCATAAAGAGCCCTCAGGGATACGATGAGAGCCCTAATAAGAGACCAGTTCTACATGACTCACACCCCACCCCCTTCCCATCATGTGAGGACACAACTCGGTAAGAATATGGAACAAGAACAATTAAGAACATGAAGATTGTCACTGGAGAGTGAATCTGTAGCACCCTTGGTTGTGAACTTTTTAACCCTCAGTGTACGAGAAATACAATTCTCTTGTTTATAAGTTGCTCAGTCTATAGTAATTTCTCAAAATTGTCCAAATAGACGATATTTTTTCATGTAATCTGTCATGTTTTTTTAAATCACAGTCTGAGGTAGCAATTTGCTAATTATGCTTTTAATGTGATTGCTATACTCATCCAGCCAATGTAATTTAGAACACATTGAGCATTTGTTGGCATAATATATTTGTACTAACAATCCTCATTGGACAAATGCAATATATATATATTTTTTGTTCAGTAATCTAATGCAACATTGTTGTGAGAGCATTTCAGCTTTTGTATATGAACAATGTTTGCTTCAGTGCTTAATATTTTTATTTCCAAGAAAATAACAATGCACATAGTAAAATCTTTAAACAATTCAAATGAAAAATGAGTCTATCTCATCTTCCTAGCATCCATCCTATTCCCCAGAAGTAATTTTGTGTATTTTGGGGATTCATTTCAGGAATATATGTGAATACCTGGATGTACCTTGCTTATACCAATGGGATAATACATAAAAACTATTCTATCAGTTGCTTTATAACTTGGAGGGAATTTCAGAGTACCATAACAAATCTACTTTGTTCCTTTAACAAATGTACATAGTCATCCTTTTGATGATGTTCATATTTTATTTAGCCTATTACCTACTGAGAGACATTAAATTTATTTAGAGATCTTTATCATATATATATATTAGTTATACACAAATACATTTGTAGGGCAAACACTTCAAAGAGGAATTTGAGTTGAGGAGTATGTACCTTTTGCTTTTGGATAAATTCCTTTTCACAACTGTTTTTCAGTGACTGTTCTTACCAATAGTATACAGGAATACATTTTCCCTCACGTTTGTTTTGTGGTGGTATATCCTGTCTTCTTGATGTATTTAACAAATAGTTACTATCATCCTTTCCCAGATTTTTTTTCATAGCACTTATTGCATCTGACATGTATGCTTATTATTTTGCTATTTCAACTCTTTGAGAAGTAGCATGGGGGAGAAGACAATCTAATCTATTCACTGCTCTATCTCCTGTATTGAGGATGGTACCTGAAGTAACTTGGGTACTCCACACACATTTACTTAATGACTGAGTGAATAAATGAATGGACTGTTTTTAGGACATAAACCATGTATAAGATAAAACTTTGCTGAAATTAATGTATCAGTTTTGTGACTGAAATTTCAGATCTGTGCCTTTTAAAAGGTAGTGCTTGACTCCTGAATTACTTTATACAACTACAGTTTTACTATCTTAGTACTTTTGTTTTACACAATAATATTTTTATAATTTTCTTTAAGATATTTTATTTAGAAATGAAATAGATTCAGCTGTTTTTACCTTATATTTATAGTAATTTTAAAAATTGTTTTTAAAATTTAATCATCATGTGCTAAGTTTTGTATGCTCCATTTTTAGCTATTGATCTACCTATCAATTCTCATGTCATGCCACTTTATTCTACTTTAACTGAATGACATTTTATTACTCCTTATGGATTATTTTAATTTGGTCTTTATAAAAAATTCTTAATATGTTGCATTTGTATGTATTTTTTCACTGTATTTTCTAATAACCATTTCTGTGTGTGTAAACCTTCTAAAATAAACTTACACAGCCACTGTTGAAGACTGTGTGGAGGACCCTCAAACAATTGAAAGTGGAATTACCATTCAAACCAGCAATCCCACTGCTGGGAATCTACCCAGAGGACATGAAAACACTAATTCAAAAGGACACCTGTACATGCATGTATATTGCAGCTCTGTTTACAATTGCCAAGATTTGGAAACAAACCAAATGCCCCAAAACCGATGATTGGCTGAAATAAATGTGGTATATGTACACGATGAAGTACTACTCATCAATCAAGGAGGACAAACATATGTCATTTGCAGCAACATGGATGGAACTAGAAGGACTCATATTAGCGGAAATAAGCCAAAAAGAAAAAGAGAAGTACAGGATGATCTTACTTATATGATGGATATAGGGAAAAGCAACAAACAAATAAGAAAAAATAGAAACAACCAATGGGACTGAACAATGGAGCAAAAGAGGAGGAGGGGAAAGAAGGTGGGGGAAGCAAAGGGTACAAAAGAGCAAGATGGTTAACAGGTATTAGGAAGTGGGAAAGCCCCAGGGTACACAATAATGTAATATAAATATAAATACACATATATGCAAATTAAAAAAAATAAATTAAATAAAAAACAACCATCACAGAGATAGTTGACATTCTCTGTGGATATCTCTTCTATCCTATTCCCCATTATACTTCCCAGAAATAATAATACACTGGACTTGATGTTTGCCATTCCAGTGGTATTCGAAACTTTTAACTCACACATCAGTAAATAATATCTTATTTTGCATGGTTATAATTTGGCAATCATGGTATTGTAATATGTATATCTATCTATGTAACTTCCTTTCTTCACACAAAAATTTAAAAAATAAAATAAAATAAACTTATAAATTGTACATGTGATGTTATTCAAATTAAAGATTTTATATTTTATCAACATGAGTGCAAAAGGAATTGTTGACCTTGATATGAAGAGTTGAAATTACCAGACATTAGGACATATTGCCAACCTAAATGAGGAATATGTCCATGCTCAATTTTGTACATTATTTTATTGATGGATGTAAAAGAACAACATGGTATTGCAAACAGATGGAACTATATAGAAGATTTAATCAAAAAGCTTCCATTTATTGATCAAGTACATGGGAAATTGTTTACTTAAAATGGAGAAATAAAACAATAAAAATAAGTCCTTGGATTCTGACAGGGCAATAGTTGTTAACAGTGTAAAGGCAAGAAAATGGGTAAAGAGTACTGTGAACCGACAACATGGCTTGTGGGTTTCTAGTGAACCTACAGCCTGGACACAGTGTGCCAGATAACCCAGGAACAGCCCGAAGCCCAAAAGAATGACTGCACATGGAAAGCTTGCATGCAGAGAAGTTTATTTGTACAACAAACAGCCTTTTTATAGCAGTTGAATACAAAGGAAGACTCTGAGTTGTGCTGCATATTGTATCAAATAGTTTGTTATGCTTGTACCTTTGCTATCTGCCTATGTGTTCAGCATCCAAGGCATTCAAGGATAACTAGGGAAGAGAAGGAAAGAAGGAGAGGAAAGAAGGAGAGGAAACTGCCAAGAGACACAGTAGGAGTGGACCTCCCCTGGAAATGGTATGCTGTACACTTATCATGCGAGTATTCTCAGCAGTTTTGTCTGCCAGTCTGTTAAAGGTCTCTTAAGGTCTTTATGAAACAGGTATCACTTTTGTGGAAGTAGAGGGAAACTAGAATCTTTGTGGTAATCATGTAGTATATACAGATGTCAGAATATAAACTTGTACACCTGAAATTTATACAATGTTACGAACTAATGTTATTTCAGTAAAATGCACATATATGAATATTTATCTCACACTAATAGCTGGAAAACACATTTTCTATTTATAGGCTCAAACAGAAAAAAATCTGTTTAGAATTGTTTAGGTTTATTTGCACTATTTTTAGAGGGTATCTGTGCATGTATGCATAGCAATTTTCTGAAGAGACAGCATGTTCTAATAGTAAATATCTTAAAGTTGGTGTCGGCAATGGATTTAGATAAATTGTTCAACTTAAAGCCTTGTTTTAATCATATATAAATTGGGTAATAAATTCAGTAGGCTCCTTCTAGGGTTGTTTTGAACATTAAGATGTATAAGACTTGCAGAATTTTGAGCACTGTGTCTGAAATCAAGCTATTTTTCTTAGTCTTTGTAGTAGTCATTATAATTTTCAGTTTACACACAGATGACTTCTCAGCTACAATACAAGAAGGAAACAGAACGATTTGCATAGAACCCAGCTCTTTAATTTGTGAAATAGTAATTATCATAGGCAATTATTCACTCTGTCTCATATACACACGTACACATACAGACATGCACATTCATAGACTCATTCTACTTCTGTGATACTTGGAGAGATCTTCTTAATAGCGGAAATTGCACTGTAAATAGTAACTGTTGTTTTATTTGCCCATATAGAAGGAAAGCTGCTGTTAAATCCAGTTTTCTCATATGGTCAAGTAACTTTTTTATTTTTATATAGAAAAGTTGCAGCCTAATTTGCACTTGGCCTCTTAGAATTTGGATCTCTTTAGCTCTTGCTCACAACAATGTCTATGTATAGTTCAGAACTGAAAAGAATATGAGTTCATAAGGATCAGACAAAGATGTACAGAAGCCTGAATTTGAATTGGGGAATCAATGTAAAATATTATTGCTTGTAGAATAAAAATGATAAAAAAGAAAAGATGAACTGTTTTTAAATATAGAAACAACAAAGGCTAAGAGTGATAGTGACTTCAAAAGAAGTCATTTCTTTCAAAAAGAAAACTAAAAATAAGAAAGTAAAAGAGAGAAAATGAGACAAAAGAACAGACATCTGAAAAAACCAGATTTCTAGGAGATAATCAGTTCTGCACCCTTACTTTTTCCTTTTTTTTTTTTTTTCAATTTTCTTACTATCAACCATGATTTGGTTCCATTTCTTCAAATCTCAGTTGGGAACAGACGCATCCAGCAGTGACTAAGAGATGGTGTTATGAAGTCAAAACATTGTTAAATGGACTGTGAGCTACAGATTCTTTTGAATAGAGTAGATTGAAAAAGAAAGTAAAATGCCTTTGGTTCAGAGCTTTCTTCTGTTCTTATGAAAACTAAGACTGTTTTACTTAGGATACAGCATTCCAAATGGATTTTAGTCAGCCATAATCAATGTGTAGTACAAACGTAAGATTTACTAAAATGATATTCTATACTAGAAATCTGCACACTGAGCATTCAAGAAGTTATGCTCAGCAAGCACAATTGCATATAACTTAAATGTTCAGTGTGAAGGGACATTGTATTATGTTCCCTGAGTCTTGATTTTGAATGAAAGTTGAATATGTTTGATAGCCTGAGGTCACTCAGTTTTTTAGTTGGGTAACAATTAGTTTTCAGTCAATGTTTGATTTAGTATTCCACAAACAAGTGTCATTAAAGAAAGGACAACATGATGAGTGTTTGAAACAAAGTCCCATCTAACGAATTCTGAAAATCTTATCTTTTAGATTCAAACTGGAACATTATAGTAACTTCAACTAACCATGTAATACTTAAGTTATACAGAGAGGAATTTTCAATAAACTCACTAGAAGTTATCATTGACAATGGGAATGAGAAGATGAAGACAGATATAGGAAGACAAAACTGCTTGTTTTCTGTCTTGTGTTTCATCTGTGTTTGAAAACATTCACGCAGGCTTCTTTGTATTAAAGTATTCCTGGAAATTTAATTGCAAACATTCGTTTTCCCAACTGATACAATAATCTCACACTTGTGAATACTTACCTCATACAAATACGGAACATCTCTGCAGATCTTCTTTTTGTTTAATTTTATAAAGACTCAAAATATTGACCCCGTTTTGTACTTTGGAATAGTAGTATAGAGAAGTAAATATTAGGGGTGAGATCATCCAGCTATTTAAGCAGGAGAACAAAACATTGACCTAAATGTTTCTAACTTCACTTATACATCATTGTATTAAATGTACTGGGAAGTTATGTTTAATTACCTTAAACTTAACCTTCAGAAAATGTTTCTCTTCATTTTGTCCCACGTTTATCACTGATGTTAATTGTCTGATAGTTTTCTAACTATTTAGGTATCCCACCAAAACATTTTGTTTTTCATAAATCATTTGAAATTAAGTGTACCAAATATTGGTACATTTTGGTACAAAAATGTACTAAATGTTGGAACATATAGCCTTTGTATGACAGTGAGAAACATACCACCTACTATATTCCCTTCACCCCTATATGACAATAGCTTCATGCTTCCTTTTATAATACGCCAAGGTCATTTTCTCAATTATTTTCCTTTCTCAGTGGGTCATGATTTAGTAAGCACTACTCACAGCATATGCACCTAAAGTAACAGAAGCCCAAATTCCCATATGATCTAATTATAAAAAATTTGGCTAGCTATTATGCTAAATGTACCCTTTGACCTACAGAAAATATTTCTGAGATGTTTTGTTCACTGAAAACGAGAAATGAGATGCATCAAAAGTTCCTTAACTAATTGAGAAATGCTTGAATGATCTGTTATATTTGACTGCTGCCTACTGGGATACATTTTATTGATGGTGTGAAACTTTGGAATCTAATCAGTAAGGTGGAGCATTTTTAAGCAAGGGATTTTAAGTAAAGAAATGTGTCTTTGACATGTGCTTCAAGAAAGAACACAAAAACATGATCAAGGATTTAAACAAAGAAAGATACTTTTAAAACAGAGAGATAACATTCATTTAATTAGGCTATTGAAGGAGATAAAAACCTTTAACTGATTGAAAGAGATAAAACCTTTAGACTGAAGCTCTAAGGAGATAGGCTACTATATAACATTAACTTTAAGCCTCAAAGCATATATATATAATGAATGTGCTTCTGCCTCGTATTTGGAGGAGGTGGAAGGCTTCAATTTCATGAGTTATATGTGGTACAAGTTTGTAAGTCAGTTAACTTCAGTGATTGCCCTCTACTAGGAACTCAGGCTATCACTTCCTTCTGGACTTAGGAAGATGCAGAGATCCAGATTTTGTAGGATACTAATTAGCTTATATAGTTGCTTTATGTTCTACATGATTCAGAAAATATTCACTTTGAATAGAGACTCTGTCCCATGAAATAATGGGTCCCTGGTCTTGGCTAGTCATACTACAATGTCTGGTTATGACTAGAGCTGGACCCTTGAGTAAAACAACTCCAAAAAGCAGTTATTATTATTAAATGTAGTAGAATTGTATGTTGGTTAAATTTTATGTACAAAGAAAGCCAAAGATTTGGGACAGGAAGATGGACACCCAAACTTGTCAGGAGTATTTTTGAAAAATCAAAGAATGAATGCATGTGTACCTAAAATATGTATACAATGGATTACTAAAATGAATAAATTCCCAAATTGTTTCATGTTCAAACTTTCTTTCAGTGAGCTCTTATAAAGCAGAGAAGTGCTATGGGATGGAGGAGAGAACGACCCATCCTACCTAATCAAATATAATTTCTTGTTCTGCAAGGAACAAGAAATCTAGCAGAACCTTGCTCTGTTAGATTGCTAATCTGAATATCATTCACTCTTAGTATAATTACAACAGCAGAGAGGAAAATGAGTCAAACAGTTGGTTTTTGACCTTCATGATAAGGGTTATTCTAAGTGAGATAAATCAAGAGGAAAAAGACAAGTACCAGGGAATTTCACTCATGTATGAAATACAAAGAAACAGAAAAAGTAAGCCCCTGTAATATGGTTGTAGGAAAGAGGTGCATTTACTAGATTGTGTAAATCTAGTAGATTTACTAGATTTTGTGTTCAAAGATAAATGGGGATGAGCCAATAGATTAAGTGGAAAACTATGGGTGCCTTGATGGTGTGTGGTGTGATAACACAGATAGGTGTAATTATTAAATATGGTAATGATCCTCTTTCTCTAAATGATGTAAGGTATAGTAACCCAATGTCACTTCAATAAAAGTTGTTACAGAATGAGACATTTTCAGAAGAAAATTTTCTAGATGATAGTATGATTAAGAAAATACATAATCTTTCATTCCTATGAAGTAATCAATAAAAAAGTATTTAAAATAAAATTCTCAAAGTAGGAAACTAAACAATCCAATGTTATGACATGGTTATTTAAACAAAAAATTCCACATCTAGCAAAAAGGAGAGAAGGTAGGAGATGAAACAGGCAAGGAGGGCGCACAAGGGAAAATGGTGATATCTAACAGGTGATAATGGTAGCAGGAGAAATAGAGGGATTACAACAATGTTAAATAAATTAGTAAAAATATTAACAACATTTTCAAAAGTAAATTCACTTAACACTTTCTTTGCAAATAACATTTTATCTGTCTTTCATTTTTCTATGTCTTCAATTAAACTAAATCAGTATACAGAGAAAAATAGTTATACAAACATAAATAAAATCACTATTGATAATTTTTTAATTTCCTAAAACTGCAGAAAAAAATCACAGAAATTTGAATGAGCATCATGGGGAAAATATAAAGTTTTCTTTAAGGACAAAAAAGTTTTAGGTGACAAAATTTTATGATGACTTTACGGGAGAGAAATCTGGAGGGGGCGGGTAAAAAATAAAGATGTATACACTTGATAAAATGAAAACTAGATTTAAGTATTTATTCTGGAAATAGTCAACAGAGATAGTAAGAATACAGAAGGTAGCAAACTTATCAAACTAGTGCCTTTTTGATAAAGCTTATGTTTTTCTTTTTCTGTATGTCCTTCCATATTATTCTCTATCTGCTCTTATCTTGTGAGTAGGAAGTTAGCATTTATTTCTTGATTGCCCATTTGTCTGAATCATTGAATTTAAATTGAATGAATCAAATATTTAGAAATAGAGCTATTGACCTTAAATATTCTGTAGAAAGATTACTACATCTTGACTCTATTATATATATATATCATATATCATATATCATATATTGTAGTATTGCTTCAGTCATGTGAAGATCTGAGGACAACTTTTTATTTCCTGATTATCTTGAGTGAAAGGAAAATTATTTAGACCTTATGTTCTTTCATTTAAGTACTGAAGGTAGCCTAGAGAAATATCCATATTATATCCTTATTTTTGGTGAAATTGTTGAAATTATAATGTGTTGAATCTTCAACCTTCAAATTATCATGGAATGAAATGTGTTTCCAATATTTACACATTTAGATACATGAGCCAATCATGATTTAGATGACAAAGGCTAAAGACTTTAATTGCATGGTTACTCAGAAGATATTCTAAAGTATTATCCAGGTACTAGTCTTTGAAGAAAAAATAGTAGTATATTCCTGGTGTCAAGCAATTTTAGATGAGGAACTTTGTTGGGGGTGGTATTTGAATAATGTAAGAAAATGGGGATTTGAATGGTTCATCTCTAGGATCATTCTTTTGAAAAGCTTTACAATAGCAGCAAACAGTTCTAAAATGATTAGGTATTAGCCTGTAATCATATTTATTTTGGGGAATGCTAACCACATTTTATTGAAGTTGAGTACTAGCCAGTGAAACTGATTCACTTACAAGTTACAGACTATGTAAACCTTGGTTCTGTCTTCATAGTAAAACAAAGGAGTACACTTACAGGGATGTTCATTTTTCAATCATATAATGTATGATTGATAACCTGAATCAAAGTATAGTGTTGCAGACCTGTCCAATAGTCTTGAGAGTTAGATCTACAGGTAGAATTCTAATCACTATGAGGGCAAATTACCAGTCTCTAAGTAAGTGAACAGGGATGCTTTGGCTGAAACAGTGAGGAGGGATGCTGAATTGTGTTGTAGAGTGGAACTATATCCTATTTAGTTCCAAGTGGATGTATTTGGCAACTTTACCCATGAGTGTTGGTTTAATATACCTCATACAGTCATCTGTTCTCTACCACAAAGAAGGAGAAATTTATTCTACAATGGAAGCAGGTTTATTCTTTGTAGTCAGACACAGAACTTTCTGGGCTCTGATGATTTGCAATCTCTTTACCTTTCTACCTTGATTATTGTATGTTTTCTTATAAGTGAAGCTAAACAAACAAATGTGTTTGTATTCTCTGTGTGTGTATTTTTGTATATCTGCGAAGGAATATGGTCTCACTTTTTATGAAATGGACATTTTATTTATAAGTCAACATTTTTTCCAAAATGTTGGAAAAAATGATACACAAAATGTATCTGCAAAATGTTTCAGTGAGTTTTGCTTCTAACTGAATGGATTTGAGATCTTTTCAATTTCCTCCTAAAATACATTTTGATTTAAAAGAGACACAATTCTATAAAACTTAAATTCACTGAATAGTTTACATATAATATATATCTAATACATTATAACAAAAATTCAAATATCAAGAATTCATAGAAAAAAGTTGGGTAGCATAAATTTACTTCTCATTTTGTATGATAAAGTTTAAAGAAAATTAAAAATGAGAAGAAAATCTCACACATGGCTTTCTGACATTCTCCATTCCCTTTTGCTGATCCATATTTTCACTATATTTTTCCTTCAACCTGATGAACTTCTTTCTACTTACTATGAATTTGTTTTTTCTCTCTCTTTTTTTAAATTTTCCTAATTTGGAAAGTTAACTCAGCAACTTGAGGTTTTTATTAGTATAGATATTCACTTCTATATATTTATAGTACTTGTCTAAGTTTATAGATAAGAGTGTTACTGTGACTTTACTGGCTTGGTGTCTGATGAAGCCACAGCAGGAATTTGCTGACTCAGACAAGCAAGTGATGAGGCAAATTATCTAGAAGAACAGATACAGAGAAAAGAGACAGAGATAAAGTGGGATGCCCAAGGAGGGGCACAAAATGAAATCTTACCTCAAGAATATATACCATCTTCCCTTAATTAGTCTACGGTCCCATGAGCTTCTTTGAGTTTGGCTTATGCCACTGTGCCAAGTCTTTGAAGTCTTCATATTTGGCCATGTTTGGAAACATCAATTCATCCTCCACCTTCCATAGGCCAGGGATGTCTGATTAGTCTTGTTTCCAATTTGTCACCATTAGTCCAGGGCATGATTAGTTAACCCCCTTTGGAAATTGCTTCTACTGTGTCCACATTCTCCCTTTTCCTACCAGACCAGGTAGAGGAGTTTCCTCTCCCTAGCACTCAAGAACATTCAATATTTTTTTGATATTTTGTTTTTTCATTTTAATATATTACAAAGTAATTTTTATTTTTTCCTGTGATAATTTTTTTAACCCATTCACTAGGAATGCATTAATTTTCTTACATTTATAAAATTTATTAAATTCAATTATTGATTTTATTTAATTGCATTGTGGTTTATACCTGGGCAAAACCCTTCATGAGTTACAATTCAGAAATCTATTTTTGGCCACATCCATAGATGGCAAAAAATGAAGGAAACATAAACAGATGGGACTACATCAAACTAAAAAGCTTCTGTACAGCAAAAGAGACAAAAGGAAAAACCAAAAAGAATCCCAACTGAGTGGGAAAAAATTGTTGCCCTCCATACAAGTGATAAGGGTCTGATAACAAAGACACACAAAGAACTCACACAACAAAAAACAGAGCAAAAAACCCAGTTAAAAAATGAGAAGATCTAAAAAGACACTTTTCCAAATAGGAAGTCCAAATGGCCATTGGACACATGAAAAATTGTTCATCATTAGCAGTAAGGGAAATGCAAATCAAAACCACAATGAGATACTACCGTACACCAATAAGAATGACCCACAACCAAAAAACAGACAACAACAAGTGCTGGCATGGATATGGAGAGAAAGGAACACTTTTACACTGCTGGTGGGAATGTAAACTGGTACAGCCGCTATGGAAAGCAGTGTGGAGGACCCTCAAACTAATGAAAATGGAATTACCATTTGACCCAGCAATCGCTGTTCTGGGAATCTACCTGAAAGAGACCTCAATGTGGGAACAAAGGGACACCTGTGCTCGGATGTTTATTGTAGCACTATTTATAATTGCAAGGCCCTAGAAACAACCTAAATGCCCCAAGACAGATGACTGGATGAAAAAGATGTGGTGTAGATACAAAATGGAATATTATGCATCAATAAAAAATGACAAATTTGATGATTTTTTTGGTAACATGGATGTACCTAGAAGAAATCATACTGGCAGAAACAAGTCAGAAGGAAAAAAACAGAAACCAAATGATTTCACTAATACATGGACAACCAAATGAAAATACATGACTGTGGGAGGGGACCAGCTGTAGTGGCCATGGAGAGAAGGTCATGTGATCCCTGGGACTCCCAGGGATCACAATGATGTGAAATATACATATATATAAATAATTTAAAAAAACAAGTCCCTAGGTCACACTATTGATTCACAATGAGATATGAGCAAGTTTATATTGCTACTGTCACTATCTGCATTTATAAAATAATACATCATAGAGTTGTGATGATAAATAAATTAATAAATTCAACAAATAAGTAAAATTAAAAAAAGATATTCAGATGACTTACAGGAACATGAAAAACTGCTCAAATCACTTATGGTAAGGGAAATAAAAATCAAAACCACAATGAGATATCAGTTTACCCCATGAGAATGGCCCATATCATATGGAGAATCCTCAAAAAATAAAAATAGAAATACCAAAACAAACAAACAAACCCCAAAACCATTGTGGTTTATAATTTAAAGCATTTAAAATGTGGGTTTTGGAAACTTGGATAACAGCAAAGTATCTAAAATTTCAACTCAATTCTACCTGAAAGATAGCATCCTACTCCCCAGATTAAGGATTCAATAATTTGAGAATCCCCAACTTCAGATGCTAGTTGCTAGTCCTGTACTTTTGATCAACTATCTATTGATCAGGGGTTGCTATTACCTCTTCCTTGGGTTTGACTACTTTGTTAGAACAGTTTACAGAAATCAGGAAACATTTCACTTACTAGATCATTAGTTTATTATAAAAAGATATGACCCAGGAGCAGCCAGATGGAAGCAATTCATAAGGCAATATGTAAGACATGGAGATACTATGCACTTTAAATTATTTGATTTCCCAGTACCTCTGATATTCTTCCTTAGCTCTCTATGAGCTCTCTCTCTCTGGTATGATCAAAGCTTCATTATATTGGTATACTTAATTAAATTACTTACCACAGATAATTGATCTCATTCTCTAGTGTCTCCCTCCCCAGAGGTGTGGAATATAGGGTAGGGTTATGGCTAGAGATTCCAGGAGCTCTCCTGTGATCCATGACTATGCAGATGTTTCTTTTCATGAACCTTTCCCTTTGTAAAGCAGTGGTGGCAGTTCTGCCCAGCAGTGACTATGCAGGTACCTCTCTCTTTCTTTTTCCCAATAATGTAAAAAAAAATGTAAAAAAATTAAAATGTGAAAAATGAAAAAGACCAGAAGTTCCAACAACCTAACCTTTTGGGAAGTTGTGATCCAGGAATAATAGATAAGAGAAAATGTATATTCATATTTTCTCATTACAATATTGTGGGGTTTCTATTTTTCAAAGGGAGTTTGAAAGGCAGTTACATTTTATAAAAACATAAAAAATGTTTCATCATTGTTGCTGTTTCTTGTTTACTAGTGTTTTCTGATCTAGCTTCCTATTGTTTTCATTCTTTATAATGTATAAGCATAGTCTCTGGTAGTTAACTTTGTATTCCCTAATGAGTGGATAGAGTTTCTTAAAATAGATGACACTGATGAATCTTCTAAATGGCTCTGGTATGTGCTACTGCATGTCTTTAAGCAGTGATATCTGCTAGGATGGGTCTTCTCAGTTAAGAAAATAGATGACTAAGTTAACAAGAGAATGAAGGAGTAGGTTATAAGAATGACTGGGAACTAAGGGAAGTCCACATTGAGTGCAATATGAGGTAGTGATGGATGACACAGTATGATCTATGAACCAGTAGAGATTGGTAAAGGGAGAACACTGATACAGCCACTATGAAAAGCTCTGTGGAGGACACTCGCACTGCTGAAAATGGAATTACTATTCCATTTAACAATTCTACTTCTGTCAATCACCCAAAAGCTACCAAATTCAAAAGGAAAATGCACTCCTAGGTTTACTGTAGCACTATTTATAATAGCCAGGATGTGAAACAAGACAAATGCCCCACAAATGACCAATATATCAAAAAGTAGTGATATACTTACACAATAGAATATTACTCAGCAATCAAAAAGACAATCTTACATTGTTCGTGGCAGTATGGTTGGCCCTATAAGGAATCATGGTAGCAGAAATAAGCCAAAAAGAAAAGAGAAACAATGAATGGTCTTACCTATATGTGGAATATAAGGAAAACAAACAAAAGGACGAGGAAAAGTTAAAGCTAACAAACTGGCAACAGAACTAAAGCACACAGCAAGGAAGGTGAAAGAAAGGAGTGGAAAATTGGGGGAGGAATGAGAACAAGAGATCAGGATGATTTTTAATAGGTGAAAAGGTGGTGGGAGAACCTCAGGGTATACAATGATATAAAATATATATATAAATATATATTTAGTTAATAAAAAAATAAAGAACAAAGATGCCTGCTCCCCCACCATGGGCAAATGAAGCTGGACTATATTGATTTCTTGTCTATTTAATCTTGATAGTATATTTTCTTTATGACCTACCCTCACTACATACTGATATGTAGCAGAGTGCCTGGCACATAGATGGAATAAAGAAAGCTTCACTGACTGCATATAAAAGCTATGTACGTGCCATAGGGGGAAAAAAAAGAGCTGTGGAATTGATCATGTGGTTCCCAGTTAAAGCAGCACAAGGAAGTTGAGCCAGCAATTTGCTTAATTATAGTCTGTCTCCCATAATAGGTCTTGAAGTACGTGCTATCTTGTTCGAAAAGGCCAACCTTTTCCTTTGAAACCCATGGAGTGGTAGCAGGTGCAGCACAACTGACAGGGTACTGGGTATCTGTTCGTGGTCATAATGTGATTGAAAAGTTAATTTTAGGCTACAAATTGATCAGAAAAACCCCCTCTGCATAAATGAGGAAATTACAGCGCACCTCCCCAAAGTAGTCCTATTTCCTTTTATGTCACCCAGATTAGAAAAGCATTCTCTCATGTTTTTCCCCCTAAATATGTTAAATAAGTCCTCTAACTCTTGTATTTATTTAGCTCAATTAGAAGCCTTGCATCTCTTTTCATTTACATGTGCTTTTCAGAGGAAAGGGAAGAACACTTTTTAAATGTCAGGTTTAATAACATTTCATACCAATTATACATATAATGATCATAATGATCAGTTTTGTAACTAACTGTTCCTCAGTTGGTTTGGGCTAGTGAATAAAGTCCACAGACTAATAGTCATACCATCATTCTCAAGTTGTTTTCTCCTGCCTTTGAGAGATCATTAATGTATCTATTTTCTTTCCTTATTAACACTTCATCTTTTAAAGGTATACCTTTATAAATGCTGTGAGAGCCATTTCTCTTCTGGGACTTCTATATCTAGGTCCCATAAATAGGCTCCTAAATGCTGAATACATGTATGATATGTATTCAGGAGATACATGTTTAGGTCTTATAATTCCACCGAGGATGGATCCAAGTATATTCTTGATTTCAATGCCATTTCCCTTTGATAATATTTACCTGATCAAGTAAGATTAAAATGTTTTGACAGCTAAAATTAGTCATATTTAAATGAGGCATAACTCCAAATATGTTGAAACATTAGATTTTTTCGCTTTGCTATGTATAATGCATGAATCTGTGTGCTGGGTCAAAGAGAAGAGCAGAGAAAAATGTCAATTTTCAGTCTGATATGGTTTTAGCAAATGCAAGTTGATGATTGCAGAGAGCCACAGTAGGGAATTGAAGTCTTAGATTTTATTACCAAATTGGTCTTATTTTGAGCCATACTGGTCATTTAATTGTCATGGGTCTCATGTTATTTGTAAGATGTAAGGATTTGACTGAGGATCACTGAAAAGCATTTTGTTCTATTGTTGGGAAGTCTGTTATTTTTATCTGAAAAGTCAATTTAAGTATTTTAGATTTATGGATAAATAAAAAGCTGAGATAAAATTTTATTAGTATTCTGGAGACTACCATACAAAGGATTTGCAGTCGCATATTTACTTGTGAATGGATTATGGTTATCTGCAAAAATTATAACATTCAAAATGATTATGAGCAAAAAATCATGAGTTAGAGTGAAAGTAGATCAAAACTGAAAGCAAGCAAATCAAGAAGTATGATTTCATGTGTGTAAAACTGAAAATTATATCAAAACAAAAACAGCATCATATCATATAAGCATTAATTGTGGTGTGAGAAGAGGAATGATGAGTACCAAAAATCAGGACAGTAGATACTTCTGCAGGAAAGAGGTGGAAGGAAAGGTCACTTTGGAGAACTTTCAATTATGACCTTTCAAATTATGATAGCATTTTATTTCTTAAAACCAGGTTGAGAATACATGATTGACATTTATTATTACTGACATCATATATCTACATGATATCTCTTATTTTATATACTAGAAATATCTCATAATGAAATCTAGAAATAGAATATCTGTTGGGGACAATGGGGTGGCTGTAATCATTCTGAGGAACAGCATGGTAATATTTTGTAAATTTGAAAATATGCCTTGTATGTGAAAGAGAACTTTGACTTCACCATTGTATTAAACTATATCCATTTTTCACCCAGTGCTGGTATTTCCCCCAGCAGACATTTTTCAATATCCGTAGACACTTTTGTACATGAGAAAATGGGGTTACTATTGTTTCCTAGTGGGCAGTAATTAGGGATGCTGCCAAATAACCCACATAACTGGGCAGTTCTTTTCCATTAACTAAAAAGTTATATGGACTAAGATTTTAATAGTGCTGAGATTGAGGAATCTTGTCCTGGGCAGGTTAACATCTAAGCATACAAGAAAGAAAGCTATTCATATTATGATTTGCAATATTTAAAAGAATATTACTATCACTAATTTCGGACATGTGTAAATAGAGTTATCAATAGTGGAACTGTTACCTAACCAAGACTTCAGAGAATGAGAAATAAATGATTAAGACAGTTAATTCCAGACTTCAAAATATCAGGAAGCAAAGGGTTAAGGTGCCTCATTGCTAACTCAAAAGAGATGAATATGATAGTAAATTTTTTCAAAAGAAATATTGCCTAACTAAATCATATATTTCAGCCTGTCTATATAACCAGATACCAACCGCTCCATTTGGTCTGAAAAGCTCTCCAGAAAATCCAGATCATGTGTTTTGAATTAGTGATCTAAAAATCCCACCAATTTCATCAGCTTCTTAACAATTTATGAGTTGAGTTGCCATTTTCTAAAGGTGCATGGAAGCATGAACTGTCTCCGGGCTCATGCAATTGACCAGCACTGCCCAACACCTCCAACACCCAATCACTAACGAGTCTGTAGTCTCTTTTACCCATCCGTTTTCTAAAATCCCATTCAAGTCTTTCCATAGGAGGCATTTTTGGAGCCCCAAATCTTGCCTTCTTTGTCTATAGAGGTAACACATCTTTCTTTCTACTATAAAGATTTGTTCCGGAGCACTTCTAAGTGAAAAACCAATTGAGTCTGGTAACAGAATTAATTGTACCATAACAATAATGCATCAACTAGTACTGATATTGATTAGGATTCTTGCTTTGATGAAAAATATGTATAGAAGAATATGCTATATATTATTTGTGTGTGATATATAAGTTTAAAATCATATAACACAAATACTGTTTATTTTTAGAGGTAGAAAGGAGAGATGGAGGAAGAAGGATAGAGGAAGTGAATCAGGGAGAATTAGATAGTTAACTTCAGATGTACTTTTAATGCTATAATTCTAAAAAGTTGGTAAAATGTTATAAAATATTATTTGAGGAAATTATTTTTTACTGGGTGTTTGTATTACCTTCAAAAAGTATCTTCATAATATGAGTTATGTGCATTACTGAAACATTTTTCATGAAGGAAACTTAGGGTTTTAAGAATACTTTTATTAATGTCACTTTATCTTGATTTACATAAAGATATTTGAAACCTGCTCCTTGGAAATGATACTCAATTTCTTCAGGCAAAAAGAAAACCCTAATAATAGTCTCAAGAAATTGAGATTCATGCCTGTTTACTGATTGAAATTATTTTTATTCTTCTATTTGCCAGATGGAAAAGGATCATTTCCCTTTAATAACTCCATTTCTATTATTTCTTCACTTATGTCCAAATTCATTTTCTTTCAGGTTCTTTTAAGCCATTCCTTTGCTATTTTATTTTATTTTTTTTTGTTAAAGAAGTAATTATTTAGAAAGAATATGTTAGTGCCAATTCATATCTTTCAGTTTCAAGTTCCTGGATGAGAAGCCTGAAGATTATAAACACTGTCAGTCTTCACTTATTTTAATGCAATTTCAAAATTCCAAGTGATTGTTTTTGGTATTTTTTTAATACAAATCTCCCTGTGTGATGAAACACTACAAGTGTGTTTAAATTCTATTATGGTAGATGGCACTGGACTGTATAGTTTATGCTAGATGTACTGGCAAGAATTTTTTCTCAAAATCAGGATATATTTTATCTAAATATATCCTGGTCACACTTCATACTAATATCACATGTGTTATAAAAAGGGCAAAATTTACTCTGATCTTTTTTGAGGTGCTCCTTGCCTGAGAAAGCCATGCTCTTTTTTTTTTTAAGTTTATATATATTTTTTTATTTTTAAGAGAGGAAAATAATTACTTTTTTTTTCTTTTTTATCCCTCCTTCATCATTATTGTCTCTTCCTGGCTCAACAGAATGACTTCCTTGACACAACTTTTGTATTTTTAAAAATAATTTATTTATATACAAATTTCACATCTTTGTAATCCCCAGGGTTCACCCGCCCTCCCTGACCATTCCCCACTGCCCCACCCCCCTCCCCTGAGTTGTGTACTTCAATTTGGTTGTTAGCTTGTTTGGAATTTTCTTCATGGCTTTTTGTTTATCTTTCCTATGTCCCATATAATAGTGAAACCATTTGGTGTCTGTCTTTTTCTTTTTGACTTGTTTCTGTTAATATGATTTCTTCTAGGTGCATCCATGTTACCATAAATTCATCTGATTTGTCATTTTTAATTGATGAGTAATATTCCATTGTGTATCTATACCACATCTTTTTCATCCTGTCATCTGTCTTGGGGCATTTGGGTTGTTTCCATGTCCTTGCAATTATAAATAGTGCTGCAATAAACATCCTGGCACAGATGTCCCTTTGTACCCACATTGAGGTCTCCTTTGGGTAGATTTTCAGAAAAGTGATTGCTGGGTTAAGTGATAGTTCCACTTTCATTATTTGGAGAGTCCTCCATACTGCTTTCCATAGTGGCTGGACCAGTTTACATTCCCACCGGCAGTGTAAGAGTGTTCCTTTCTCTCCACATCCATGACAGCACTTGTTGTTGCCTGTTTTTTGATGTGTACCATTCTTTTTATTTTTTTATGCTTTATTTATATATGAATTTCATATCTCTGTGATCTCTGGGGTTCACCCCCCCTGACTGTTCCCACCCTGTCCCATCCTTTCCCATCCCCCTCCCTCAGGTTGTGTACTTCAATTTGGTTGTTGGCTTGTTTTGACTTTTCTTCATGGATTTTTGTTTATCTTTCCTATGTCCCATATAGTAGTGAAACCATTTGGTTTCTGTTTTTTTCTTTTTGACTTGTTTCTGGTAATATGAATTCTTCTAAGTTCATCCATGTTATCATAAACATGTGGACCATTCTTACTGGTATAAGGCGGTATCTCATTTTGGTTTTGATTTACATTTCCCTTATTACTAGTGACATTGAGCAATTTTTCATATGCCTGTTGGCCATTTGTATTTCCTATTTGGAGAAGTATCTTTTTAGTTCTCTCCATTTTTTGATTGGGCTTCTTGTTTTGTTTTTGTTTAGTTGTATAAACAACTTGTGTATCTGCATTATTAACCCTTATCACTCTTGTGAAGGGCAAACATTTTTTCCCTTTTGGTTGGGTTTTTTTTTGTTGTTGTTGGTTTTTCTGTTGTCTCTTTTGCTGTACAAAAGCTTTTTAGTTTGATGTAGTCCCATCTGTTTATGTTTTCCTTCATTTTTTTGCCATCAGTAGATGTGTCCAAAAAGGGATTTCTGAATTGTAATTCATGGAGAGTTTTGTCCAAGTTTTCTTCTCTGTATGCCATGGTTTCAGGTCTGACATTTAAGTCTTTTATGCATTTTGAGTTGGTTTTTGTACATGGTGTGAGGGAGTTGACATGGTCCATTTTTTTTGCATGTCTTAGTCCGATTTTCCCAGCACAATTTATTGAAGAGGTTATCTTTGTTCCAATCTAGGTTTTTCCCTCCTTTGTCAAAGATTAATTGACTATGTATGTGTGGTTTTATTTCCGGGCACTCAATTCTGTTCCATTGGTCAGATTGTCTGTTGTTGTACAAGTATCATGCTGTTTTAATTCTTATGGCTTTGTAGTATTGAAATTGGTCCCAACAAGGGGTGGGTAAAGGCCTCCAAACTACAAACCCCAAGGGTCCGTTTCACCCATGTGTAGCAGTTGCCACTCAAAATACAGTTTAACAGCAGAGCTTACTTATACGGGAGTTCAACAGAGAAAACTAAAAGTCCTTAAAGCCACAAGTGGCAGTTATCTTACCCTAGTCACTATTCTCAGTCAGTCCCAAAGGTCCCAAAGACACAGTTCAATGATGGTTTCTTTGCCAGTCCAATGATGGTTTCTCTGAACCTCAGAGGTAGGTACTTTTGCAAAGTCCAGTCCTTTCTCCAGCATCTTCTCTTTTCTTCTTCTCTCCAATGTTCCACGCTGCTCCACTTTTTCAAGGTACTTCAAACTTCTTCCACAATTGCTGATGCACAAATCTGCTTTCCAAATTGCTGGCCATCTCTAGGTACCAGCTTTCCATATCACCTTGCTACAATGCCATACTGGTCAAAATTCTGCCAGATATCATAGCTCCTTGTCACTTCCAGCTCACTCTTTCAGGGGGCTTTTGCCCAGTATGGTCACCTAGGCTACTCTCTACCTGCCTGCCATTCTCATTTCCCCTCTCCCAAAAGTTCTCTCTCTCCAAAAGTTCTCTCTCCTCCCTAAAATGTCTCTGTTTCCCTAGTCTCTGCTTCTTGCCTTTTACCCCCCCCCCCCCCCCCGCTTCTGGTTCAACTTCCTGTTCCAACTGCTACTTCTGGCAGTTTAATTGCCACACCAAAGGTGGGGGGAGGGGGGCGAGGGAGCGGGAGGGACTAACTAATTCAAGTATCCAAAAATTTGTAAGTCTCCAAGTTTCAAGTATCCAACAATTAGTAAGTATCCAAGTTTAAGGTATCCAATGATATGTTAAACATGTTATTACATCAATTCCAGTTACAGCAGTTATCAAAGCATATATCCATTATACAATACAATCAGGCAAAGCATCCTATGACATTCAAGAGAAGGGAAGTCAGACCAAGATTCAAAAATAGAGAAGGGATTAGGAGAGAACCTTTAGGAAGGGACCAGTGTGCATTTGTAGAGAGTATGGTCACTGGAAATATGATTGTCCCTCCCTAAGGGAAAGAAATGTGAGAAAGAAAAAGAATGTGGCAAGAAGGGAAACTAGGCCCATACGAGTACAGAGTGTGGAAAGGAGGGAACATCGGGAACTAGAAAATAGTCAGGAGATTGGAGAACTGAATGACCAAAGAAGGAGGAGAGAAGACAAATGGTGATTAAGGAAAATGGTTTAGAGGAGGAATAGGGGTGCCCAGGGGCTCTATGTGATGTAAATAAGACTATTACAATTATCCCCTCAGAGCCCTGGATGACAATTGAAGTGGAGGATCGTTAGGTAGATTTCTTAGTAGATACAGGGGCAACTTATTCAGTCTTAAATTCTAGGTTAGCTGGGGTCAGTGAAAAAACTGTACCTGTCAATGGGGTTATGGGAAGCCCATAAGAGAAAGCCTCCCTGCAATGTCTAGAGTGCTGATTTGGGGGGAAAAATGCAGCACAGTTTTCTGTATATGGAGGAATGTCCTATCCCACTCCTTGGTCCTGATCTTCTCAGTAAACTGAAGGCACAAATCATTTTTGCCCCCCAGGAACAGAGGGTACATCTCCAAATATCCCCTGAACATGCATTAAGGAATCAGATTATGCTTACTTGAGATACACCAGAACTACCCTTGATTGTGGGGTGTGGCAGTGAAGTTTCAGTTAAAAACTGGAAGAGAAAGAGCTGGGTGGGGGGGGGTGCAGGAGGAACAGAGAGAGGAGTTTGAGACCAAGTGAATCTAAGAGCAGAGAGAATTTGGCACCTGGAGAAGGGCACAGGAGGAGAGCCTTGGGGCACTTCAAGCATTGGGCCCAGAAGGGAGAAGCTGCAGGGTGAGGGTAAATGAGAGGCGACTCGAAGGAAGTGCTGAACCAAGGAGAAACCTGGAGAGACCCTCGGGTGCTTACCCTTGAGGTTTGGAGGGAAAAGGGGCATCACTGGGCTGTATTTAGGACTGTTGGGCTAAAGGGTGACTGGAATAAGATAACTGGCCATTTGTGTTTTATAAAAGAATCTTTTCATTTCTTGTTAACTTTCCTTGTTAATAGTTTTCTTGATTAACTTTCCTTGATAATAAAATCCCTTGTTAAACTGCATTTTGAGTGGCAACTGCTACCGGTGAAACGGACCTGTGGTTTGTGAGTTGGAGGGCTTTTGCCACTGCCCCCTCCTTCTTTTGAGACCCAATTTTAGTATAACTTGAAGTCTGGAATAGTTGGGCCTCCACTCTCTCTTTTTTTGGTTAGGAGGCTCTTTGATATTGGAGGTCTTTTGTTATTCCATATGAACTTCTGTAATTTTTTTCTATCTCTTTAAAGAATGTCATTGGAATTTTATAGGGATTGTGTTGAATCTGTAGATTGCTTTTGGAAGGATGGCCATTTTGATGATGTTAATTTTTCCAATTCATGAGCAGGGAGTGTCTTCATTTCCTTATGTCTTCTTATATATCTTTTAGAGTGTTTTAAAGTTTCCTTTGTATAGTTCTTTCACATGTTTTGTTAGGTTTATTCTCAGATGTTTAATTGATTTTGGTGCGATGGTAAATGTGATGTCTTTTTTTAATTTATTCTTCTTCTTGGCTTTTTGTGTGTAGGAAGGCTACTGACTTCTGTGTGTTGAAGCCATGTTCTCATTAAAATCCTTGCCCATGAGGATGCTGAAATGAAGGAATTGCCTAGCTATTTGTCTTCCTAAGGCTAATGGACAGGAAGTTGTCCAGAAATACTGCTTTCAGTCTTTATTGGACATAATTCCAGTCATGTCCACCCATTACCAACTACCACTAATTTTCTGTTTGAACTACAAAAACTCTAAGCATAGTTTTTAAAATGTTTTCAATTTTTTTTTTTTTTGCTGATCACCTTTTATATTAGCACATGTAAGATGTAGAGCTAAGAACACAAAAGTGATGCTAAGACTTAATTGGTGTTTTCATATCTGTTTTGTTAATGTGTGGTGATTTTTTTGCTACCAAAATACCTTGATCTCACATTCAACATTAATTCAAATAAATTATTAGAAGCAAAACAGACAATAGTTTGACCTGAATATTTTTCATTCCTTTTGATGCAAGTTGACATTGCTGAATGGTATCTAGATGCAACACTATAAATTTTAAATACGAATGGAATGTACATTTAGAATATTTCTCAACTTATTAAAACTACCAAGATTTCTAATTAAACATTATGGAAAGAAAAATGTTTACAAATAAGTAAAAAGTCATAAGGTTAAAAGTAACAAATAGAAGAATTTATACTTTGACTCCTTCAGAAATTCTTTAGGAAACAGTAATCATATATGGAATCTCCTAATCAATCTCTTCTCTTTATGTATAGCCTCTAAATATTATTCCCATCCTATAACTCTCCATTTTCCTGATGGTTTTTGTCATCTCTGGGACTCCAGTGAGTCCCAGTTCATAGCTCTTGCCCAAATTAGCCTTCTAAACTTCATATTTATATACTCAAATAATCTCCCTTGGAGTATGTCAAGGGAATTTAAATATCAACATAGTAAATACTGACCTCATTTATCTTTCAAAGGTGTATTCCCCTCTGTTTTCATTTCAGCAAATGACACATCCATTCATTTGTGCTAGACAAAAACCTGCGTTT
Organism: Uropsilus gracilis; assembly: GCA_004024945.1. Lineage (NCBI taxonomy): Eukaryota > Metazoa > Chordata > Mammalia > Eulipotyphla > Talpidae > Uropsilus > Uropsilus gracilis. Next base: position 172,964 of record PVHY01000820.1, read on the forward strand.
TTTCCCCTAAAGCATACATCCTTTAAATTCATCATTCACTGCTTTCTATGCACATTACTTCTTGAATATATCTTAAATATGTTCATGTCCCTATAGTTTGTCATTGCCATTAAGTTAAAGCAACAATCCCTTCTTCTGTATTAATAACAATAGCTTTTAAATCAATCTTCTTACTTTGAGTCTGGTTCAGTTTTTATCAAGGACTGGAACCAGGATAGCATTACCACAAACAGTGGTTTATGGTATGGCCTAATCAAAACATTTTAATTATTTTTTTGGTTCTTTGGTGATAAAAATAAAACTCTCTATCATGACATAATTCAGCAATTGCTTGCTGTCTACATGTCTACATTTGCAGATAGAAAGCAAAATTTGAGCCTACCAGTTTGAATGTCATTTCCTCAACTGACATCTTTTCACATATAAATCGAATTATAACTGATGCATATGACTTTGGGTCTCACAGTTATGATAAACTGACATGAGTTTTCTATGAAAGACTTATTACTTATAAAAAAATGAATGTCTTATTCAATGAGACTTAATACAACTTTTATCTCACTGATTTTTGAGAAGAAACCCAGAGAAGAGCATAGAATTTTATAGAATTTTATAAGATATAGCAATCAAAACATTTTGTTGTAGTTGTTGTTAAAAGGCATATGTACAAGAAAGTTAGAAAGAGAAAACTGTTTTCATTAAAATTGCCATCTCACCCACTCACCCTATTACCACTTCAGGGACATATCCTGTGTACCCAGGCTGGTTTAAATTAAATTAAACACATCAATCATCTTAAGGCTCAAGAATTACCTAATGCTGTGATGAATGACTCCTGTGACTTGGCCTCTTAGGGTTTGCTCTTTTGAGACTTGCTGCACACACACATTTATTTTCTATACTGAGTTGGTCAGTCGAATGCACAGTCAGAATAGGGAGTTGCCTATGTTTTTCTCAGAAAATCTCTGGAGAGCCCTGTCACAATGCTTTCCCACAGTCAGGTTTATTTCTTTACTCAAAGACTCTATCAACAAAAGTTGATTGTTCTGATTTAAACATTTTCTTGAGGCATAATAAGATAACTAGTTAATCATAATAAGTTTGAAAAACAAGATACTGTTCAGAGAGCAAAGCTCTGAAAAATTGAAGTCAAGGGCAAGGATGTTTTGATAATGGGGAATCAAAGCATCTGAGGCATGTCATAGGTTGTGTTATGACCTATTAACTAAAAGAAAAGAATAAACTGAAGGTCACTAATTGGAGTCCCCGAGAGTGGGTGTGTGCAGAGAACACAAGATTAATTTTGAGTGAAAATTAGCAGAATCCCAGAAAAAATTTTTTTCTTAAAGGCAGCATTGTTTTAATAATCTGAAATGCTTCAAGACTATTAAACAATATATTTTTTCCCAGCAAAATTACAGGTAATATATTTTTTAAGTGAGGGGACTATAGGACTATAAAATCAGAACGCAACTTTTTGAGATAATTTTATGAACACAAGGAATTTAAAGGTACTTTTAGAGTCAGAATAGATGTGGTAATTATATATCTTCAGCAATCTGAATGAATCTGCTTGCGTATGTAGCTAAACAATGGACGAAGTGAGCACATTTAAATAAATTCATGCCACAATGTCAGTGGACACATGGATATCTGAATATGTCTTTTGTTTTAGGTGGAGGGAAGGTAATATGTAATTTTCTTTATCACTGTCAGTCATTCTTTGTCTGGAATAAACAAAAGTATGCTAAAATGCTACATAGGAAAATGGTGTACTGCTTTAATGCAACTGAAAAGAGAGAAAGCATATGAAAGACACTTGGAATATGCCTGCTGGTGTTGAATACAGTTATTTTCTGTAAACACTTGGAATCTTTCCCAGTTTGGTTAATGAGGTAGCCATTTGCTTGACTGAATGGTCTTTTAAAAACCTTCTGTTTAGTGAAAGATATTTCTTCTTACTGCCAGGTAATTCTTATCACCAAGTGTGTTTGGAAACAGCACACCCAGTTGAATGGCTGGAAGGAAAGTTTCTTTAATCATCTAAATTGACTTTCTTTTCTCCATCAGTCTGTATAAAAGATGGACACAAGAGAGGAACAAAGTCCAGTACTCAGCAATATCTATTTTTATTTCTGCTGTAAATATTTTGCAGCCAGTTTTTAAGCAACATACAGATGTTCATCAACCACTCCTCTAACCAAGCATGTCCACTGCCAAGTCTGAGAGCCAGCATTGCCCACCTGGCTTGGTTTAATACTTTTTCACTCAGAATTTACTCCTGCTGGATTATAGCAATTTTTCAAAACTGCTGTTAAAATATCAACTTGACCTCTGCTATAACCTTGCTACCTTCCTTTTTAGTACTATGTAGTGACTTTCTAAAAGTATCAATGTTGGACCAAGAATCTACTATAAATTTCTTTATGCCAGTTTCTTCCAATATTGTTTGTTTTGAGTGAGATCAGTAAAATGATCAGTAAAATGCTTTCCTCTTAGACCATTGTCTCTCAAGTTTGTCCAACTCTGCCTTCTTTCAGCTAAATAGCTAATTCCCAGCCACAAGAATATCTTCTCCAACCAATTAAAGATATATGGTCATTTCCTGACATACAATATTTCAAAGTTATCAATCATTGTATTTTTATGGACCAAATCACCCTAGTGATATTTGCATATACCACTTACAGACTTCTATGAACTCAGCAAAGCACTGTAAGTTCATTTTCTGTAGCCTAATTAGATATTTTTCCTTTTCATACTATCTCATTCCTTCAATTCCAGGGTCTTATACCATGGAATCTAAGGTGCCACCTTAAGAAGGAAGGATAGAGGAAAACCTACTGATTATTTTAAATATAAAAGTTAGATTGCTGGAAGAAAAAATAAATTATATTAAGAAATATAAAATGGTAGAGCATTATGGAGGCCAGTTAGGCTATTCCTCAAAATATTACAGTTAATTTATGACCTAGAAATCCCACTCATAGAAATAAATACTTGCAAAAGAAATTAAAACTTATGTTAACACAAAAAACTTGCATAAAAATGTTCATAGCAAAAATTACTGATAATAGCAAGAAAAGGTAGAAATAATATGTCTGTTAAGACATGAGCAAAAATCTGTGACATTCTTACAATATTATTCCAACATAAAAAATTAAGTGTTGATATATGCAAAGAATGTATGAACCTTAAAAGCATTATGCTGTGGGAAAGCAGTCAGACACAAAGGTCACATTATATGATCCCATTTATATGGAATATCCATAATAGCAAATTCATTTGCCAGTCTAAATACAGAGTAAATTAATGGTTTTCCTAGGGATGGGGAATAAGTGAATAATGAAGAAAATGGAGAATGGTTGTTAATAGGTTGGAATGGCTGTAAAACTCTGAGTATACTAAAAATTATTGTACTTTATGCCTCATTAAAATATTTTAGTTGCCTATGTTTCTTTATTTGTTTTTATACTATTTTTACTGAGGTTATGTTTGTTTTATAATGCTGTATATATTTTAGGTGTATAGGTTCATACCTGTTCTCATATAATTTTCTATAACACACTCATTATCAAAGCTCCGGTAATCCTCAATATTGGCAACCTCCTTTCCCTTTGCTCTCCACTTACCACTTTCTCTCAATTCTGCTGTCAGATTTCTAGAATTTAGTTTTTTTTTTACTACATACTTTAAGTAGGTAAACTTTATGGTATATGAATAACAGAACAGTTTAAAAAAATGGGAGAGATTGAAGATGCAGAGAGATAAAACATAGTTCTCCAGAAAATGAGAAAGATGGAGTCAAAGTACATATAAGAACGTTATTTAAATGTTTTATTGAAGTAAAATTTACATATTATAAATTAACCACTTTGAAGAGAACACTTGTGAGTCATTCATTACATTGCAAGTTGTGTATTTATTGCAAGTTGTATATTTATTACCGCTAGTAAAAGCATTTTCATCATACAAAAGGGTTTATTGCAGCACTATTTACAATTCCAGGATGTGGAAACAACCCAAATGCTCCCAAACTGATGATGAATGGTTGAAAAAGATGTGGTATATTTACACAATGGAATATTATTATGCAATCAAAACCGACAAACATGAAGCATTTGTGATAACATGGATGGATTTAGAGGGAACTATATTAACAGAAATAAGTCAGAAAGAAAAAGAAAGCGTATGATCTCACCTATAGATGGGATAAAGGAATAACAAGCAAAAGGTCAGGAAAAAGTTAAAATAAGCTGACAGTAGAGCTGAGGCAGGTGGTGGTGGGGAAGTGGAAGGAGCACAGGAAGAAGGTTCATGGGTGATAGGGAGGAGGGAGAACCCATGGGAATGCAATCTTGCAATACATGTGTGTGTATATGCATGTATACACATATAAATATGTAAACAACAAAATGATTAATAAAAATAAGTTGCTTTATGACCCTGGATTGGTCTATGTTGAGTATTGTAAATCTATATCTATATTCTGGATCTATATATACAAATACTCTTCATATATATTCTATATTTCCATATATATAATTTTAAACATATGATATTTGTGTCTGGGTTTTGTTTATCCATTCACTCCTCAATGGACATCTAGATTTTTCTAACTCCAGGGTATTGTGCTAGAATCATTTGTATGTAAGCATTTATTTTAGTAACAGTTTTCAGTTTGGGTGTTATAATGCCGGAGGTCACATATTGTGTGTTAGAATGTTTTGAGAACCTGCCAAACTTCCTACAATGGCTGAAGCATTTTAGATTCCTAATAACAAAGTATAAAATTTCATTGTCTCCTTATCTTCTCTAACATTTTTATTTTTAAAAGCTATATTGATCAAAGTTTGTATGAAGTATTGAGGTTTGATATTCATTTCTGTACATACAAATGAGTATAATTTCCCTCTATCTTAATGATTTCAGTCACTTTTTTGTATGTTTTATTGACCATTTATATGTTTGAAGGAATATTTAATTACTTAGTGATGGTTTAATCAAGATGTTTGCTTTTTGTTCAGTTTTAAGAGTTTTTTTTTTAATATATTTTGGATACTAGACTGTTAGACTATTAGTTAATATTTTTCATGCTATTTGCCTTTTGATAGAGATCTATTTTATTAAAATGAGCATGAAGATGAAGAAATGGATAAGGAGAAAATTTAATTGAAAGATACATTATTTCTTAAATTGTTTTTCAGATATAGACAGAGATTGAATAGATACAATTACTTACTTATGCAGAATCTCATGTATGCTATGGAGTTAAGAAATCTGTTTCATAAATATGAGAAATAAGTATCTCACCTGTGATGGAAATTGTGATTTATTGTTCCTTGGTTCAAATCAGTGGAGATATTTATAAAACCATTTTCCAATTTAGTTGGCCATTTTCATTAGTGGTCACCTGACATTTAACAACTGCCATTTGGTTACAGTTGTGACAAAACATTAAAAAAAACCAACCCTTTTCCAAAATATATCAATTACACTCTAACATCCTTTTATTTCTGTTATTTTTCTTAATATATAGTCCTAATCTCATAGTACAACAATTACAAAATACTCTGGTGGAGAAAAGATGAAAAAAAAACCACAAAACAGGATTATTGACATTGTACAAAGTGAGACTTTTTCTGTTTTTAAAAAGTCAGAGAATCAATAATTTATGACTGCATGCCTCTGATTCACCTTGAGGAATTTGTGAGAGAAAGATTTTTTTGTTTTAGTACAAGAATTTTAGATCAGTGAAGGTTAAAAGGTCAATAGGATAAGGAGTTTGGTGAATCCCTGAAGCACCAAACTGACATTCCAAGACAGAGCTAGTAAAGGTCTCCCTTTCTTGGTGTCACTTTCAAAAGAATGTATTATCAAAATGTCACCTATTTTGGAATATGCATCTCTACTCTATATGTATGGGTCTCATAGGACTATGTGGAGGTTCATAACTGAATTTCCATATTTTCAGTAGCTGTTTACTTTATCGGAGGTCAGCCAGATGCATTACACATTGTCAGCAACTGACTTTTAAAGCAGACACTTCTTTTCAATTCCCCTCAGTGATATTTGCCTTCACCTGTCCTCCTGCCCTCAAACACACACTAAATTCATACACACAATACATTTCAGTCGATGTTTCTATTTAAGTTTTTCTTGACTGAGTAGTAGTTGAGAAACATAGATTTATTTGTTCAATAGTTGCCTTATTGCAAATAAACATTATTATGTTTTTTCTCTCTTAACATAAAGGTTATCAAAATATTTAAAATCTTAGAATTATAACTAATCTTAGCATTCATTTTGATGTTTGTCCTTCAGCTGATTCTTGAATACTGAGGTGAGAACTTCATGATGTCCTGGGAGGAAAAAAAATGTTTAGCGGACCTAAACTATATTTTTATAATAATTGCAAATATTCATAATACACTTACTAGATGTCAGGCACCCCCCACACACACACACATAGATGTATACATGCTTACAGAAATACACACCTAAATCTTAACTATTTTACAAAGTGAGGAATAATATATTCCTTCTTTTATAAGATTAAGACACTGAATGTTAGATTAAATAAGGTACTTAAGAAAATGAGTGAATGGGTGAACCTTCAAGGCTTTGAAAGCGAATGTGTTAATATTTTGTTGATTGCAAGTACCAATTAAGAGTGAATATTTTTTCATAACAAAATCTGAAAGAAATTTAGAGAAAAAGTTTCAGGTCAGTGATAACAATAAGTGAAGTTTTTTTCACTCTTTTCCACCCCCTTTTTTCTTTTATTTTTTAATTGTTTATATATATATATATATACATACATACATACATACATACATACATACATACATACATACATTTACAGACACACACATATATGCTACATCATTATCTACCCTGAGGTTCTCCCATCACCCTGTCACCCATGAACAATCTTAGTTTCTTTGTCCTCTCCCTGGCCCAATTTTACTCTCCTCCTCCTCTCTTACTCTATGCTTCAGTTTGGAAGCTCTAAATTTTTCTTGTCCATCTGTTTGTTTTCCCTGTATCCCTCATATAAGTGAGACCATTCGTATTTTCTTTTTCTGTCTGGCTTATTTCTGCTAACATGACTCCTTCATATTGCTGTGAATGACATAAGTTTGTCTTCTTTGATTGATGAATAATATTCCATTGTGTAAATATACCACATCTTTTTCAACCATTCATCAATTTTGGGACATTTGGGTTATTTCCATATCTTAGCATTTGTAAATAGTGCTGCAATAAACATAAAGTACATGTGTCTTTTTGAATTAATGTTTTTGTTTCCCGTGGGTGGATTCCCAGTAGTGGGATTGCTGGGTCAAATGGTAGTTCCACTTTCAGTCGCTTGAGGGTCCTCCACACAGCCTTCTATAGTGGCTGGAGCAGTTTGCACTACCACCAGCAATGTAAGAGTGTTCCTTTTTCTCCATATCCATGCCAACACTTGTCGCCCATTTTTTTTTTTTTTAATGTGCCATTCTTACTGGTGTAAGATGGTATCTCATTGTGGTTTTGATTTGCATTTCCCTGATTATTAGTGATGTTTAGCATATTTTCATGTCTATTGGCCATTTGTATTTCTTCATTCAAGAAGTGTCTTTTTAGCTCTTTGCCCCATTTTTTGATTGGACTTTTGTTTTATTTTTGTTAAGTTGTGTGGGTTCTTTGTGGATCTTTGTTATATGGACCTTATCACTTGTATTGAGGGCAATTTTTTTCTCCCATTCAGTTGGGTTTCTTCTTGTTTTATTTATTGTCTCTTTTGCTGTACAGAAGTTTTAGTTTGGTATAGTTCCAGCTATTTATATTTTTCTTCATTTTTTAAATATCTTTGGATGTGTCCTGTAATGGGTTTCTGAAGTGTAGATTTTGGAGTGTTTTGTACATATTTTCTTCTATGTATTTTATGGTTTCAGGTCAAATCTTTTTGGTTTCAGGTTTCAAATCTTTAATCCATTTTGAGTTGGTTTTCACTCTTTTCCATTCTTGCTGTGTTTACATCACATTTTTCCTGATGAAAAAATGGCTGCTGCATTTCTTCTTATATTACATAAAATGTATATATATATATTTCACATCATTTTAATCCCCAGGGGTCATCTACCACCTCCTCTCCCTGGCCCCTCCAGCTGGTCCCCCCTGTCCAGTTGTGTACTTTTGTTTGGTTGTCCATATATTAAAACCATTCGGTTTCTGTCTTTTTCTTTCTGACTTGTTTCTGCTAATATGATTTCTTCTAGGTCCATCCATGTTACCATAAATTCATCAAATTTGTCATTTTTAATTGATGAGTAATATTCCATTGTGTATATATACCACATCTTTTTCATCCAGTCATCTTTTTGGGGGCATTTGGGTTGATTTCATGTCCTTGCAATTATAAATAGTGTTGCAATAAACTTCTGAGCACAAGTGTCCCTTTGTACCTACATTGAGGTCTCCTTTGATAACCAGAAGAGCAAATGCTGGGTCAAATGGTAGTTCCATTTTCATTATTTTGAGGATCCTCCACACTGCTTTCTATAGTGACTGGACCAGTTTACAATCCCACCAGCAGTGTAGGAGTGTTCCTTTCCACATCCATGTCAGCACTTGTTGTTGCCTGTTTTTTTGATGTGGACCATTCTTAGTGGTATAAGGTAGTATCTCATTATGGTTTTAATTTTCATTTCCATGATTGCTAGTGACATTGAGCAATTTTTCATGTGCCTGTTGGCCATTTGTCTTTCCTCTTTGGAGAAGTGTCTTTTTAGTTCTCTCCATTTTTTGATTGGGCTTCTTATTTTGTTTTTGTTTAGTTTTAGTTTTGTGATTTCCTGTGGATCTTTGTTATTAAACCCTTATCAGTCTTGTGGAGGGCAATTTCCCCCCCCAATCAGATAGGCTTCTTTTTGTTTTTTTTTCTGTTGTCTCTTTTGCTGTACAGAAGCTTTTTAGTTTGATGTAGTCCCATCTGTTTATGTTTTCCTTCATTGTTTTGCCATCTTTAGATGTGTCTAGAAAGGGATTTCTGAACTGTAATTCATGGAGGGGTTTACCCAAGTTTTCCTCTATTATGTTATGGTTTCAGGTCTGACATCTAAGTCTTTTATCCATTTTGAACTGGTTTTTGTACATGGTATGAGGGAGTTATCTTGGTCCATTTTTTTGCATGTCTTAGTCCAATTTTCCCAGCACCATTTATTGAAGAGGCTATCATTATTCTAAACACCTAACTTCTCTTAAAAATGGAATGGGGGAGTAGAGGAAAAAAAGGTTCCTTCATTGGAGATTTTTTTATTTGTCTTTAAGAACAACATTTCTGGAAGCTTATATCTCAGTCAGAAATGTATATGCCTGATCTATATCTGAGAGGATTGAGAGAGCCACAACTAATTTAGATTAGTCATGTGTACTCCTTAGAGCACTAAACTTCTGACTTAAGGTCAAGATAGCTCTACCACAACCTGCACAATTTGAGCTTTTCTCAGGATGCTTAAAGATGGAAGTGGTAGTTGTTTAGGGAGGCAAAGAATATATTCTTGGAAGTAAGAGTAGCACATACAATGGGGGCTCAAGAATCAAGAAACTAGTATAAGCAGTATAACAACTCGTATAGTATTCTTTGCAGATTTTTGAAATGCCAAGAATACTAATTTTTGTTTTTTAATTAATTATTTTTTTATGCTGTTGTAGTTCCCATATTTCTCCTGCCACCATATCACCCAAGAACCATCACTATATTCCCTTCCTTGTGTTCCTTGTTTTAGTTTTTCCCATTTTGCACACCCTTCCTTTTCTGTATGATTCAATTCTATGATCAGCTTACTAGTTTTGACTTTTTCTTGACCTTTTATTTGGTTTCTCTATTTTCCACAGACAAGTAAAACCATTACTTAACTTTTCCCTTCTAACTTAAACTAGCTTAATCCCTTCCAGCACAATGCATGTTGCTGAGCTAATCTTTTAAATTGCTGAGCAATATTCTATTGTGTAAATATACCAAAAGCTTTTTGATCCACTTTTCTATTTGGGGGCATTTGGGTTGTTTCCATATCCTTCCTACTGTAAATGGTGCTTCTGGCAGACATAATTTGAAATCTTTTTACTAAAAATGCTACTGTGTAAGGTCTAAATTATCAGACATTAGTGTCTATCCTAAATTTTAAAAGTTTCTTGGATTGATAGAAAGCTTTTAAAAGATTTTGAATGGGTATGTATAATTGTTAGTGGGTGAGAGGCAGGCAAATTACCTCACATAGCCTTTCAAAGGAAAAACTGGTCTTTAAATCCACCATTACCAAGTCTGTTCACCTGCATGTCAGCAGTGTAAGACCAGGTTAAAAGAAACAGGATTTTTCAATGAGAGGATAAGGAACCAAGAGTCCTTAGGACCTCCCAGGCCCCTAAATTCCTCACCCCAGTCCAGTCAACACCAAGTCCAAGTTTCCAACAAGCCCCTTCTTGTTAGGGACACATGTAATGAAAACTTTCCAACAAGTCACCCACTCAGGGACAGACGCAACCAAGACTTCTTTTTAGGTTTCCAACAAGCCTCCTCTCACGAGAAACACATGTTTCTTTTTCTCTCTGGGCTGTTGCCCATGGGTCAGAAACTTGCAGTTATTTCTCTCTCTGCCCCCCTGTGACTGGGCTGAGAACTTTCATGGTGTCTGCTCCTGTCCCGTCTCATTCTACCTGCATGCACTCCTATGCTCTTTCTCATCCTGTGTTTTCCTCATGCCTGCACTCTCTTCTAGTGAGGCTCTGCCCTTTTCTCCATGTGCTATGCTGAGTCTCCGCTCATATTAGTGTGTTCATATCCAGTTGCATCTTATTACAAAGATGGGGACACAACCCCACCCAATTCAGCCTTGTCACCTTGTTTCATAATGATAATATATGATTTAGCAAATCACTTCAAGAGCTGAATTGTAAAGAACAAATTTTTAGAGGTGAGACTAGAGCAATAAATCCAGCTAAGGAGCTACCTAAGTTATTCAGTAAAGGAAGAATGAGGGCTGGAAATAAATCCATACCTGAGGATATGACCATGGAGGGACAGATTCTTGAGATAGATAAGCAAGATTGAGAGTCTTTGAAAACTCATTAGATGTGACAAATTCATGAGAAAGAATTGTTAAGAATGACTTGGAGGCTTTGAATTAGATAAATAGAAACATGTAATAATATAATGGTAGAGGAAAATATGTTTAGTAACAGGAGGATATTGGTTCTCTTGGGATATGCTGAATTTGAGGATCTCCCATATATGGCATGAGACAAAGTGAGATATGTGAGGGCAGACATTTGTGAACTCGACTTAGTAGGTTAAACTGTTTAATATTTGTAAACTATATTTCAAATAACTCCATAATATCTGTACTATCTATTGTCCCATTCAGCAAGAAACATACTAAATAACCGGTGGAAAGTTCCTGCAGTATAACAAAGGATCTGATGGCACAATTCCAGAAATATGTAGATAACTGACCCTTGTTCTAGTTTCAGAAGTTGCAATTTGGAATACCTGGAACAGAATATGTTATTCTGGAAAGGCTATGAGTGACAGCTAATACTGAACCTAACCCATTGTGTTCATGTAGCCTGTAATCAGAGGTTATGTAATATACACTGACTAATTGTTGATGAGGTAGCCTAACTTCTGATGAGAGGGTCCATTGTATGTTTCCACACCAAATTATGTGCCAACTTCCAAATTCACATATGTATGTAGAGTTCACTAAATCAGGTTAACTATCTACAACTGTTTGATTACACTAAGAGCCATTTTTAAGGAAAGCAACCCAACAACTTGCATGTTTTCCCATTTTTAGATAAAGTTATTTATCCCTTTTTTGTTTAAAGTGACTTTCCCCCTGTATTCTTTATATAAGAATACAGAATATATATATTCTTATATATATATAAGATATATATATTCTTATATATCCTTATATATATCCTTATATATTCTTATATAAATCCTTTATATAAGAATAAGAAACCTTGTTTGATCTACTAAATGAGAATCTAAAGTAAACTTTGTTAGAACTCTTTGGTGAGAATCTATGTTTCAATTTACTATGATGTTTTTTAGATTAATTTTTACAGTCAATAAGAGACCTTAGCAACTATGTTGGGGATAATTCAGCATAAAACAAGTTATATACAATCAACATATATGGTTATATTAAAATATAATCACTTTGATTGATGAGCACATTACTCTATCCTTCCTACAATATTTATGAACAATACAGGTCTTATTTTTTTGCCACTAAATGTTGGTGGTATGATCTGAAGCAGTGTAGACTCTGAGAATGACAGATATGTGCAATGGAATGTGAGCAGAGTTTGTACCTGTGGTTTTACTCTTGTAAATTTCCATGCTTTGAGATTATATAGTTATGTTACTTTGAGTCCTTTGCATTTCAGACAGTCTTTTGCATTTCTATAAATCTTTTTCTTTTCAGAATGTTGTTTCAAAGAGAATAAAAATCTGGACTTGTCTGGTCTGTCTTCCTGTTTTTTTGTTTTGTTTTGTTTTTTTAACTTTCTATATTGCTGTTCCCCACTTAGAAAAATAAGTATATTGTTTTGGTTATTAAAATAGATTAACTTTCTTTTAGGGCTTCTCAGCCCAATGTCAAGAAAAAAGCCCTCCTCTTTCTTTGTTCATTGCAATACAGTAGGCACATATCTATCATGTGGAATTAGCTCATCTTAGAAAAGTGAGTCTGATAGCGGGAGTTTTCATGCCCTACAAGAATTCATTCAACTCTTCCTCTCTATCTGAAAGGCTGTCTATTCCAAAACTGCAATTCTCTCCCTTAAGGCTTTTCTTTTGGCCAACAGAATATGTGTAGCTTACATACAAAGCCAAATAAGATGCTAAAAAACTTTTATTGGAAGCTGTCATTATCTAACCACGAATAGGATATTGAAACATACATACTTAGTTTCCCTGCTCCCTATATCAGATATTTGAGGATTGTTCTTCCTGTCTCCCAGTGCCACTGAATTCTAATTACCTACAATTGTTAAAATTGATAGCATCATTATTTTCCTTTTAATCTTTGTTTCATTTTGCCAATATGGTACAGTTATTTTCCAGAGTAATCTTACAAACAATTTACCTGCACTTAAATCTTTGCCTCTAAGTCTATTTCTAGAAGATGTCAAATTTGAGCAACAAAACAACTTTTAAAAAATGCTCTATCATATGTGGTGGCAGTACTGGTTAAGACATTACTCCAGGGTATGCAGGTCCCAGTCCTCAGCACCCTTTCATCTCCTATAGAAGCAGCTCCAGCCACTTCACGGTATCATACATTGGACCTTCTCTTTTTCCTTCCTCTTTCCTCCTGGTTAAAATAAATCAGTTTTAAAAATCTGCACCAGAGTTCCCTTTGTTTGCGTTTGTGGCAGTGGGTGGCCAGATCCAAACCCAGTGACAGTTTTTTGACTTTTGGCTAAGCAAAAGTGGGGGGGGGAATTATGAGGACTACATATGTGGGGAAAATCAAATATTGTCCAAAATAAACAGTAATGTCAGAAAATTAAAAAAAAATTGTACTTTAAGTAGTTTTAATATTTCATATTAAAAATAAATTAAAATCCTTCAAGATTAATTTGACATCTAGCAGAACTAAAAGTAAAACTGTGGGGATATACATGAATTTTCATATTTTCAGAAATGAAACAATAAGGGATAATGTTGGTTTTAAGTAGACATCAGTTATTTTATTTTTTTAAGTTTTGTCAGGTGTACATCAGTTATTTTAATTTTGTACCTATAATTGCCTAGTAAGTCATCATAGAAGGGCCAGTGATATAGTGAAATAAGATAAGATTTCAGAGACCATGTTGTAATGGAGAAAAAGAAAAAAAAGACCCTTGTTTCTACTTCAGGAAATATGTCTCTTACCAAGAATAGAATAGTAATTGGAGGCAGATATGTTTGAGGCGCTGTCAAGTATGGTGGCTTATTCAAATAAAAAGTGTTCTGTCTACAGTGAGACCAAAGTCACCATCAAATCATGCTTCTTTAGTCATGTGGAATGAGAGATTAAGAAAAACTCTCAGGGTGAAGTAATTTGATCAAATATGATTAGTGAACTACTTTTTAAAAACAAAGTATACAGAAAAAAATTTAAACTTAATTCAGCTTGTTTGGTTTAATGTCATATAATTTTGGATCTATTTCTGTTAGCAGGTAATCAAGGGGACCCTAACTATTACAGGAGGGCAGACTCTAAAGGGAATCCAGCCATCTGCCATGCAAAGGAAACATGCTCTTAGTGTGAAAGATTCTTAATAAAACATGTGTGCTTAGAAAAAAATATTATCTTAATAATAATTTACCATCAAACCACCCCAAATTACCTATCTCCTCCTAGTGAAAGCTAAATAGAGTTGGCACAAAATTAAGCCACTATTTTGTATTATAAGTTTAAGGTACCTTTGGTGGGGAACCATAATAAATGGGTTAGGCAGTTAGTGTAAAGAAAGGGATACCACATCAGGAAAATGGCTACCTTTGTCTCTGCCAAGGACAGACTTCCCATGTGTCTGTCACCCACATGCCTCTTCCAAGTCCTTCTCAGTGTGTCTACTCCTAGACTCCTTCCAAAAGTAACAGAGTGCTAGTTTGGTAGCAGGAGAGAGAGAGAGAGAGAGAGAGAGACAGACAGACAGACAGACAGACAGACAGACAGACAGACAGAGACAGAGAGACAGAGAGACAGAGACAGAGAGAGAGACAGAGAGACAGAGACAGAGAGAGACAGAGAGCACGTGGAGAGAGCGAGTGAGCAAGAGAGTGGGGGGAGTGTGGGGAGAGGAGAGGGAGGGGATAGGGGAGGAAATGGTAGGCCTATTTGTCTTCTTCCTTCTGTGTTACATAGGGGCCATGCAGTTCTACCCTTAGTTACCCTTGTGGTAATTTGGGGTTTGCAATCCAAGGTGATGCATGTACATGGGGGTTGAGAAAAATGGTACCTATTTTACTGCATTACTCCTCCTCTGTTTTGCAGACTCAGTCAATATATTTTCTTGGATTGTCACACAAAGCAAATCATTAATGAGTTTTAGCAGGACAGATATAATTATAGTCCATTATCAAACGAAAGGAAGGGCAAGTACAACATAGAATTAAAACTTTCAGTGGTTCTATTTACTGTTAGAACTTAATTGGAAATATCAGTATGGAGTCATGCCTTTGTCAGAGAAAATTTCTGGCTTTGCACAAGGACACAGTTTTCCTTAGTGTACATGTTCTAGTTGTTAACTGTATTTTTCCACAAAAGTAAGCTAGTGATCCCCAGTGATAAGTATGTTATGAACTGGAAGATACAAATGACTCTGGAAAGTCTTGCTCCTGGAAAAAAAAAAAGCTTTTAAATATTAATGGCTTCATGTCATAGAGCTACAGGAGCCAAGGTTAATAGAACTCTGTCAGCCAATGTTATGAGAATTTGAGCATCTAAATATATATATTGTCTATTGAAACACAGTAGATATAAAAAGCTATGAATTATTAAGTTTTCCAAAATAATATAATTTATTCTTCTAACTTAGCTATTTTTATTGTATCAATAAAAATAGAAATAACTATTAACTGAATTAAATGTTATTTTCTGAATCATGGGAAGTATTAGCTACACACATACGTATGCTTAAGATCTGGAAGAAGACACCAAATCAAATGTAGAAAATTCATTTGGATAAAATAATAAGTGTCATTACTATTTACATGATCTTAAGAATAATTAAAAAATTATATACCCATTCCAGTGTTCTTTGAGTTTACACTTCTAAAAATCTTGGTAATGATCTGTATAATCAATTTAGGGTTTAAATTTGAAGTAAAATCTTATTAATTTTTTCTCCATATCTATCTGACTGTTATGGTTTTCCTACTGATGGCCACAGAACAGTTCTTAGAGGGAAAAGAGTTATGAATAATCAACATTGAAAGCAATGACCTAGTATTGTGGGGAAGTTACTGTACTTGTGGGTGCAGTTACTGCACCCCTGCAACTGCACTTTAAGTGTATGTCCCAGAAATTGCGTTGAATGCACACCATATGACAAGAGCAGGAGCACTCATGAGAATGTCTCTGAGCATGCAGATAGCACAGTCTATTGAAAGAAGACTGAGATATCACATGCAATGAAAATCAACCTATTGCCACTCATGTAAAAACAGAACATTAAGAGACTTAAGGTTAAATAAAAAATAGAAGTGACATGAAATAACTTAAAAAACTTAAAAAAACATGCAAGATTGAATTATATATTGTTGATGACATAATTTTCTTTGTAAAATTATGAGCAATGCAAATTTTTAACTTATAGATTAAAAATGTGGTTTCCAGGAGAGGAACAAATGGAAACTTCTTTCTTCTAAACTGAGTGATAAATGTACTTACATCTTTTTTTTTTTTTTTTTTCAGGGAAATTTGATTCTTTAGACTACCTTAATTCAATTGCTTCATTTTCCACCCCACATCTATAGTAATCACAAATATGGTCCATTTTCTCTAAGATTTTTTTCTATTATTTAAATTGGATCATGAAGTATTTAGTGATTTATTTCACTTTGTGTAATTCTCTCTATGTGTATCTGTGATATCACGAATGGCAAGATTTTCTTCCTTTAAAAAAGTTAATTATGTTGCCATTTGTTTGCATCTTTGCTAGTGTTTTTAAAGTACACTGTTTTCCACTTCATGTGTAGTCACCATGAGCTCCCACCACTGCAACAGCCGTGGTCGCCCAATATAGTTCATTGTCCTCTCTCGCCTCTCTGTTCTCAACCCTCCTGCCCCTTCACCTTCAGATGCTTCAGTTTTATGTTCAAATTTCAAGGGTTTTTTTTTTAAAGTTTATTTTTAGCTGACCTTTTGTTTTGTTTGTTCTGTGTTCCACATAAAAATGACACTATCTCATACTTATCTTACTCCTTCTGGCTTATTTTGCTTAGTATAGGATTTCTTTTTCATTAAGATGAAGAACAATCCTGTGTTCATGGTGTGTGTGTGTGTGTGTGTGTGTGCGTGCTATCTCAAAAGCTCTCTACAACTTCCTAATCATTTCATCCATTGATGAACACTTTGGTTTGTCCCTAATCTTGGGAAATATAGATAATGCTGCTGTAGCATGCAGGTGCTGTTATCTCTTAAACACAGTGTTTTCATTTTGTTCAAATAAAGTCCCAGAAGTGGAAACACAGGCTCATATCAAAATTCTGTATTTAATACTTTAAGAAATTTCATGTTGTTTTCCATATGGTTGTACCATTTGCAACCCAATTAATAATGCACAAGGGTTCCCTTTTCTCCACACCTTTACTATTTATGTTTTGTGTTTTTGAGGAGAGCCATTCCTTGCAGTGTTATATGATTTTGATTTTTAGTCCCATATCCCTCACATTTAATTAATTAAGATTACAGATGTTAAGCAGCTTTCCAAGCATTGGTGGCCATTTGCATTTCTTCTTTGGAAAAAATGTTGATTCAAGTGCCCCGTTTAACTAGGTTATTTGGAATTTTCCTGTGGAGTTACATGATTTCTTTATGTGTTCTTGATATTAACCAATTGCCAGACATATGGCTTGCAAATATTTTTATTTCATTGTTCATTTATATGAATGTGTAGAAGTTTATTTCAGTATAGTTATACTTAGTTATATATATTTTTTTCTTCAGAAGGATCATTGTCAAAAACCACTTTAAAGAAAGTTTTGCTCTATGTTTTATTTAAGGAGTTTAAAGGTTTTGAGTTTTTATTTAGTCTTTAATAAATATCAAGTTAAATTTTGTGAATAGTGTAAATTTCATTATCTTACTTGTTTAAACCCATTTATTTAAGATGGAGTATCTATTCTCCTCTCAGTACTCTTTGTTCCCTTGTTACATGGGTTTATTTCTTCTAGATGCTTGTTCCCTTGTTACATGGGTTTATTTCTTCTAGATGCTCAATTTTATGTTCCTATTAGCTTTATTTTTATGCAGTTCACATTTATGTATTTTTTGTATATGTGCAAATTTTTGTTATAGAAATATTTACGGAAGAAAGGCAATGTTATCCCCATCTCCACTTATATGCAGCCATCTTGGATTACAAGTTCCAGTAGGCCATATACTGAACGTCCTGAAATGAAGTGTTATATATGTTGAACAAGGGGTGGAAATGAGTCACCAGGGGAACCTATATAACATGGAAAATAGGCAGGATCTCGACATTTGTTTTTCTGATTTGACTTGGAAGAGTAGCCAGGTATTTGAAAAAGACAAATGGAGGATATTCATTTTGTGACTTAGAAGAAATACTTGGAAGAGACACCTGGGGAAGCTACCACAATGATAGGCATTTGTTGCTGTATCCCCTTTATTCCTGCTCTCTAGGACGAGTTTAGCCCCTTTCTTGTGGTTCTCCAGCCGAATGTATTTTAGAGCAACTGGAGCCAAAGTAGCTCTACTGTGGCACCAGTGATCTGACACTGGGTATTTAACCCATAAGATTACAGGTAATTTTAAGAATTTTAATGGCAAAATATAATTAGGATAGCTTTTCTTCTCATCTCTTTATGTACACCAATTCTATTAAAATCTTTCACACTAAGAATATGCTTTCTTTGGAACAGTTTGCTGCTAGATCCCTATCAGATGATTCACCCCTTAACATTTTGGCATCTCTGGGTGCCTCTTGGTCCTGCAATGATATTTGGACATATAATAGAAACCAAAAAAAAAATCTTCTTTAAAAGAATGTATGCAAGAAAACACATTACTGCTTGGTTAAATTTTAGCAAAATTAATCCTCTCAAAGAAAAGGAAAAATAATGAATAAAAATAATTGGAAAAGAATGCAATGGAAAGGGGAATAGATAATAGTGAGGAAAGCATAGTCACTGGTCAAGTTTGGTCAGATAACAAAGAGAAACTTGGTCTATTTCAGTTTCTCTAAGCTATATATGAATATCTATCTATCTATCTATCTATCTATCTATCTATCTATCTATCTATCTATCTATCTATCTATCTATCT
>PVHY01000821.1:7677-139767 GCA_004024945.1 Uropsilus gracilis
AAAAAAAAAAAAAAAAAAAAAAAAAAATCAATATGTATATGTACTAAGTCCATCAGTTCTATCCTTTTCTATAAAATTGACCCCTTTTACCTGATTTACTCCACTCCCCTTTCCCTTCTCTCTGACATCCATTAATTGGTGTCAGAATCTAAAAGCTTATTTACTTACACATCTACTTCTGCCACCTTTATGGTCCAACCTTTATCTTTAAATACAATGATACATGGCTGCCCTTTGAATGGGGAGCATAGAGTGCTGGACTATTTACGGCAATACAGGTGCTAACTCTTGTTTTGTACCCAGTGCTCTGTAAGCAAAGGCACATATTTGGCAGCATTAAAGGTTTAGTATAAGGACAGAAAACAAAGTAAATCCCTGACTGGAGACTGAACTTTGACCTTAAAAATGGAGTGCATTAACTGAGCTAACTTGTTATTAATGTGGTCAATCTTGACTGCTACAAGATACCAGACAACAGGAGAGAGACAAAAGACTTAACATCAAGTTTCTATTTGAATAGTTAATAGCTGAAAACTCTTTATTAATCTTTTCTCTTCAAAATACCTTTGCAACAGGACTTTGCTACAGAGAAGAATGTGATGATAGGTAAGTTGAGAACTCAGAGGAAGGAAAATCACTTTTATTCGTGAGAAGGGTGTAAATGTGAGTGTAAAGTTCATTTCTGTTACAGAAGGCAGTAGAAACAAAAGGGGAGAGATGAAACTAAGAATATAATCAAACAGCTTGACATGTTAGATGTAGGAAAAATAAATGGCACATATATGCACTACACAAAGAAAAGAATGAAAAAAACTAAGGATCACCAAATGCTCAAGACACAACATAGGAGACAGCAAATATTTATGAAGTTATTGATTCATGAGCTATTAAATCAGTCAGCAATCAGTGACACCCACCCTAAACCAAAACAATTTTTCCCCCAAGAGTCACAAGTGAAATACACACCATCATACTAACTGGCAGAAAACAGCAAAGGCCAGTTGTACGTAGCCCTGCATTTCTCTGGCAGGGCTAGTGAATGGTGGCTCTGGCACCTTCAGTCTGCTGCGCTACTTTGCTCATCCCCACCTCTGGTCCACACTATCAGTCAGGAGAGTCAACAGAGTAGAATACAAACATGAAACCCAGTTAGGCAATATCATCATTGTACTCTACTTGCACTCTACCCTAAGTGTGGAGAGGTGATTTCAGGAGAAGAAATAAACACAAGTAAAATGAAGAGGTAAGCAAACATATGTGCCTGCTGGCTGAACTCTGGAATAGGAAAGCTATAGCAAAGACAGGAGTGATAAGATTGTGAAACTGGAGTGAGTTAAATCATGGCACTTCTCACACTGGCTGTTGTGGAAGATTACCTTCTCCCCCACCAGTACTCCATGAATATTTGCTAGAAAAAAAAAGGGAAAAGGAAAGACAAAAAAACAAATCCAATTTTTAATATTATTACATTCAGATAAAATTTATCTGTTGAAATGCCTGGGGAGATTGAGAACACTCTCAATTTCTGAAATGATTTCATGGCAAACAGGTAATGAATTACCTGGTGGATTGTCACTGGAATTGTCTGCAATTAAGAACAGTAGTAAGATTAAAATAAGAGCTCCTTATTGCACATATATTTGAAGGTCTTCAGTATATTAAGTAATATAAAAGTTAATAAAATTTACTTAGAAAAAGAGAATATGTCTGCAAATTAGTCTTTGCAAATCAGGAACAATTTTATAAACTGCTCTTTTTTTCTAATCTTTAACCTACCACATGTAAAAAAGTATGTTGGTAAATGTCAAAATAATGTCCTGATGATATTCAGGTATAATTTTCAGAGTTTAGTCAAAAAAAGATATAAACTATTATGCATGCATTTCTTTTCTGATTGAATGGATTTAAAATATTACAAAAGCATTATTTATATATCAGGAATGAAATCCACATATTGGCCTCAAAATAAATGACTTGGTTTTCTTTTTTTAAATCAAAGAAAAGTATCAATAAAACAGATGTTACATTTAATATAGTATTTAGAAGTTCAGTAGTTTATTATCATTTTCAAAAACATATGTCCCCATCATTCCTAAGTACCAGAAGTTCCATTTCAAAACACAAAGCAAAGTCTAGAGACAGGACAGAGCAGGTAGAAGGGAGGCTCTGACTCTGGAGTCATTCTTCCCAGCTACGTAATCTTGTTCAAATTAGTTCAACTCTGTGAGTCCCAAATTATTTTTTATAAGAATGAAATGAGGTAATATGTGATAAATATTTGAGGTCATTCATAAAGACTAATTATGAATGCGCTGGGGTAAATGTGATAGGGTGTGCTGGAGGAGGGGTTCCCCCCCCCCCATTGTCTCTTGTTTAAGATTGCAGATTTTAAGGACAGATGCTAAAATGTGAGAATAACCTTAGCTGGAATTTCAGACTTCAGGGAGATGCAGGAGGAGAAAGAAGTTTGGTCAAGGTGAAACAGGTTTCCTGGAAGGCGGGAAATCAGAGTATATAAAGGGTGTGCAAACAAAAAATTCGGATTCTGATTCAAAAGCAATATGGACATCGGATAGAGAGAGAGGTTCAATGGAGGAGAGATGGGAATCAGCCATCTTGTAAAGATGTTAGCCATGTGGGCATGACCAGGCGTGGGGGCCTGTAGCCTTTGGCTGGCCCAGACTGGCAGCTGAATGCAGTTAAGAAGTTTGCAGATTTAAACTCCGTGTTAGAGTTTGTTTTGCTGAGTTTGACTGGTGTCTGGAAGAGGCCGTGCAAAAGACAGGCCTGAAAAGAAAGTAAACTTTGCTGGTTCGGCACCATAAAGTTCCTGCTACCTGAAGGTGACAAGGAGAACACAGCGTGGAAGACAAGGAGGAGCAAGCCAAGGAAGCGGCCAAAAAAACATGCCTTCAAGCGTCTGGAGATGGACTCTGACTGGACATTAATGAGATAATCAGGACTGAGAGACTGAGGATTTCTGGGCAATCTGGGAAAGGACTTTAGACAATGCTGAGAAAGGTTTTGGACAACGTTAATGTAATTGGAGTTTTCCTTACATGTTTCTTGTGTAGTTATTAGGATAATTAAAAATCACTGTTAAAAATAAATTAGTCTGCACTGATAGTCTTGCATTGGTTTAGCAATTTGGTTAAAAAGGCTGGGGATGGTAAAAAAAAAACACCACAAGTGTAAAGTTTAAACTGTTTTTAAGTTTTTTTCTTCTGCAGTTTTTGGAGCTGGGAGCTGAAAAGCAGCTGACTGGCTTTTGCTATCAATAGTAAAGGTAAACAGTATAAATGCTAATTAACTATTTGTAGCCTGCTTTATAAAAAAAAAAAAGCAAGCAGATAGGTGTGGCTACTTCAAGGTAAAGATAAATTGCTAAAAAAAACTGCTAGTAGCCTGCTCTAGAGAGAGAAGCAGGCCTGTATATGTTTTAAGTCAGAAAGTCTTCTTTATACCCTGTTTCAAATGATCCTTGTGTATAAAGATGTTCATAAAACCTGATGGTCCAGGTAAAAAGTCAATGCTTGTTTAGGTATTTCCTGCTGGGTATTCAAAGTAAATATTTAGTTTTGTATACTGTTTTAGACTACGATTTCTGAATCAGCGTATTCATGTTTCATCAATTCTGGAAAACAATATTATCCCTAAATATTGTCTCTCCTCTACTCTCATCTTACTCTACTGTTAGTAACCCCTATGTTGTGCTTATTACGAGTTACTATATGATCTGTGTCAGTTAACTTCCTTTTTAATGGCTTTTATTTATATTTTTGAACTACAATTGGGTCCTTGGATTCAGAATCAAATTTAACGGTATCACCAAGTACTTTTTTCATCAGCCCATTATAATTTGTGGCTAAATTTGTCCAGTGTTTATTTCTATCTTTCTATCTTATTTGTACAAGTCAAACAGAGTGCTATTTAAAATTTCTTTACTTTTTTGATAGTTTCTTTTTCTTTTCCATTTTTAAAGTACATTTTAAAATATTTGTGTTAAAGTCAAGATATGAAGACTCTTTTAAGTTCCTGGGGATTTAAATCTGTTGTTTGTTGTTTCTATGGATTTTTGTTCATGGTGGATTAGTTTGTAATTTTGCATAATGAGTTCTTCGGCAACAAGGGATTTCATTTGTGGGAATCTTACACCAGCTGACTCAGAAATCACTTCTTCTCAGGGAGCTTTTGTTTTTTTTCAAGCAAAAAAATCAGTCAGAGTTAGTTTTTCTATTGGTTTTCTGCAGAAGAAATTATTAATATGAACCCCAAGTCTCAGGGTTAACAGACCCATAATTACAAAGTCTCAGGAAAACCTCTCTTTAACAGACTATTAAGTCAGAGACAGAAAACTTTCTTATCTTTTTGTTACTGAGAAGATTATCTCACCCTTCTTTCCATCACTTTTGAAAAACAAAAGTGGGTGTTCAAGGTTCTGGCTGTATGAGGTAACCTTAGTTCCAATGCCCTATTCATGTTCCTTGCCTGAGTCTTTAAGGCTTATTTTCTGTCCCAAAATGGCAGTTAAAAATTCAAGCCTAATTTGGTCTCCTAAAACTTTTAACAATGTGTAACATTTACAGAACATTTAATGAATGAACAGTAAAAACGATATTATATAATTTTATCCTCTAGAAAGTCTATCACTTCCCCATCTACAGAAATAAAAGAGAAACAAAGTAACTTGCTCAAGCTTATATAGCAAATAAGCTGTAGAACTGAGACTTAAACCCAGATTTATGTGAATCTAGAGTGTATACTGTAATTACCATCCACTGTCACTCCTTAAAATGTTTTCCTAGTGCCTGGTTTGGAGGAGTCACTCAGGGATTGTTGGATAAACACATTTCCCTTCATTGTATAAGTTTGTCAAGCGAAATCTTGAGAACAATTAAGTATTCAGTGGGTTTTTAAACATAGAACTAATATTGGATGCAAGTCTAATCATGTTATATACTAGAATTACAGTCTCTCTTACTACTTGTGGAATTGTGAAGTTTCTAGTGATAGTAAGATGCATGGTATAAGTGTTCAACATTGTCACTGTCATCATTAAGACAGACTGTCTCCTTGAGAACTTCAAACAAGACAGTAGAAAGTACACAGAGAAACTTGGTAGGCAGCAAGGCATAATGACTAAACACTCAACAGAAAGGAAATAGTAAAAGACGATTTCTGAAAAGTCACAGGGTGATAAATGTACATTTTCTGACATTAATTTACTTCAAAAACTGAGAAGGTAAGGTGGACACTATTTTTATGTTTGAAAAAACACATTATAGAGTAAACTATAAAAAAATGCAAAGTTCAAAAAATCTTTAGGTTCAAACAGATGACTTCACAGAATGTTTTCTGTTGTCAGAAAAATCAAAGTAATACTATATGAGAATAATAAATATTTACACTGTGCTTATACTCTGTGCCATCTACATATTATCCCATTTATTCTCACAACAATCCTATTAGTAGCATCATATTATTAGCCTATTATTAGTATCCTCATTTTATGGGCAAACAAATGAAGGCACTGACAGGTTAAGCAGTTTGTGCAAGCTCAAACAGTCAACAGAACTGAGTCTAAAACCTAGGCCAACTGATTTTGGAGTCTACACTGCCTCTGATGGCCAAACACAAGGAAGACTTTAAAGAGGAAGAGTCAGGATGAGTTAGTAGGTGAAGGAAAGGAAGTATTATTTGGCTTTAGAAAAGGTAAATCATACTTTGAGATATAGTTAATACAGAATGTAATATATTACAAAATCTAAATATTACAAAAAAAGACTCCTTTTAAAAAAGAAATAAGCACTGTATTTTTGTATTACTAATAGACACTATTTCATGTTTGATTATTTATTGCTTTAGGTTTTTCTCAGAAATGACTTTATATTTGTATATTATTTCACAGTGGAATTCAATGCCTTAAGCAAGAGAAAGTGTTACTTCTCATGCAATGCTTTTCACAATTGTAGGCACGTAAGTGCTTAAAAAATATTTGTGCAATTGAATTAAAATATGAAAATCCCTCTTGCTACCTTCTAAGGAAATTGTTTTAGAAAAAATGGTTACATCACTTAAAATTGCATTGAAAATAATTTATTTAACAAAAACTGCACAAATGTTATCTAGTATAAAGCAGAAATAGAGGGGAAATCCCAAAATAGAAAGTACTTTTGTCACTGAAAGATTAAATACCATGACAAGTCAGCAACTTACCAAAAAAAGTATGAGTTAGCTTTTAAAAAAGAAAAGCTAAATGAGCTAACTCTACTTTCTGATTGAGAAAATTTTATTCAAATTAAAGGTTAAAATTTAAATATTCAAGGAAAATATATAACTGTCTTAAGATTCTTTCAAGAAAGGAGATGAGAAGAATAAAATTAGACCAAGGTCAAATTTAGTCTAAGTCTTCTCACATTCTTTTGCTGTAGTTCTCCACTGTTGAAAAATATAAAAGATAATTCCATGTCCATTTAAAAGGCAAAACAAAATTCTATTAAACAGAAAGCTGGTTCTGTAAGAATTATAACACAGAAATAAAGAAAATACATACACTATTTTTCTAATAGGAATCTCCTGGAATTTTAATGATTAAAAACCTAAAATGGTAACCTCAAAGATCCAAGTGGAGAGATGTAGATATACTTTGAGCATTTGTTTTTTCTGTTTATTTGTTTGTTTGTTTAGAGACTAGGTCTCCCTATGTTGCCGAGGGTTGTCTCGAACCCTCGGACTCAAATAATCCCTAGCTTCAGCCTCCCAGGTAGCTGAGATTACAGGCGCGCGCCACCATGCTTGGCTACTTTGGGCATTTGAATAATAGTAGAAAATGGTGGCTTGAGTACAGGAGATCAGAGTACTGAGTATCAAAAGGAACCTTAGTTTAAGGTTCAGATTAAAAACAAACCCAGTGAATGATCAGTCTTGAAGAAAAACTACAATAGGATATAACAGTGGGAGAGAGAAGACACTATCAAGGAGTACAAGGGTGGGGAAGTGGGGTGGTGAGGTGATAAAGCTATAATTACAGGATAACAACAGGATTTGGTGGTGCTGCTTAAAGTTTCATTTCATAAAAATAATCAATTTGAAGATGTTTCAGCCACAAAACATTTGCACCTGAAAAGATTTCCTGCTCTTTTCCTTATTAAAGAAAAGATACCTACCTTAGCAATTTTCAAAAAAGCTAAAACTTGGCAATGTTCCATCAACAATCAGACAGCAGGACAGTTTCTAAAAAGGTAAAAACTGAAATCAATATTTAAAACCTTTCAAAGTAAATATATTACTTTATTTGTTCCATGTCAGAACAAGACTTCCAAATATTTCTCTTATGGCACTTGTCTGAATTTTGAAAGCCAAGTTTCTGTGAGTCCAAAAAAGGAAAAGTCAATGCCCTTTATTAGCATTTACTGACTGAGAGCCTGCTAATACACACCAATGGGCTCAGTGCAGTATATGTGGGAGTGATGGGTGCAGCACAGTAGGAAAGGAAAATAGGATAAAAAAAACCTAAAGTGCAATTTATGATCAAGAGCAGTCTATTTGGGGAGACAAAGTTTTTGTACAAGAACAACAGTCTGGTAACAACTGGAGCAAGGGAAAAGAAAAAAGTGATAAAACATAAGAGGAAAAATATACTGGGCTGCAAATACTGAAATCTGCATTCTAATCTAAAGCCTTGTTAATAACATATTTGAAAAACCTGAGCAAGATAACTCTCTGTGCCTTAATTATGGGATTGGATAGGCACCTTAAATTAATGCTTTCAATTTTCACTATTTAAATCACTATTTCCTCTGAACGGCTCTACTAAACAAAAAAAACTGTGATGGTCCTCAAGCACTGATAGGTTTTTTTCCTTTTTTTTTTTTTTTAACTTCTATCACTTAAAAAAAAAAAAAACAAAAACTTTTATATGCTTATAAACCCTAATACAGCTATTAAATAAAACTTTAAAATGACAAGCAATAAAAACACCAGTAAAATTAAAATAACAACTTGCTATGATTTATGATGCTACTTTGTAAAATTAAATTTTCTGTTCATAGCTCCAACATGCTATATCAATTGTGATGGCACAGATTCTTTATACTTATCACAGCCTTCTGAGGACTCAACTCTCCCAGCACTCATTGACTGACTTCTGAAAAACTCTGTTTTTACAACCTGCTGTGTATTGCCCCAAAGCTATAATTTATAAATTTTACCCTCAAAGTTATAAACAGAAATATTAATCTAGGCATTGAAATTCCACATCAGAAAAGTTGTTTTAGGGTACTAATCAGGATGGTCTGAACAAATTTACATTCTTTTATTAGTTTACCATTGAAATAAAAATAATTCAATACTTCTTAGTATATTTACAAAGATGAACAGCTATGTCACCATTTTAGACTATTTCATCACCTGAAAAAAACCTCATTTCCTTGTACCCATCAGTAGTCAATCTAATCCCTCAGCCATATCTCTTCCCTATCACCCCAACCCTAAGCAACTGCTCAGTCAGTCACTAATCTGCTTTTTTTCTATGGATTTGCCTATTAATGAGATATTACATAAACGGAATCATATAATAAGTGGTGTTTTGTGCCTGGCTTCTTTCATTTAGCATGTTTTCCAGGCATATCTATGCCACAGCATATGTCAATACTTAATTTCTCTTTTTGCCAAATAATATTCATTTTATGGTTATACCACACATTATCCATAAAGTAGCTGATAGATATTTGGTTGTTTCTACTTTTGGCTATTATGAATAATACATACTGCTAATAAACGTTCTTATATATATACATTTTTTTAACAACTGTTTTCAACTCTTTTCAGTATATACTTACGAGTGCAATTATTGTGTCATGTTAGTGTGATATTCAACTTATTGAGAAACCATCACACTGTTTTCCCAAGTAGCTGTACTATTTTACATTCCAACCAACAATGTACAAGGATTAAAATTCTCTGTCTCCAGTGGGCCCCCACCACCACCACCTGCCAGGGCAGCTGGGGGCGGCTGGGGAAGCCCCCCGGCCACCATACCATGAGGTGGCTGGGGGAAGCGGTGTAGCCCCACTCACATGCCAGTTCAGCCATACTGCTGGGCACTGAGTGAGCTACCCCTCCACCCTGCTGGACGCATGGGCTGGTGGGGGTGGGGGGATAGGTGGAGGGTAGTGGGTAGTAGGGGTTTGGTCTTCTCCAAATCCAGTCAACCCTCACCAGAAGCAACTAAATCAGTGATTCAATGGCAGTTGCACGTGAATACAGAAGTGAAAAACAAAGAAGTTTTCCGGAACACCGAAAATGTCAGATCCATGGAACACAGGAATATAAGACTGATTATAGAGACAAACAAAATACAGCCACTGTGATCTACAACGATGGGAATGGAATTTCCCATTCAGAGATGCCTTCAGCATGATCAAAGGACCCTCCCACTTTGGGGGTAAGGAAAACCAGAGGGATGGGCAGTGGCCCCATGATGAACCAGACCAACCATCTGCTGGGGGGCCTAACTCGATCAAAAAAATGGTGCACAAACTTTGGCCAGGAGAAATGCTCCCAACGCCAGCAACCAGAACTACAAAACAGAAGGAGCAAAATATGACAGAAGATGGGTCAGAGCAGCCCACCAAAAAGAAGGAGGAGGCAGTGAAAGAACACAATCATGTGTGAACTGGTGGCCAGCAGCAACAAAAAGACACCTGGAAAACTAAGCACAGGCCACTGTGTCCCAGGAAACCATGTCTACACCTGGCAAAAAAAAAACATTGCTCCAGGAAAGAAAAGGAAGAACGCAATGGACTAAAAATTGACCAATAACTGGCAGTGAAAGAAGAGATGGAGAGACCAGGGGGGTAGGGGGTGGGGGAGTGGGAGGGGGGAGGAACACCCAAAAGGCAAATGAAAACAAAACTTATTCAATACAAGTATATATCACTTGAAAAAATAAAAAAAATTCTCTACCTCCAGTTATGACATAGTATCATACCATGGTTTTGGTTTGCATTTCCCTGATAGCACAAGAAGTTAATCTTCTTTTCAAATACTTATTGACTATTCATATTTCTTTTGGAGAAAGGTCTATTCAGATTCTTGGCTTAGTTTTTAATTGGATTAGTGGATTATGTTAATCCTTATAATTCCTATGAAGTATAATTTGCCATTTACAAATAGAAAAACGAAGGGAAGAGTGGTTAAGTACTTTGCCCAAGGTCACTGTTGGCAGTGAATGAAATGAAAAATTGGAAATAATCTTAAATGTTCACTAACAAGGAAATGATTAAACAAACTAGCTCATTTATAAATGTCATAAAGTCAAATGTTATAAAGTCACAAAATGAATAAAATCACATCATGAATATATAAAATCAGGGAAGTTGAATCTAAAACAAATGATAAGTGTAATCTCAACTACACTGTTTACACATACTCCACAGTGACTGAAAATAAATAAACAAAATAGTTCTTGTTCTTGGTTGATGGGAGTATAAGTCAATATTTTCCACATCCCAGTATTTTGTATATTTAAACATTTAATATCTATATACTCAAAATTATTTTTAGGACATGAGAATTTCAAAAAACACTAAGAATACTACAGTTAATCTAAATATTAATACTGTTCACCTTTAAAAATAAAATAATCCAAATAAATATGCAGGTATCAGAAAAGTTTAGCAAATTCAAAACAAAAGACACCACTTGTTAAATGCTTCCTGTGTGTGCCAAACAATGTGAAGAGAGTTACTTTGACAAGTATTACCTCATGTAGTAATGTGGTGTGTGCTTCTTTTGGAAAGTGTGTTTACCCATCATTTCATTCTACATAAATTCCCTTAGAACTCTAACTACTTTAGAGTACCAAAGAGTCTCTGTATTTTATCTGCCTCATACACACAAAAACCAGGAATTCCAGTAAAGCTAGTTCTCAAGGCATAGAGTAGAGACCTCTATGTTGAACTCTACAGATCTTAGAAGTAAACTCATCTGAATTGTTCCAGAACTATTTACCTTTTTTCTATATTTATCAATCCCTAAGTCGGGAAAGTGACATTTAAAATGCTGGTAAAATGAAGAAATAAAAATCTGCACAATATTTACTGAATTATAAATTATACTACCCAAAAAAGTTTTTCATGTATACTTTCTTTCAAAAAAATTAAAACAAAACTATATAAAGCCATTCATGAAAGGGTTAATTTCTACTGCATATTCCATAATACTTATACTTAGCACAATGCTGATCACTTACAGGCTTAAACATTAACCATTAAGCTGATAGGGACTAAAGCTAAGTTCAGAATAATTTATAAACCACTGTATTTCAAAATTATTCACCAAATTGGTAGATTTGCTTACAAATGTACTGTAAGGTTTTAGGTCCATATGGATTATCAATAAATCAATGATAACTTAAGAATTCAACTAGGATAAAGGATATAATTATTTCATATGTCATCAAACTCATTTTAACACTATTTTAAAACTATAAAATCTATGCCTGGAGCTCCTTAATTGATACCCTTCTTTTGAACAAAGAGCAAAAACTCATTATTTCAGATACTATGAAATTTCAAAATGAGTATATACTGATTTTCTTAATTTTAATTAAGCCTCATATTCTCTCACATAGTTGCTCTGTTCAACTTTTCAATATAGGAGAAAAACATACATTTTGTTTTCCGCAAATTAAAATTTAGTCTCTTTTTTCTCTTTGGAGCATTATTACTTGTGAGAAGAAAGGAGGAAATAATATTTATCCTCCTACTCCTACTTCAAGTTTTAAACAAACCATGATCTGTCCTGACTTTTCAACTTTCCAGGAAGATAGAAGACTAGGAAAAAACAAGGTAAGGGAAGGCAGAATATGTTACAGGCACAGTTTGAAAATCTTTTCACATGCTGAGAACAACTAGAGAATAATGGAAAAGCTCCAGTAAATGTTATACAAAAATATACTGTTTTATACAAAGTATTAAGCAACTAAATAGGAGCTTTGGTTATGTCAGGTAATATTAAGAATATTTACTTCTCCAAAGAAAAAGAGAGCCATTTGCATAGTACCAGGCAGGCAGGAGAGCTGCTTCTCCCCAGCGTGGAAATTGTACTGATTCCTTTTTTTTCTTCTTAATTTATTTATTTTTTTTTATATATGTGTTTCACATCCTTGCATTCCCTGGGGACTACACACCACCCTCCTTCCCTCCCTCACCACTCCCTCTCATCTCCACCCCTCCTAACCCCCACATACACATCCCTTTTATGGAAATTTCATGTACATGTCTATGGCCTAAACTGTCAGCCAGAATAAACTTTATAATAATAATAAAAAATAAATAAAAATTAAAAAATAAAATAAATAAATAAAATACTACTGCAGATTAAAAAAAATTTTTTTTTAATATTTACTTCTCCAGCCTAGATAAGTGTTCCTGGAGCAGAATTTTTGCTCATGAGTTCTTTGTACATTTAGATATACTTTTTGAGGCTGTCAGGGAAGGCTAGCTTATACATATAAGCAAAGGTCAAAGCCCTGTTGGGGTCCTCTAGTGAACTCCTAGATTTTCCCTAGGCATACAACTGAAAAAGATAAAACCCTACGGTTATAAAAATCCACATTATAATTAGCCAGGAAACCACAGTATAATAAAAATTAAGCTCCTGAATTAAACATTATTTATTTTAGGTTAATTAGAAAAAGCTATTTCTGGCTAGTGGAAAATGGGGTTTGGTGGACCTAGCAGATCAACTTTAATACTAGAGTTTAAATGTAAGACTAGTGAAACAAACCATTTTGTCTTTCCTTAGTCACAAAACATCTCTATAAGATTAAATAAGGATGTTATATGACATTGCTTCTAATTTTGGCTTTTTATGGTGTTACCCAATGCTATGTTTTAGCATAGAAATACCAATTTCTATGTTTTCAATAAACAGCTAACATAGAAAATAATACAATAATTTAATCAGGTAGTAGTTTTCCAGGAATAAATCTAAATATTCTCATCAGAGAATTTGATGACATTATTATGCTAGTAGTTTACTATTAAAACCTGCCATAACTCCTTTTAATTTTACCTAAAACAAGTTTTACAATAATGTAACATTATTGTAAAATATAACATTAATACCAAAAGCACCTAGATACTGTCAATTAAAGTATAAAGTGACTAAATGTCAATTAGTAAACCTGTAGTAAACCTATGAATTCAGAATTCTCCCAGAGTGAATAGGATAAAATAATCATGATTTATCAGTATTTTTGACAAACACCCATGTTTTTATCCCTTCTATTTTAATGGTGATGAAAAACAGAAAGTCCTAGAGATGGCAGAGAGAAAATGGCATATGGCAAAAAGTTCCCATTAATGTATT
This sequence comes from Uropsilus gracilis, assembly GCA_004024945.1. Classification (NCBI taxonomy): domain Eukaryota; kingdom Metazoa; phylum Chordata; class Mammalia; order Eulipotyphla; family Talpidae; genus Uropsilus; species Uropsilus gracilis. The sequence goes on from PVHY01000821.1 coordinate 21,055, forward strand.
GTAAAGTAGACCTCGAAACTATGACTAAAACAATTTAAGAAATCCCAATGTATTATCAGTAACAATTTTAAATGATAGATCTTTAAAAGAATATTACAAGTGAACTATTTCAAATACCGGAAAAACATAAGTATTCCTAGTTTAAAAGGAAATACAATTTTTTCCAAAGGGATGACTCCTAGAAAAATGAGTCTATATTCATATGAACCTTCAAGGCCCTAAACTGTAATCTTTCCTTATAGTATTAAAACCCAAGCATATAGTGAATATACAATTTCTCAAAGAAAAAATAGAATCCTTTTAGAGACATTCAAATTATGAGTTGTTAGTTGTTATCAATTACTCTTCCTTGAATAGTTACACATTGCGCTACCTCTAATTTGTGGGAATGAAACAATATATTTTCTTTCTCATTCACTAAAATGGTGTAAGTGCTATCCATCTAGATTAAAATTCAAATGAAAACATACTTTTCCTATATAGCATGCATGCATCTTTCATTAAACACGCAATATCCAATAACTCCTTCCATACCCAATTCTCTCTTTGATCTTTTATTACTCCACACACTGCCAAAACTGTGCCAGCTTTAGTCTGCAGTCTATAATGACTATATTTTACAGATGGAGTTTGCTTACTGACCAGGTAAATTAAGATTTCTAACTTCTTTATATTATCAAGAAATCTTGGGAAGAGGGTATGTTTCTTGCACTAAATGACACTGCATATTAATTTCAGCTTTCAGGTAAATATTGCTATTGAATTTTGACATTAATGTAACATACTTTAGCTAAAATGACATTTAAGGAGGCTTAATGAAGTGCAGAAATCAAGATTAGAACAATAATGGGTCTTATTCATTCCCATTAAAGTCAGTTAGCTTCAGGGTTAGCTTTCCAAAGGGTTATGATGTTTCAGCTATAAGAGCTCTCAACAAGAGATGGTTCCTAAATACCCCAAAACAGATGACTGGATGGAAAAAATGTGGTATATATACACGATGGACTATTACTCATCAATTAAATATGACAAATTTGATAATTTTATGACAACACGGATGTACTTAGAGGAAGTCATATTAGCAGAAACAGGACAAAAAGAAAAAGACAGAAACCAAATGGTTTCACTAATATATGGGATGAAAAAATGAGCAAAAGCCTTGAGGAAAAGTCAAAGCAAGCTGAGCACCAAATTGAAGCATACAACTTTGGGCAGGAGGGAAAGGGGGGGAATGGAGAGGAGGATGGAGAGGGAGTAAATCCCTGGGATTACAATAATGTGAAATTTATATATAAATAAATTTTTTTTAAAAAAGGTGCTTTGTTCAATCATATTACTAGTTCTACAGCAGAGAAACTATATTAAAAGATTGTTCTAGATTTTCTGCAAATAAAATCTAGGAGAAAAAAAAAGATGGCTCCCTGCAAATCATCATCTCATCTCAAAAAACAATTCATACACCTACAGAGTATTATGCTAGAAGTAGTCTTTAAAAACTGCCATTATTCCTTGGCAGTGTTAATCTTTTGATACTTACTCAGTCTCCCAGTGTTTTAGTGCCCAAAACCATAATCTCTACCCCCATAAATTTTGTTTCAAAGGTTTTCCTTTTTATCTTTCCTTTGATGAAAAATACCATCACATAGAAAAACACATTTATAAAACTCTTAGCCATACCTGAAATTGAAAAAGCATGTCTATAACAGCAGGTACTCTACCTGTTCACAATAAAGTTCAATCTTCTTATGGGTCCTCAAGTTCTCCCCTCTTGGTACCAAGAGATATAGTAGACAAGACTCACAGAGTGCTTTGATGCCTTGTTGACATACAAATGTAAATATTCTAACAATGACACCTCAGGAAATGACTGAACACTCTACTCATCTTATGACACTCACTAAACAAGCTCTGGTCACATGTATACCCTACTTGGTGTTAACATAGTCAAAACCAACAGGAAGAGACTTCTTGGGACTTCTTTCTGAGTTGAAACTACTCATTTTGAATATCACAGTACTAAATTTAAAAATCACAAGAAGGATTTTTAAATTTACTTCATAGAATCTGAACCAAATTCTCAGAGTAGGGAGATTTCTAGAATTATATAATAATCCTATAGATACAAGCTGCCCAGTGCGGTCCTAGCTATTAGCTAGCTTACTGTAGCTACTGAGCAAATAAAATGTGGCTAGTTCAAACTCAAATATGTCACATTAACTTTTTTAATTGTTTACATATTAAAATGATTATACAGGCGTAAATGAAATTTACTATTAAAATCAACCTTTTTTTTAAACTTTAAGATGGATAGAAAACTGAATTGCTTACATGGCTTGTATTATATTTCTATTTCATAGCACTACTATAGATTTTACTTCTGACAGCAAGAACTACAACTGGCATTTTCAAATTACAACTGTCATTTGAAAGCTAAAAGAAAAGGCAGGATCTTCCCTTCACTACCAATTAAATTGAGATCAATTAATTAAAAAAACCTTAAAAAGTGTAAAAATAATCAACAGAATCACCTTGCCCTTACTCCATTTTAAAACTACTTCAAGCCGGAAACGGTGGCTTGTGCCTGTAAGCTTCAGTCTATGAAGCGGCCGGGGCTAGGGATCGCGGTTTGAGTCCCGCTCGGGACTACACAGCGAGACCTAGTCCCAAAAAATAGCTGGGTGTGGTGGCGCACGCAAGTAATCCCAGCTACCTGGAAGTTGAGGCTGGGGATTGCTTGAGTTCGTGGTACCCCGTGAGCCTGCAGTTCCACGGGCAAAAATAGCTAGACCTAGTCTCAAACAACAACAACAAAAGAAATTACTTCAAAAAGGCAAAAATAGCGTAGGATGAAAAACCCACATCTCTTCAATGAGAAAAACCAAACCAAGTTTCTCTAATAAAGTAGATAGACCTAAATACTGATGAAAAGGTTCATCACTGATTGAACCACCTTTCTTCTAACTTAAGACATTGTATTTACTTTTTTGATTTGAAAATATTTAGGTCTCTAGGGCTCTTAGGGAAAAATAATCTAGTGTATTTCTGAGTTTATGAGAAATTGTTTTAAGGGAAGGCGGCTATACACCAAGATACCATCAACACACACGAAAATATTGTCTCAAGGGCAGAGGGGGAGAAAGCTCTGAAAGGATAGGAGGGAGCTTTCTCAGGTGTTCAAAGACGCAAACGACACTTGCAGAAAACTGTCCATATGGGAACTGTATAAAAGACTAAAGAAAATTAAGAGGACCGAGTCAACTGGACTTCCACAAGATCTGATTAGATACTTTGTAAGATGTCCTAGCAAATTCATAATCCAAAACAGATCATACTGGGCAACTCACTTGGGATTCATGTGAGTATAATCTGCAGGCTTCTATTTGCTAGGTGATACATCCCTTAAAAGTCTTTTTTCTGTCCATTTAAATGCCAAGCTTGAGTAAACTCCCGGTAGAGGAAGCAGAAAGGACTGTATTTATTTTAGAATAAGGAGTTGCTTGGCTTCAGTTTCTTGTGTTGGTGGAAGAGTAAATGGGTATAACTCCCTGAGTTTAATCCTTAAAGCACTGAAGTCTCTCACAGAATCGAGACTTCCAGCACAGCCCAACAGGCAAAAAGATTGCCAAAATTTCCATTAGAGCATCCTATTTATAGTCTTTGAAATTTGTCTTTAAACTGTATCCCACAGTGCGGCTGTTCGACTAAGTTCAGACAGGCAAGGAAACTAGCATGTTAGGTCTCAGTCTTTTTCAATTTAGAAAGGAATTTAAATCTAATTCTTTACATCTCCACTTCAATCTTTTAAACATGCAAATTAAAAATAAAAATGAAGCCTAGAGGGAGAAATGGAAGGGCGACACTAGGCGGTTCTTGACAAAGTGGTGGTGGTGGGAAACTGGTATGCCCCCCCACCCCCCCCCAAAAAAAAAAAATCCCTAAGGGTGGGGAGACCCGACAGAGGGCAGTAGGATAGAAAGGAACAGAGGCGTAGTGGAAGCCGCAAGCTCCCCGGGGAGCCCCGCGAAGAAAGACTCCTGGCTCTAGTGCCTTAGGGACTAGATGCGCAGGAACAGCACGCAGAGGTTGGCGAAAAGAGAAGGAAAACAGGAGACGGGAGAAGGGGCGGAGGTGAAGAACCAGGAGGGCCAGGAGGCAGAGGCGGCGCTCCCGGAGGACAGTGCAGGGGGAGGAGCGAGGGGTTGCCTAAAGGGTTTCCATCCCGGGCGCCAGCGGGCTCGTGCCCAGCATCCCGCGCTTCCTTTCCTCACCTGGGAATCAGGGGCGAAATGAGCGCTACCGCTGGGCGCCGGGTCTGACTCCAGCCCCACTCGCTGACATGGCGGCCGACGAGCTGTCACAGAGCTTGTCCAGGTCTCCCGCGGCTCGGGTGGCAGAAACACCTCTTGCCTTCCCGCCCCGCCTCCCTCTGCGAACCCCTCCCGGCTGGCCGGCCGGCGGTTGGCGGCCAGCGACCGTGAAGCATAGAGCGCGAGTGGCTAGAGAGGAAGCGGAGAGGGCGGACAACCATAGAGTACGAGTCCGGACAAACCCGGATGGCGCGTCTCTCTCCTCGGTCCACTCACAAGCCTTGGGCGTTTGCGCCTCGGCGGAAACGGAAGTGAGGGAAAAGAGCACGAAGACGCCGTCGTTCGCATGCGCAGCTTGGAGTGTTTATTTCCACCCTCTGTAGTCTGGCGTCTTGGCATCTCGCACGTGGGGAAGCAAAGATTACCCTAAGTAGCGATCCTGTGTAAGGTCGGGACAGACTTTAGAGGGAGACCATGTGGGGCACAGTGACAGGGATTCCTTTGTGGCCGGCGCGCTCGGCTTTGAGCCGTGCTGGTCGCTTTTTGGGATCCGCAGCGAGGAGGAGGAGGGATGCGCCGGCGAGGAATTGCTATGGCTTTCTAGACTCCCAGTCCAGTCTGGATTTAGAAGACTCGCCCTTGTTCTCATCCGGTAACCGCTTGGAAACCAAGCGTTACATAACCGATCGGAAATTAGCTAAAGCTGTGGCGAAGACTCTACGGAAACCTCAAAAATCTTGCCATTTGTATCTGGAGTGCAATCCAGGTGAGTCGGCTGTAGATTGGAGGTCTTAGCTATTGGAAGTTCTGCAGACTTTTATTGACCGTCCTTCAGGTGCTATTTACGACATCGCCTGTTCCTTCAAGCAGCTCATGTAGTCTGTATTGTCACATCACGAAATATTTCTGTAGTATTTTGCGCTTTGTGTATTTTGGTAAAATATGCCCTTTAATCTGTCTCTCCCAAATAGTTCCAAGTCCCCCCTCTTGCAAAAACACTTTATTTTAGCCCCCATGTATATTCTATAGACCGTAGCAGAATGAGAACGCATCGTTTTTGAAAGCTTATGTTTTGAAACACCATTTTTATTACGAAGAAACAGTTTTCATTAGATTTGAAAATATCTTTAAAATTTAAAGCATCCGAATTATTTATGAATGAGTGGTAGCTAGGCAAACTTTTCAATATGTTTATCTTTCTTAAGAGGGTGTGAAACATTGTAGTTGAAAGTGTAGGTTTTGTAGTCTGACAGAAGAGGATTCATAGCCAGCAGCAAAACTTTTAACAGTTGTGATTTGGAATGCAGTGATTGTAGCTAGTCCCCAGTCTTCTTTTCTCTAAATAGAGTAATACCTACTTTGGAGATGTGAGTTAAAATTAGATAATGCATGTAAAAGTTTTAATAAAAGTTCTTTGAAAATAATTGTTTCTTTTTTAGCAGATAAACTTTTCATTCTCTTATTATACCAGGTCCTGGAGTCTTGACTGAAGCATTTCTTGAAAGTGGTCATAAACTGGTTGCCCTTGAAAGTGACAGTACTTTTATTCCACATTTGGAGGTATGTGTTTATTTTCTAAAAGTAATTGATAGTTTAATTGGCTACCTTTGGGTGGTTGGGGAGAATAAAGTTATGCACACTATTTTTATACCTTCATCATTAGGGACCATGACTTAAATAAATGTCTTCTTATCTATTTCCAGTGACTGGAACACAGTAAGTATCAATGCTTGTTGAATAACTAAATGACTGAGAGTTCTGAGGTTCGTTTTCAGGTTCTAGCCTTTGTCTTGACATTTTTTTGGTGATTCTGAACAAAAATTACGTAACTGGTATCTCTAGACTTGTCATCTGTAGTAGGCTCTGCTGTGCACATGCTTTTTGTGAGCTTAGAATGTAATTGGAGTGTCCCCTTCTAATGGATTTTGTATCACTTTACGTTTATCGCATCTGTAGCTAATACTTCCACTACTATTTTCCCAGCAGTATGTCATGGTAAGCAAATCAGGGCTGTAAAAAGATTGAGACATATAAGACCCCTTCCAGCAGACAAGGAGCTTTCCTTTTTTGTAGTTGAGTCTGTCTTTAGAAAAAGTAAATGGAGACTTAGGGGGAAATGGACAGTGACCTACACAATGAGTTAAGTTCATTTGGTTAAAGAACTAATTAAACTATTCAAGAAAAGAGAGAATATGTTCTTGCCGTACCTGCCTTACTTGCCTTCTCTTGAATATTTTTGCTTTTTCTAGGAAATATTTAGGAAAGACTAATGGTATGATTACAGTTCTGTCAGAATCCAGACAGATTCTGTGATCATAGAATCTGCCCTTGTCCCAGACAGAGATTAGAGTGAAAAATTTTTTGAACTGAAGCCATTGAAATAAAGTAAGGAAACTAACATGATTCCTAAGAATTTTTTGAAGGTATTTTATTAGGAGAACTTTTTCTTAGCAGTAGTATTGTACTTTAATCACTTTTCAGATATTATTTAATTTCTCTGAACTATGTTAAGTTTTATAGTATCTTAGTAACCTTTTCTTTACATCTTTATTGAGGCAGTAATTTTCTTATAAGAATTCTTTTTTGAAGTAGCTCTTTGAACTGTAAGAAATTTGTCTAACACTGAAATTTCTTAGTATGTAATCATGTTATCTTTGTTTCTTTAGTCCTTACAAAATGATGCGAATGGAAAACTACGAGTGGTTCACTGTGACTTTTTTAAACTGGATCCGAAAAATGGTGGAATAGTGAAACCTCCTATTATGCTGTCAAATAAGCTTTTTAAAGATTTGGGAATAGAAGCTGTTCCTTGGAAAGCAGGTAATCATTATCATTCAGTGAAACAGATACCTATTTGCCAGCTTTCCCTAGTAGTACACTTGTTTTATCAAAGACATTTGCCTATAATTTATATAATTTATATTATACAATTTATATAATTTATATTATACAATTTATGGTCAGATGCTCTGAAACTGAATACAACTTTCTTCTGTGTAGACATAAATAATCAGAGCAATATCAGAGAAAGATACTGAGTCTCAGTTAAAATAAAATGTATATAGTTTGTTGACTTAGTTTGACTCAATAAAATATATTCATAGGGAAAAGTATTAGAATTTATTCAGATAGTCTTACTGTTTTCTTAACAGGTGTTCCTTTCAAAGTAATTGGAATCTTCCCAGTTAAGAATGAGAGAAAAATGCTTTGGAAAATGTTACATGACATATATTCCTGTAGGTCTGTCTTTAAATATGGTCGAGTAGAACTAGATATGTTTATCTCTGAAACGGAGTATCAGGTAGGTTAATAATACGTACCTGATTCTTTTTGGGGCGAGAAGAGAGATTTGTGAAGAGAAGCTGAATGAGATGGGGATCTGGGGTTGCAGAGATTGGTTGTTTATTTTCTGGACTAGGGGAAAGAACTTTTGGTTGTTTATTTTCTGGACTAGGGGAAAGAACTTTTCAAGTGGAAGTATTTGTCACATCTGGCAGGATAGAATTATGCCATTCAAAGTTCATTTACCAAGAGTCAGCCATCTGCAACCCAGATTGGCCGAGGCATTTGCCCCCAGGCCTCAGCCTATGGGGGGTTGGGATGGCACATGTACAGATATCTGGGCCCCGCCTTCACACAGGGAGGTACCAGCAGGCAGGTAGGCGGGACAGGATGCCCCTTCCATTTCACTCCAGCTATTCTTCAGGAGGAGCAAGAACATATAAACATAAACCCCATCATAAAACGGGTGAGGGACCAGGTAAATATCCAGCCCACAAGCCTGAACTGGACACAGCAGATGGACAATCAAGAGAACCAGTGCATGTGAGATGGAAGAAGCAATAATGAAAACACTATGTCATGAAGTGCACCTATGCACGCACCAGGTTTGGAAGACCCAAGACCTCATCTCAGAGATACCTTCTAGGAGAGCAAGGCGCCCCTCCCCACACTATGAGAGAGGAGAGGAAGACCAAAGACTGGGCATAGGCCCCACAGCAAAGCTTCAAGCTGAGACAAAGGAGATGATCTACCACGGCCATTCACAGATACCTGTATCCACAGAGAAACTTCTTCACCGACACTTGCTGGGGGTGAGACCCCCTAAATCTGACACCAGAACCATAAGGTAAAGCAGCAAAACAACAGAGATGGGATTGTAGAAGACAGCCTCCAACGAGAAAGCATGGACAGACCACAAATAAATATAAACTGGCTGCCCAAATCAAACTTATGACTGAAAACCTACCATCGAGGCTCTCCTGGTTCCTCACCCAATGAAAGAATATTACCACAGGAAAGAAAGAGACTAATGGTCTTAACACAAACTAGCAAACCACTAGCTAAAGAGTGGGGTGTGAGAGAATGGAGGGGGCCTTTGGGGAGGGGGTATCCCAAAAACCATATGCTGAGATTGTGATTTAAAGAATAAAAATTAAAAAAGAAATAACTGATGAGAAGAATTATCACAGCAACTTGCACCTCAGCAACTCATTGAAGGTATGCAGAATGAATGGAATTGTAGGAGCCATCATACCCTGTCATTGGTCTTAATCTGTGTAATATTAATTTGGGTTTATGACACTTGAGACTACTAAGATTATCTTTCAATTTTTGTAGAACGATTTTTAGGTTTGGTTTTTTTTGACGGCCCTTGTTTTTTTATTTTCCATTTTATTTTATTTTTTATTTTATTTTAGATTAGGTCTTGCTAATTTTGCCTGTGGAACTGCAGGCTCACGTTGCTCAGGATACCACAGACTCAACCACTCCCCAACCTCAGCTTCCCAGGTAGCTGGGATTACAGGCGTGCGTCACCACACCCAGCTATTTTTCTGGAACTAGGTCTCACTACGGGTCCCAGGCGGGACTTGAACCCCAATCCCTAGCCCCGGCTGTGGCTTCCTAGGCTGCCACCTATAGGCATGCGCCACCATGCCAGGCCTGTTTGCCATTTTAATTGTAGTAAAATAGAAGGTCACTTTGTCATCTCAACTATTAATCTTTTAGTCCAGTATAATTGGAGATGCTTATTTGTGTATGAGAGTTATGAGAGGATAGTGGGGCAAGGAACAAAGATGATTTATTCACCAAGGTCCAGATAGTAAGTAAATATCAGGAGAGCAGAACTCTCAACATCCTGAGACTTGACACACTGTGTAAGATTCTCGGAAGAATGAAAAGAAGATTAATTAGGAAATGCTCCAGTAGGTTTCATCCTGCTGCTGGGAAAATGTAGTACTTATTGTACCATATCCGTTTTCATCTGTGGTCTCCTTCACTGTCAATGCCTTCTCATTCAGTGAAATAGCTCCTCATGTTTCAGTTGTCTGCTTATGCAGTTCTTGACTTGAAATTTAGTAGCCTTCCTCATGCATATGTCTACCATACCTGTTCTCCACTGTAATTACACATGTTTGCTTCATTTTAAGTGTATTTGATGATACATTTCAACATGGAAGCTTAAAAAGACATTCTTCAACAGTTATGATTTTGCACTTAATTTTAATTTTCCTTAATTTCTAAGTACTATAAAGATTTGGGTTCGAGTGATAATAGTTATTTATAACATGTAACTTTCATTTTCCTCTTACTAGAAACTAGTAGCATCTCCCAGAAGTGCACCCTTGTATCAACCATTAAGTGTTCTATGGCAAGTAGCTTGTGAAATTAAGCTTCTGTATGCGGTGAGTAAAAGCCTTCTAAGGTGGTTTTCAGAGCGTACATCTTTGTGACTAGAAAATGCATAAAAATGAAAGATTAATTTTCCCTAACTATCGATGGTATTAAAGCTAGGTAACAATGTGCTGATTTTTGTGGTGACACATATATTTGCTCTGACTATAAAAATAACTTCTCACTATAAAAGTGTGAGGCATGTTGAAGAAAACAGAATTAAAAAAGCACCACTGTAGTTGTGCCCCGGGACATTGCTATTAATCTTTGTGGCATATTTTTTGTCTATCAGTTTTCCTGTGCTTTATTTTTGTACAGTGGGGATTATATTGCTTTATATTGTTTGCTTAAACTTAATAACTAGTAATTTGTAAGTTTTTCCCCCATCACTGCAAATTTTTCTTGCATAATACTTTAGAACATTTCCCTTTTTATTTTCTTAGACACGATAGGTGACTGCTATTACTTTATTTTTTAGTGGCCAAATTATAGAAATTAAAAGGAAAACAGGTGAAATTAATTTTAATATTAACCTCAATTTAAAATATTGTCATTTCAGGACATAATCAATACTTAAAAATTAGTTATTGCATAATTTTGATTATCCTTATGTTGTATGCTTGGCCTTTGAAGTCCAGAGTTTGTACAGCTTGATTCACACTTAATACATTTCAGGTGTTCAATAGCCACGTGTTACTAGTGGCTGCCATATTTAAAAACAGTATTAGCGTGAAAGAAAAAAAGTGGTAAATATTTCTTAATGTAATTTTTCGGTTCTCTAATTATTTTAGTAGACTAATTGATTAGTCTGTCAATTAGTTTTGATAGGTCCTGTGTTTATATATTTTATGATTTCTTGTTCTTTAAAGTATGTGTTCGTTTAAACCTTACGTTTTACCATGTACATCTCTAGGTGATCTCTTCATTGCTACTTAGGACATAGTAAACTTTGGAATGTGTGCACCTAAGAATGTTAGCTCCTTTGATTTTGGTTTTTGTTTCAATTTTTTCTCTGAAATGTACAATGTTCTTAGATTGACTCTCTGTTCTTTAATCTTTTGTATCTGCCATGCACTCTTCACTTTGTTCTCAGAAATCTTTTTATACTTAGACTTCACACCAAATCACTGATTATGCTTTTTGCCTGCAGTGTATTTTATAATCTTGTAGATCTTAGTTTTTCTAAAATCCTTTCCTACTCTATAGATCTCTCTGTTGACTCTTCATCTTAGTTCTTTCTCTAATTATGGCTTTTTTATTTTTGGTTTTTATACAATGTATGTTTGTTGATCCCCTTGGGAATGCCTCCTCACTCACCCCTTCCCCCCAATTATGACTTTTCTTCATAGAGGCCTCCTGAGGGCTCCAGCTTTCAGGGCAGTTTTCTCATTCTGTAGTATTTGTTTTCAAAGGCCCTGTGTTAAATTTTGCCATTTATTAACCTCTAAAAGGAGAGATCTTGCTGAACCCATCATTTTAAACATTGTTCTGTTTTGTATCTACAATTGGAGACTTGGTTATTGAACTCAATTCCCATTGACTTGCTCTCAGTTCCTCTCCTTTGGCTTTTGTAAATGAGGGTCATATTGTCTCTTCATCCATGCTGTTTCCTAAACTGCTTTGGATAGACCAAGGGGAGGGAAGTTGGTCACTACTGCATGCTGTTGCTTTTGTAACCTGAAACTGCTAGGTATTTCATAAATGGGGAACAGCTGCATTTTTTTTTTTAACTCCATTTCCATTCTCACCATAAATATTCATAAATTGCCATTTTTGGTATTAACCCTTCAACCTTTATATCCGCTATTGTAAGCTTTAGTCTTTCAGTTAGATACAAAAAAGTATGATCCTTTTTAAAACTGGCACCAAATATCTATTTTTGTATCTCCTTACATGTGCTGTCATATTCAAGTAAATTTGATTAATAGGTTTTACCACTTAGGAAAGGTAAAAATATTATCAGTATACATCTTCATAGCTCCTAAACTGATTGTGACTATAATATGGAAATGTTGGCTGTTAAAAATTATGGCTACCTATTTGCATAATTATGTGTGTGTGTGTGTGTATATATATATATATATATATACACACACACACACACATATATATACACACACACACTAACACATATATATTAAAGGTAGCTTTCTCTTACCTAAAGGTAGCTTTCTCTTACCTAAGTTGTAGAGTTACCAATATTGGAATATATTTTTAATTCCTTTTTTTAATATTAAAAAAATAAGTGTGATATATGTGATTTAACTTTTACATTTGACTTAAGGCCAATTAGACTGACAGTTTGGATTTAACTTATTCTGTTAGACTTTTATTTAAAGGCAGTAATAATTTGGGCACTTTGACCAAAGAGAACTGAAGTGTTATTTTGTTTTTGTTTCTCTTCTCTCAAGGAGCCTTGCTCATCATTTGACATATACACCCAAAATGGAATATTGGAAAAGTCAAATTCTAAGGTAAGAATCAGTACCCTTCTGTTTTTACTCTAAATTGAAAAGGCTGTTCACTTGTTTTTTTAGAATTAACTGACACTCTATCTAAAATTTTAGAATTTTTTTTTAATAAACATATTTTCCTTTTAATAATTTCAAGTTATTTTGGAAGAGAGCTGTATTTTTCAGCAATTTATACAGGTGCTAGCACTGTGATAGACCTAAACAGACAAGTCCCAATTCTGTTTTTATTTTCTTTGAAATGAAAATATATCTCATATTTGGAAAATGCAGTCATTTCACTATTCATCTAATTTGAGAAACTAAAATCCTTTTTTTTTTGGGGGGGGAGGACTAGGTCTCCCAGGTAGCTGGGGTTACAGGCACGCACCACTGTGCTCGGCTGCTTTTTCGAGACCAAGTCTCGCTATGTTGCCCGGGGTAGTCTAAAACCTGCGAAGCCAAACAATCTCAAGTGATCCCAGGCCTCTTGCCTCCTAGCGCTTGAACTATAGGCGTGTACCACCACACCTAACTTAAAATCTTTCAATGCCTTTTTGCATATGCCTTGGATCTGCAGAGCAGTTGAGGAATGACTGAATAAATCCATATATTTTAAAGCAATATTCATAAACAAGTCTGCTTCTCATTCTGGAGAGAGACAGTCTTATCCCTCAAGAAGAATGCTGCAGACAGTCCTATGACTCAACTAAAGAGCAGTTAGAGCCTTGCATTCTTGGCACACCCAACATCTATATACTGTATACAGGGATTGGATACTCAGAGTCTGTATTGTCTCTTCTAGCAAGTAGCTTGAATGAGTAAGTGAATGATACCTTATTCTGGCAATATTTTATGACCAATACAACTTATTTTTCCTTCTCTCCAGGAAGGTTCAAATGAAGAGCAACAAAGAATGTGTTTTGTTCGATTGATTCCTCATAAGAAATTATTTACAGAATATTTAACACCAATAAACTATGATACTTTTTTTCACATGACAAAGCAGTGTTTTGTAAAGAGAAGTGCCACAGTACTAGAACATTTACCGTAAGTAAAAAAAAAAAGGCAAATACAAAAATAATTTAATGTGAGAATTGTACTTTCATATTAAATGCTTGTTTTTTCTATCTTGATTAACAGAGTCAGGTGCCATGTTTTCATTCATGTTTTTTTGCCCCCAAATACTTCTAGTGCACATTTTAAGAAACAAATTATATTTTCTATCTCTTGAGGTTTATTTATTTTTTTTTTTACACTGTACTGCCTTCATTCTTCATACCATGGATCAGTTACATATAAAGCCTTATAAAAATTATAGTGTTACTACATATTTTGTATCTATATAGTTTTTATGTAAGGTTGCTGGGTTCTCTAAAGTTATGTTTGTACTTCATAATCAGGAGCCCATAGTCATTCAGAGTATTACTAGATGATGGACAGAGTTGATCATTTTAATTAACTTGATCATTTAATATGTAACTGAACTATTGATTATTCACTATGTGAAAATAAATATTAAAAGTGACAATGGATCAACAAAAGTAATGTGCTATTTTATTCTTGACACCTTGTGGCTATCTTGATCAAAAATTTTGAGAATTCGGTCTCTATTTTTTGTTAATAGGTTCTTAGAAACTGCAATTTTTAACTAGAAACTGCCTAGAATGAAAGCAGATTTTCAAATAACATCTTTCGTTCAGCTGATTGTATTTTTTTCAATCAACATTATAGCAAAAGAATGAGAACCTGCTGTATAGGATTAAAAAATAATTATGGTAGACTGGTGCAAAATGTAAAAAATTCCCCTTGGTGATCTTTATGAATTTAAAGCATGTTTACATGTATAAAGATTCTGCTCAAAAACAAAAGGAACTTGGAAATATTTTCCAACAAAATAATTACAATTATTTACTTATTATCAGAGGTTCATTCATGTCTTGCTAGGCTAATAAATCAGGCAGTTTTCTGCTTTCTAATCTACTCAATTTTGTATTTGTCACATAAAAATGTGAACAATTTTCCCCCTCTTTGAAACTGCCAGGTGTACTTTCTGATTTTTAACTTGCTGACATTTTACATGAACCTAGAGGAAGTGAGAAATATGTTTCCAAAGAGAATGGCAGAAAAATTTTTAAAGGGGACTGCTAAACTAGACTTTGTGTAAGAATTTGATTAGTACGTGTTAAAACCTAAATCTGCTTTTTTCATTACAAGTAACCTGTGAAACTAGACATAGTTAAAGGTATTCATTATCTGCAAGCTCTTAAAACTAATCAAGATTAACTCTGTGAAATAAATTAGGCATTTTAAATTGAATTTAGAATCCATCTCTTCAGTAGTAACTACGTTATAAAAAAATTTTGTTACTATTATTTCCCCTCCACCTTGGAAAAAAAATTTAAACAAATTTGTTTTTCTTTTGCAGTTCACTGAGTCCAGTTGACCCAAAGGAGATAGCGAGGAGAATAAGTAATTTTAGTAAATCAAAAATAACAAAAATGAACCCTAATGAATTTAAAATTCTTTTTGAAGCTGTAGAGCGTTGTGATGCCTATACACACAAATGGCTGTATGATGACACCATGGACGAAGGAATCATTTAGAAAACTGCACTATCAAGACAAGCTGGAGCCATTTATATATTTGGAAATTATCATGGGGTAGCAAAAATTAGTTTAAAAAGCTCACATCCTTTCAACAGAAGATAACTGTTCAGGATTTGTGAAGACCAAGTAGATAATTTCTTCTAAGTTGAATTCATTAGTATGTTGGATAAAATGATAACTGCTATTTCACTTAACAACTGAGTAAAATAAAAGTATCTGATAATTGTGGATTTGATCAGATCAAATTAGTTTTGTTTTAATTTCCTATCTACTGCAAACATACTGATAGTTGTACGATGTTATCAGATAAAGTTTATTTTACTTTTAAAAATCCTTCAGCCAAACATCTTACATTGTATTAATTTAAATATCCCACTTTTATTGTTAATTTTTGTTCCTGAGAGGGGTAAAAGTGCTTATACATTGTGGAGCTGAGACAGTAAATAAAACTAATTTTAGTGGGTTTTACTCTTCAATTTGTTGAAATGTATTATCAGGTACTAGACATAAAATTACTTAAATTTTAGTATCTTTTAAACTTTCAGAAATTAAAATATTTTAGTTAATGAGATTTTGTGATTTTTTTTTAATCTCTAGTGAATGAAACATTAAATAATTCTAACTTTAAATTAGAATGTGTATAGGCTATGTGATTTTGGTGAGATAGTTTATCTGTTTTGTTTAAAAGTTTCATTTTTCCATCAAAAAGCTGATCTGAAATTAGACCTTTATATAAGATAGTTATAGTAAGATATAGTAAGGTGGGGCGTGTTCTTAGTAACGTTTAGCCTGGCCATTTTTCCCCATCTTCCCTATTGCTGTCATTGGCTTACAGTTAATTTGACTGGAAGCTCTGAATCCATTTCTCTTCCTATTCCTATCTCACCATTACATAATTTATATAATCTCTACAGTGTCATTCAATTTTCCTTATGTTTTCTTCGTAATCCTTTAGCCTAAATTTCTCATTTCCGATCCATCTTGTTACTGTCACTTTAATATTTCCAAACCATCTATATTACCATGGACTTGATCAGATCAACAGGATAAAGTTTCAAAGATTTAGTTTTCAAATGGGTAGTAGGGATGTCTGTCTCATAGGTTATTATCATGAGTAAATGTGTTAAGAAATAACTCAGAAGTTGACAGTGGTAGCAATAAATGGTACTAGTGTATCATCTCATATAAGTAGCCAGGTTTCTGTAATATTTTTTATCTGAATTCAAAAAACAAGGAAAAAAATTTACAGTTGTCTACTGAGAGATGTAACTAATGAAACTTTAATGGACATAGCTGTTCATGGTAGCAGTAAGGTTCCCCAATAATTTGGAACTAAAGTTAGCTTCCTTGGAGATGAGGCTACTTTCAGAGAAGTGATAGCATAATCTTGATGGTGGGTATGTATGACTGAAGATAGTCTTGGCTCTATAAGAAAAGAAATGCAGCACTTGGAGTAGATTCTTTTTTTAATTATGAGACATAAGTAATGTATTAGGTTATAAGAATGGAGTCACCTGAGAAAGACATTTTAAATACAGCTCAGAGGAATTAATTGATGACTTTGACCTAGTACCATAGAAGTACGTTTTGCTCTTAGATTTTAAAAAGTTTAATATGAATTTCATACATACATGTACCTATGTATGTATGCATATGTATGAAATGCACATATATATATATATTATCTGTGTGTCAGAGGTGAACTGATATCTTACAAGTGCTATATGTTCTGAGAAATCAGGCAATGTCTCATTAGACAGTGGAAGTGGAACTTGAAAATGACAGATTTGTTAACTGCTGTGGACAATCAGAGAGGTAAGGAGGGACACTAATACATAGAGTCTAAAGACTAGATTCCAAATGTTTAGGAATAGTATATATTGTGTCACTTTAGGATGATCAGATCAAAAAGGAAAAAGTTGTATATTAAGGAGAAGAGCTTTGAAGTCTGTGCATGTGGAGAGTTGCCATAATTTGCAGAGTGAGAAACTGATCTAACAGACTTTTTCAGATGGGGTAGGTACTCCCCCAGCACTCAAACATCAGTGATGGTGTAGCCACACCTCTTGCAGGGAGGATTATTGATTGATGTCCCCAGTATCTTCCCTCTCAAATCCACCTCTGGGTTTATGATCTCAGACAAAGATGAAAATGCGTGAAGTTACTAATGCAGGCCCTTTCTGGCAACACCCAGAAGTCCAATAAGTCCAATAGCAACTTCTGTTTAAGGACTTCCTGTTTGCCTGACTACACTTAGGTTGAATTTTGCTGTGTTATGACACTCCCTATTCAATTTTCCTCTCTTTTCTGTCTCCTTTCATAGTCAGACCTGTAATCATACTCTGAGGCACACACTGCCTTCTGCTTCTCAAATCAAAACTTTTACACATCTGGTCTTGTAGCATGTTTCTCTGAAGACTCAAACTAGTAGCGGAATTAAGGAAAGTGAAAGTAACAGGAAGAAAATTCTGGAAATCAAGTGTTAGAAAGTCATTTATACACCATAAAATACTATGTTAAGATACTTATAGGAATTACTCCAGAGGAAGAATGATTCTTTGTGATGACAAGTACTAGTACTAAGTAATTCAGTGTTAAGCACTTCCATTAGCCACAGAGTCTTCCGTTTTTGCTGGTGTCTGAGGATAATGGATTGTCATGTGGGTGGTCATTTTGAATCCCTAAAACCTGATGAGTTTAACCAAATGTTCTAAAGGAATATTTGGAACATGGCCTGGTATTTAAAAAGTGTTTACACTGCAAGAGTGGGCTACCCATACAATTAGCTCTAGGTAAGAATGCTGGCTAGAGACAACTAGTAGGGAAGCTAAGAATCTTTGTTTTCAGATTAGCAACTTTCCAATAGGAAAACAGACATAGGATTTTAAATTTAGAACATGATTGGAACTAAAATAGGTGTTTTTTGTTAAAAAAAAGTTCTGTGTTACTATTGAATGTTACCATTTGTTTCATCACCAATAAATTGTAGAATCATTTTACAGATTACTTATATATATATAATCTAGAGAATTATATAGCTATAAGTTATAACTATATGTAGATAATGTATATTACAAGATAAATCAGAAGTATTCACTCCTAAAGAAGGAACACTTTTACATTGTTGGTGGGAATGCAAAATAGTCCAACAAGTATGGAAAACTGTGCGGGAACCTTCAAACTACTGAAAACAAAACTACCATTAGATCCATCAATTCCACTTCTAGGAGTCTACCCAAAGAATATCAAAGCACTAAGTTTAAATGGAAACCTGTATGCCTATGTTTATTGCAGCGCTATTTACAATAACCAGGATATAGAAACAACCCAAATGCTCCCACACAGACAAATAGATAAAAAATTGTGGTATATTTACACAATGGAATATTACCCAGCTGTCAAAAAGACGCTTATTTGCAGCAACATGAATGGAGCTAAAAGGAATTATGCTAGAGGAAATAAACTAGAAAGAAAAAGATCAGATGGTTTCACTCACATAGGGAAAACAAAAAGACAAAAAGTTAACAACTAAAACACGTGCAGTAAGGGAGGGGGAGGTAGGGTGAAATTGGGAGGGTGAAATCAGGAGGGATGACGAGGTTAAGATGACAGTTCACAGGTGACATGGCAGTGGGAGAACCTCAGGATATACAATGATGTCAAAAAAAAATGTGTGTAATCAAAAAAGCATTCTCACCTATAGGAAAGAAAAATTTCTCCTTTGTTCACCACATAAGAAAATCTGGAATATGAAGTTGACATAAATAAGCAGAATTAGCACACAAAAGTAGGGAGACATCAGGCCTGGCACGGTGACTCATGCTGGTAAGCTTCAGCCTATGAAGCGGCCAGGGCTAGGGATCTCGCGGTTCGAGTCCCGCCTGGCGCCCGTAGTGAGACCTAGTTCCAAAAAAATAGCTGGGTGTGGTGGTGCGCGCCTGTAATCCCAGCTACCTGGGACGCTGAGGCTGGGGGTTGCTTGAGTCTGTGGTACCCCGGGCAACCAGAGCCTGCGGTTCCATGGGCAAAAATAGCGAGACCTAGTCTCAAAAAAAAAAAAAAAAGAAAAAAAAGGCAGGGAGACATCATTCTGATACCATTTGAATCCCTGGCTCCAGTAGGCACATACATGTCCAAAGCCAAGGAAATGTCTCAAGCCAATAACTTTAATATTTAAACTTGTTTGTGGTGGGAATCTATCATTTTCAACCAAATGTCCTGATATAAATGCTGTCTTAATTACAGTTGTACCATCCTATCCCATTACTACAGGGACTTATATCTAAAAATGAGCATACTTTTAAAGTGATGATTATGGTTGTGTGACCTCCAAGTCTTAGGCCCAGACCTTTAGATGACTATACAAGGACAAATTTTTAAGATTTGAAAGAAATATTCTAATTACACAATGAGAAATGTTATAAATTTAAAAAATACTCCAGTAATTCTTGGTTTATCACTAAATTCAGTTTATCACTAATTCAGTTTATCACTAAAATTGTTGGGTAATTCTATATTAAACATTAATAGCTACTACTTAATTTTACTTCAGTAATAAAATAGTATATGAAACTTTTAATTAGGGTTTATGGGGTATTTAGATGCAATATGGTGTACTCTTCTTGGTTTTTATCTGCTCATTAAAAGTGAGAATATGGACAACTTTGCAACTGAATGGGCCGCTGTTGTTCAGGCTAGGTGCGGGCTGAGTTTTGCAGGCCCCAGGAAAGTCAACTGGAGGCGACAAGCTTGTACTCCAAAGCCCAAAAGTACTCTGTGGCACCAGCGCAAATTTGAAAAACAAGGACACTCACTACCCAAGAACGCCAAGACACCCCAGTCAAAAAGGGTTATACGACAAACCTAGACACTTGGAGGTGCTAAAAAATATTTAAGACCCATCAAGATGAAAGAGGAGAAACAATGAAAAAAGAAGACAGACAATACAATAGAAACCACAAGTAGTCACCACATCCACACTCTGAAAAGGAACTTGTCCCCCAAAATAACCAACTGAAACAAGATAAAATCACCACAGCAGCAAAAGCACAAGGCAGAATTAACCACAACTAGATAGGCTTCAACATGCCATCTAATACTAGAGCAGTAGTCACTCAATACGTACAGCAAGTCTGAAAGGAAAACACAGGAAGGAGGAAGAATACAAATACTCAAGCGAGCCCTAAGAAAAATAACTCACCAACAAAGGATAAATAATCTGCAGAAACCAACATAAGTGACATGGAAGAAATGCTTCATGTCAGACAAAGAAATCAAAATCAACGTGCTAAAAGCACTCAAAGAGGCCAAGGAAGAGGGGGAAAAGGGAAAGGATGAAGGTAGAAGTTTTCAACGAACTAAAAGAAGTAGCAGAAAAATATAGAGAAGAATGCAGCAAAATGAGCAGTATCATTGATGAACAGAAAAATGAAATTGAAACCCTTAATAAGCAGCTGCAGGACATGCAGTGTATAAGAGGAGCAACAGAAGAGCTAAAAAAAAAAAATGGAGGGAAGAGCCAGGAAAGCAGATTAGAAGAAAGAAGAATCAGCACAATAGAGGATACAGAAGTAGAGAGAATGAAGAAAGAGAAAAAGAGAGAAAGTAAGAAGACAGAAGAAAAAATCAGAGATCTGTCAGATTACCCTAAAGAAAACAAATATAAGATTAATTGGAATCCTAGAAGGTGAAGAGAAAGACATAGGATCTGAAAGACTCTTTAATGAAATAAAGGAGGAAAATTTCCCAAACCTGAAGAAATGAAAATAGACATACAGGAAGCAAAAAAGACACCAAACTACTTTAATGAAAAAAGAAGCACAGCAAGACACAGCATAGTAAAACTTTCAAAAGCCAAAGATAAAGAAAAAAATTATGAGAATAACAAGAGAGAGGAAAGAGATAATCTACAAAGGAAAACCAATCGGACTGACCTCAGATTTCTCAGAAGAGACACTCCAAGCGAAGACAGAATGGGGCCACATCTTCAAAACACTCCAAGACAAAAAGTGCCAACTAAGAATATTCTATCCAGCAAAATTGTCCTTCCTTTATGAAGGAAAAATTAGAACCATCTCAGACAAAAAAATAACCTCTAGAAATTTGCTATCCCCTCTCTAGAACTCCTACAAGATGCCCTAAGATTGAAACCTGCAGAAGAATAAAAAGAATGAATAATGAAAAGAAAAAAGAAACTAAAACAGAACCCCAAATGACCACCAGGAACCCATTGTTAGAACCTCAAACATCAATAATTGCTCTAAACGTCAATGGGCTAAACTCATCAATCAAAAGACATGGAGTTGCAGAATAGATTAAAAGATAGAACCCAACATTCTGCTGCCTCCAAGAAACACATCCAAAAGACAAGCATAGATTGAAGGTAAAACAATGGCAAACAATTCTACAAGCAAATGCCCCCCCCAAAAAAGTCAGGTGTAGCCATTCATATAGCAGAAAAAGCAGATTTCAAAATAAAAAAAGTAACAAAGGATAAAAAAGGTCACTACCTAATGGTTCAAGGGTCAACCAACCAAAACGACATAAGAATTATCAACATATACTCACCAAATGAGGGTGCACCAAGATTCATAAGATAGCTAATAAGAGAACTGAAAACAAATATAGATGAAAACACATATGTAGTAGGAGACCTGAACACCCTACTCTCAACAAAGGACAGATCAAAATCAAAAGCTACACAAGATCACAAAAGCCTTGAAAGAAGACCTAGACAAAATGGACCTAATAGCTATCTACAGGATGCTACACCCACAAGGAAAAGAATATACCTTCTTCTTCTCAGATGCACAAGGATCATTCTCTAAAATTGATCATATACTAGGCCACAAGGGAAACATGAATAAATACATAAAGATTAAAATAATACCAACTTTTTTTTTCAAACCATAAGGGTATCAAACTAGAAATCAACAATGAAAAGAAAGCAAGAAGAACATCCAAAACTTGGAGACTGAACAACATGCTACTACTAAATGAAGAACGGGTAATTGAAGAAATTAAAATTTACTTTGAAACAACGACAACAAAGACACAACATTCCAAAATGTCTGAGATGCAGCAAAAGCATATCTAAGAGGAAGGTTCATAGCAATACAGGTCCATATCAAAAACCAAGAAAGTAACAACAACAACAAAAAAAACCTACAAACTAAAAAAATTAGAAAAAGAGCAACAACAAAAGCCAAAACCAAGCAGAAGACAAGAAGTAACAAAAATAAAAGAAGAAATAAATAACCTAGAAGCCAAAAAGCCTATCCAGAAGATCAACAAAACCAAAAGTTGGTTCTTTGAAAAAAACAAATAAAATTGATAAGCCCCTTGCAAACTCACAAAGGAAAGAAGAAAGAACATTCAAATAAACAGAATCACAAATGAAAGAGGAGAAATTACAACAGACACAAAAGAAATCCAAAGGATAATAAGAGATTACTATGAACAACTATATGGAAATAAATACAACAACCTGGAGGAGATAGACAGATTCTTAGAAAGATACAACTCCCCAAAATTAAATAAGGAAGATATAGAGAACTTAAATAAACTAATCACAAGCAGTGAAATTGAAGCAGTCATCAAAACTCTACCTAAAAACAAGAGCCCATGCACTACTAAAGCTTTTCCAAAAAATTGAGAAAGAAGAAAAACTGCCAAAAACATTCTATGAAGTAAACATCACACTCATACCAAAACCAAATAAGGACAGCTCCAAGAAAGAAAACTATAGACCAATTTCCTTAATGAACATGGATGCAAAATTTTTAAACAAAATCCTGGCAAACCAAATCTAATGATGCATAAATAAAAAGCTTTATTCACCATGACCAAGTGGGATTTATCCCAGGGGCAAAAGGATGGTTCAACATCTGGGAATCAATTAACATAATACACCACATCAACAAAGAGAAAAACAAAAACCACATGATCATCTTAATAGATGCAGAAAAAGCACTCAACAAAGCCCAGCATCCATTCATGATAAAAGTCCTTGAAAAATTTGGGATTAAAGGAACTTACCCCAACATAATAAAAGCCATCTATGACAAACCTATGGCAAACATCATCCAAAATGGGGAAAAACTAAAATCATTCCAGTTGAGATCTGGAACCAGGCAGGGATGCCCACTCTCCCCACTCCACTACTCTTTAACATTGTACTGGAAGTTCTAGCTAGGGCAATAAGGCAAGAGAAAGACATAAAAGGGATACAAATAGGTAAAGAGGAACTGAAGCTCTCATTATATGCTGATGACATGATTCTCTATACAGATAACCCCAAAATATCCACAGAAAAATTGTTTGAAATAATAAACCAGTTCAGTAAGGTAGCTGGATACAAAATCAACACACAGATGTAAGTAGCTTTCCTATATGCAAAAAGTCAAATAGAAGAAGAAATCAGAAAAACCATCCCATTTACCATCACACCAAAAAAATTAAATACCTGGGAATAAACCTAACAAAAAATGTGAAAGAACTATACAAAGAAAATTTTAGAATACTGCTAAAGGAGATCGAAGAAGACATAAGGAAATGGAAAGATATTTCATGCTCATAGATTGGAAGAATTAATATCATCAAAATGGCTATCCTACCAAAGGCAATCTACAGATTCAATGCAATCCCAATAAAAATTCCAATGACATTTTTTAAAGAGATAGAATAAAAATTACTCAAATTCATGTGGAATAACAAAAGACCTCAAATATCAAAAAGTCTCCTGACCAGAATAAAAGAGAATTGAGTATTATAATTCCAAACTTCAAACTATACTACAAAGCCATGATAATTAAAACAACTTGGTACTGGTACAAAAACAGACAATCAGACTAATGGAACAGAATTGAGTGACCTGAAATAAAACCACACATATATAGTCCACTAATCTCTGACAAAGGAGTGAAAAACATATACATTGGAACAAAGACAGCCTCTTCAATAAATGGTGCTGGGAAAATTGAACTAAGACATGCAAAATGGACCAAGACAACTCCCTCACACCATGTACAAAAATCAACTCAAAATGGATAAAAGACTTAGATGTCAGACCCAAAACCATAACATACATAGAGGAAAACTTGGGAAAAACCTTCCATGAATTATAATTCAAAAATACCTTTCTGGAAACATCTACCGATGGCAAAAAAAAAAAAAAAAATGAAGGAAAACATAAACATCTGGGACTACATCAAACCAAAAATTGTCTGTACAGCTAAAGAGACAACAGAAAAAACAAAAAGAAGCCCAATCAAATGGGAAAAATATTTTTGCCCTCCACAAGAGTGATAATGGTTTAATAACGAAGATCCAGAAGGAAATCACACAACTAAACAAAAAGCCCAATCAAAAAATGGGGAGAACTAAAAAGACACTTCTCCAAAGAGGAAATACAAATGACCAACAGGCACATGAAAAAATGGTCAACATCACTAACAATCAGGGAAAAGCAAATCAAAACCACAATGAGATAGCACCTTACATCAGTAAGAATGGCCCACATCAGAAAATGGGGCAACAACAAGTGCTGATGAGGATGTGGAGAGCAAGGAACACTCTTACCCTGCTGGTGGGAATGCAAACTGGTCCAGCCACTATGGAAAGCTATGAGGAGGACCCTCATATTAATGAAAATGGAACTACCATTTGATCCAGCAATTGCTCTCTTGGGAATCGATCCAAAAGAGACCTCAATGTGGGTACAAAGGGACACCTGTGCCCGGATGTTTACTGCAGCACTATTTATAATTGCAAGGACTTGGAAGCAACCTAAACCTAAGCAACCAAAACAGATAACTGGATGAAAAAGATGTGGTGTATATACACTATGGAATATTACTCATCGATTAAAAATGACAAATTTGATGATTTTATGACAACATGAATGTACTTAGAAGAAATTATATTAGCAGAAACAAGTCAAAAAGAAAAAGACAGAAACCAAATGGTTTCACTAATATATGGGATACAGGGAAAAAATAAACAAAAGCCATGAGGAAAAGTCAAAACAAGCTAAGCACCAAACTGAAGCACACAACTTCCGGCAGGACGGAAAAGGGGGAATGGTGGGGAGTGTGTGTGTGGTAAATCCTTGGGATTACAATGATGTGAAATTTATATATAAATAAATTAAAAAAAAAGAGTTTGATCAAGAATTTGATCCTTGGTCCAGGCATCATCAGGAGATGATATTAGAGTTAGATTCTACCCCTAACAAAGACAATGATCAGGGAATGAAGAGAAATAATGAAGATATTGTGAGATAACATATCTATCTATATATATGCACAAACACTTATGTGTTTGTATGTGTTTCTATTCCCACCTGCCTGTTCTTGATAATACTCCTAAAAGATTTATAAATTCTCAAGTAATAAGAATAAGTTCATCTTATTCTAATATTTGGCTCCTAACACAGAGCTCCTGAAATCCTTGCCATGCTTGGGTGAAGGCATATTTTTTTATCATAATGAGACAACTTTAGGTGTGATCCTGAATGGGGGTTGGTGCCCAGAAAGTCCTACTCATGATTGAAGGTTGGTATTTTCAGCCTTGTCTATTTTCTTGAGAAAGGAGAAGGGCTGAATATGGGGTTAATGATTGATAACATATATGTGATGAAACCTCTGAAAAACCATTAGAGTGTTTGGAGAAGTTGTGGGATGATAAACACATGAAAGTGTTGAATGTTGTGCCAAGAGAGGGTATGGAAAATGCATCCCTCTCTCACATTCCTTGCACTATGCATTGGTGCCATCTGAGTGTTTATCTGTATCCTTGATCAAATTTTTTAATAAACTAGTAAATGTCAGTGTTTGCTTGAGTTCTCTAAGCTGTTCTAGCAAATGAACTCCAGAGGGAATCACTGGAACTATAATCTATAGATTGTCTATAGGTCTATAAGATATATATATATATATATATATATATATATATATATATATATATATATATATGCCTTTGACCTGAGCTTGTCACTGGCATGTGAAATTGTATTGGTGGGGAAGGGGCAGTCTTTGTCTACTGAGTCCTTAATCTATGGGATTAGGTACTATGACTGGTAGGTAGCATGAGGATTGAGTTAAATTTTAGAAAACTCAGCTTGTGTTGAAGAAAAGTATTATAGGGAAAAAATTTCCACATATTTGGTAACCCAAAGTGTCAGAAATAGTGTGTAATGTGAATAGGAAAGGAGATCCACAGAGAAGAAAGACATAAGGAAGAACTGGCATTTTCCTCACTTAGTAAGGAAAAAACTGTACTTCCTTTACAAATGCACATTAATCATGAGTCAAGTTATAAACATCATTTGGATTCTAAATCTAGAAAACCAATTAAAACAAAAACACTAGTTTGTGGATTCTCCACACTGCTTTCCATAGTGGTTGGACCAGTTTACATCCCCACCAGCAGTGTTAAGAGTGTTACTTTCTCTCCACATCCACACCAGCAATTACTGTTGCTCCATTTTTCTGATGTGGGCCATTCTTACTGATGTAAGGTGCTATCTCATTGTGGTTTTGATTTGCTTTTCCCTGATTGCTAGTGATGTTGACCATTTTTTCATGTGCCTATTGGCCATTTGTATTTCCTCTTTGGAGAAGTGTCTTTTTAGTACTCCCCATTTTTGGACTGGGCTTCTTGTTTTCATGTTTTGTTTTTGTTTAGCTGTGTGAGTTCCTTCTGGATCTTCATTAATAAACCCTTAACACTCTTGTGGAGGGCAAACATTTTTTCCCATTTGGTTGGGCTTCTTTTTGTTTTTTCTGTTGTCTCTTTAGCTGTACAGACAATTTTTGGTTTGATGTAGTCCCAGCTGTTTATGTTTTCCTTCATTTTTTTGCCTTCTGTAAATGTGTTCAGAAAGGGATTTCTGAATTGTAATTCATGGAGAGTTTTGCCCAAGTTTTCCTGTATGTATTTTATGGTTTCTGGTTTACCATTCAAGTCTTTTATCCATTTTGAGCTGGTTTTTGTATATAGTATGAAGGATTTGTCTTGGTTCAATTTTTTTACGTCTTGGTCCAGTTTTCCCAGCACCATTTATTGAAGAGGCTGTTTTTGTTCCAATGCAAGTCTTTCACTACTTTGTCAGAGATTAGTTGGCTATATATGTGTGGTTTTATTTCTGTTCCATTGGTCTGATAGCCTGTTATTTTACCAGTACTATGCTGTTTTAATTATTAACACTTTGTAGTATAATTTGAAGTGTGGAATAGTTAAGCCCCCATTCTCTTTTTTGGTCAGGAGGCTTTTTGATATTCAAGATCTTTTGTTATTTCATATGAATTTCTGCAGTTTTTGTTCTATCTCTTAAAGAATGTCATTGGAGGCCGGGCACAGTGGCTCGTGCCTGTAAGCTTCAGCCTGTGAAGTGGCCGGGGCTAGGGATCGTGGTTCGAGTCCCACCTGGGGCCTGTAGCGAGACCTAGTTCCAAAAAAATAGCAAGGCGTGGTGGCACACGCCTGTAATCCCAGCTACCTGGGAAGCTGAAGCTGGAGATTGCTTGAGTCTGTGGTACCCCGGGCAACAGGAGCCTGCAGTTCCACAGGCAAAAATAGCGAGACCTAGTCTTAAAAAAAAAAAAAAAAGAATGTCAATGTCATTGGACTTTTTATAGGGATTGCATTGAATCTGTTGATTGCTTTTGCTTTTGGCAGGATGGCCATTTTGATGATGTTAATTCTCCCAATCCAGAAGCAGGGAATGTATTTACATTTCTTTGTATCTTCTTCTGTTTATTTTAGCAGTTTTAAAGTTCTCTTTTCATAGTTCTTTCACGTGTTTTGTTAGATTTATTCCCAAGTATTTAATTTTTTTGGTGCAATGGTAAATGGGATGGTTTTTTTAAATTTCTTCTTCTTTTGCTTGGCTTTTTGCATATACAAAAGCTACTGACTTTTGTGTGTTGATTTTGTAACCAGTTATCTTGCTAAACTAGTCTATTGTTTCAAGTAGTTTTTATGTGGATTTTTTTCTGTTCTCTACATATAGAATCATATTGTCTGCACATAATGATAGCTTTAGTTCTTCTTTCCCTATTTGTATCCCTGTTATGTCTTTCTCTTACCTTGTTGCCCTAGCTAGGATGTTCAGTACAATGTTAAAAAGTAGTGGAGAGAGTGGGCATCCTTGCCTAGTTTCAGATCTTAGTTGAAATGATTTTAGTTTTTTCCCCATTTAGGATGATGTTTGCTGTGGGTTTGTCATAAATGGCTTTTATTATGTTGAGTTATGATCCTTTTATCCCCAGTTTTTCATGTGATTTTATCATGAATGGGTGTTGGACTTTATGAAATGCTTTCTCTGCATCTATTGATATGATCAATGAAAATGGAACTACCATTTGACCCAGCAATTGCTCATCTGGGAATCTACCCAAAAGAGATCTCAATACTTATACATAGGGATACCTATGCTTGGATGTTTATAGCAGCACTATTTATAATTGCAAGGACATGTAAACAATTCAAATGTCCCAAAACAGATGAATGGATGAAAAAAGATGTGGTATATATACACAATGGAATATTACTTATCAATTAAAAAATGACAAATTCGATGAATTTATGATAACATGCATGTACCTAGAAGAAATCATATAAGCAGAAACAAGTCAGAAAGAAAAAGACAGAAACCAAATGGTTTCACTAATATATGGGACATAGGAAAAACAAACAAAAGTCCAGGAGAAAAAAAGTCAGGACAAGATAACAACCAAAATAATGTACACAACTGGGGGTGGGGGAAGGAGTGGGTGGGATTGGTCAGGGAGGGGAGGTGTTGGGTGACCCCCCGGAGAGTACAAAGATGTGAAATATATATTTATATATATAAATAATTTAAAAATTAAAATAAATAAATAAATATGAAAAAATAAAACAAAAATACTTCTGAGACTACTAGAACTTTTAATGGTGAGGTGGTAGTTTCTTTCCCTGAACATGTTATGAAAATGGATAATTTAGATTATAGATTTTTTTTGTTTTTTGGGACTAGGTCTTGTTGTGTTGCCCTAGGAAGGGCTCCAACCACGATCCCCAGATCCAGCTGCGACTCCATAAACTGTCACTTACAGGCACACGCCACTGTGCCTGGCTTAAATTATAGATTGCATTCTACCTCCTTAGATTCTGTTTTTAACAACAACTCACTAAGCTTTACTACTTATCAGTCCTATCCTCTTATCCATCCATTAATCCATTATATTTTTGGTGCATTTCAAAGTAGGTGTTGGCAAGCAAACTGCTCCAGCCACCATGGAAAGCTGTGTGGAGAACCCTCAAACTAGTGAAAATGGAACTACCATTTGATGTAGCAATTCCACTTCTGGGAATCTACCCAAAGGACTTGACTCATGACATATCTACCACTAATTTCCCACCTCTCAATTTTACTGTTTGTGTGCTTTCCTTCCCATGGGACATTTGTGAAGTTGCAGTTGGAGTTTTTTTGCCACTTACTGTAGCTTTTTCAAACTTCTCTCCCTGATCACAAGAAACTAGCAGGAAGATGGTGCTTGGGGAAGGGCAAAGCCTTTATTGAATACATGAAGGAAATAGAAGTGGCAATGGTTCTGCAGAAAAATGGGTGTAATGGCCAACCAAATTGTGGCATAGTAGAGGAGAAAACTGGAGTCCCAGCAGGTTGCCTGCCATAGTGAGAACAACCTGGGCAAAGAGAGATGTGCTCAATAGACTCCACCTCCTGATGTCTACCAGCTGCTGAATGATGGCCAGTGTGAGAGCAAAGCAGAGTCCGGCATGGTAGGGCATTTAACACAGACCAAAAAGAGGGTGATTTAAAATAGATATCTCTCATGTGTAAATATCTAATCCTGTAGGGGGCCCTTTTTTTCTAGGATATTGTTTTTCTTTTTTTTTTATTGATGATGGGAAATAACTCACCACCAGTTTTATGTTTAAGCCTCAGTCAGGGAGACTGAATGCACAGGAGGAAGTCAGATGAAGGGAAGGGGCCATCCCTTTCAGATTTGGGCTATTTGAGGTTTTTCTGGGTGAGGAAAGGACTACGACATGTATCAGAGATAAAGATCATGTCTGGGTTGCTGGGATCACATCTTGGAATAGGAAAGACTGGATCATCCTATCTCCTAAGCATGAGGTCTAGCAAAATGTTTTCCCTGAGATAATGGTCATTAGTAACAGGGAATATGTATGATAGAATTACCTCCTGTTTCTCTAGAACTCCTTTCACATGTTATTTAGTTCTTTGAGTTCCTTCTATGTATCATATCTAATGCTAAGTACTGAGATAAGTTGATTATACTAGTAGTGGTGGTAGAATGCTACATGCAGGCATTATCGAGTACCTCCAGACTTTGAAATTTTAACTTAGAGTAATGATTCCTTACATCTAAACATTGCTTTCAAGTTTTTCAAAAATACTTTCCTAAGACTTCATTACTTTATAAGTTAATAAACAGGCACAATCTCATAGCAGAACTGAGACTCAAGCTTGGCTTTGAAATCTTTGTCCACTGTTCTATGGCACCACACCACAGGACACATCACATCACCACCTGTAGACTACTTCAAAAATGTCCATCATCTAACTTTCAAGATTATGGGAATCGGGTATCACCAAAGTAAGTAAAATTTCTTACTAATGCAAAAGTACAACATATCTCTACAATAAAGAGTTCTGCAGCCACCACTTTAGCTAATCAACCTCAGTTCTATGTATTGCAGGACAAACTGATGTAAAACACGTTTAGATATGATGTGATTCAATACTATTTGTAGTTATGTTTTTAATGAAAATAGCTTAATTTGAGTCAAAATAATCAATATCATGAAAACGCATGAGTTTTCATTGGATTCTGGTTTTAAACATAACTTACAAGGGCATTTACAATAAATAAAGGTCTTGCTTGTATAGAATACTTTTCTTAGGTGTGATATTTTGATTTTATAGGCTACTCTTCCTTTTTAATCATTATTTTTTATTATTCATTTTTAAAAAAGTTTCTTACATAGAAAAGAAATTTTTACATAGATGCTCCCCCCCTACCCTTGATGGCCTGACTGTTCACTCAGACTCCTCTCTTGTCATTTGATGATTTATGCTTAGTCCATTGGTCTCTCTTCCTTTTCTGTGGTCATGTTTGTTTGACAGGCAAGGGACTGTGTTCCTGGTACTCAGCATTCTGTGCGTGAAGGATTGTAGCCTTAGCTTTGCGTTGGGCAGCCTGTTCATGCTCACTTGAGGTTTAACCATGTCTTCTCATTGCTGGCTGCCCGGTATGTCCTTTGCCTCTTCACCCTGCAGCTCTGACTTCTGGCTTGGGGGTGCCTTGCTCTAGGCCCTTTTCTGTAGTGAGGTCTCTCAGAGAGGGTAGGCATCCACCCATGGCCTTTGTGGATGATCTCCACTCTCTCCCTCTGAAGATTTGTTGTGGAGCCAATTCCCCAACTCCGTGGACTTCCTCTCCCACAGTATTTGGAAGGGCTCCTTGTTTTCTTGAGTGGCATATCCCGAAATGGGGTCTTGGTTCATTCATTTCTGCCAAGTTTGTAGGTACACTTCAGTGATAGGTCTTCATCATGGTTGTATCTCCAGTCCATTTATGTCCTATGATGATCCTTCTCCGGCATCCTGCCCAGTTGTATTGGCAGGGTCCTTATCTGGTCCCTCACTGGTTCTAAGTCGCTGTTTGCAATGTCTGTCTTTCTTATTCCTCCTGAAGACTAAGTGGAGTGAGAGTGAAAGGGCAAGATCTGCCCCTCCTCCCATTTTCCCTGACCCTGAGTGGATCTTATCTTGCCCATGGGCCAGTATGCTCAACTCTCACAGGCCAGCCCTCCCACCCTTGCCCCAGGTCCTCTTACCAGCCAGAGGCTGGCTGATAGCTGCAGGCTGTCATGTCATGTCCATGCCGAGCGGCTCCCCCTGGCCAAGCTGGCTGGAGCTTCCCGAGCCAGCGCGTAGGACCGACCCGACGACCCCCCCCCCCCCCAGAAGTGAGAGCAGATGGAGCCCAGTGCTCGGGATGGAGCAGCAGCTTGCCTGAAGCAATGGCAGCTCCCATGTGGGCCTCCCAGGGCCTGTTGTTGTTCCACACTCAGGGCAGGTCCTGGTCTCCCAGGTCAGCCCCCGAGGCCCTCTTACCAGCCAGCTTGATGGCAGAGGGTGCTTGGTGGGTGCTCAATGGGGGCAGCTGTCAGTGAGAGGCCGGAAGCTGCCGGTGCTTGCCTATCAGCGCACACCCGGTCCCCACAGGGCAAACTGGCTAGAGCTTTGGCTACTGTTTTTTTTTAAAGGGACTTTCCCTCTCCCTTTCCCTCTCCTTCTTCCTATCCTTCTCCCTCTCCCTCTCTCCTCTCCTCTCTCTCTCTCTCTCTTTTGCCTGGGGTAGTCTCGAATCCGCGGACTCAAGTGACCCCTGCCCTCAGCCTCCCACACTGGGATTACAGGTGCACGCCACCACGGCCGGGCATTGTCTGTTTTTAAAAGGTCTATTGTTTCATCTGAGGAAATGCAAGCTACAGTATTTAACTATGAAATTATAACGTCCGCAACTTACTTTCAAGCGGTTCAACAATAAACGCATAGGTACCTACATCCATACCGAGAAAGACAGTGGAGGAAAAATGGCAAAAAGAATTATTGAGCTAGATGGTGGATATACACCACCTTCACTGTTCCCTCAAATTTCCGTGTGCATTAAAATTATCATTAAAAATGTTGGAAGGGAATAAAACTCCACGTCTCTCGCCCAGCAGCCCAGGTATGAGCAAGAGGCCAGGTGGGCGAACCGGCGCCGCGAGTCAACCGGCTTCCTCCCCGCCCTGCGCGCCTCAGGACCCGGTATGGGCATGCGCAGACGCCCGCAAAGCCCGTCCTGCCCCTTGGCCGTACGTGCGCGCGCAGGGCGCAGGCGCGCGCTTCCTCGCGGCCCACGCGACGGCTGCAGCCGGACGCTGCGGACGTCTAGCGTTGCTAGACCTGCGGGAGCATGGAGCCACCCAAGGTGGAGAAGTTCAGCACTGCCGACAGGGGAAACGGACTGCGCGCTTTGGCGCGGCTGCGGCCGGGAGAGCTACTCTTCCGCTCGGATCCCTTGGCATACACGGTGTGCAAGGGAAGTCGTGGCGTAGTCTGCGACCGTTGCCTGCTTGGGTGAGTACGGAGCGCCCACCTGAGTTCGGAACAGTGCGCGGTTTGGGATGCTGGACAGCCCGCCCCGGGACTCTGCCTGGCCGGGACCGCTAGGGAACTCCGTGGTGCAGTGGAGATGCCTACTCCTGTACTCCCCCTGATGCGCGGTTCCGGGGTAGGGGGGGGAGGGCGGGGGTGTAGCCACTGACAGATTCTGCCCGGCTTCCCACTAGGCTGCAACTGGCACTAGTTGGGTCCCAGTCTCATCTCCAGTATGCGGGAGCTGGAACAGTTAACAACATCTCCTGTGCTCCGTTCCTCCCCCCTTTAACCCTCCATGCTGTGGTAGGAATTGGGGGTATCCGGGAAGACACACCTAAGGGAAAGCTTTGGGCCACGGTTAATTTTGCTGGGGAACAAAAGTCAGCGTCTTGTGCGACACACTTCATTTGTGTGTAGGAATCACAGTTGGCGCCGGGGTGAGGTGAGCCGGTGAGAGCAGGGGTGTCTGTAAGGCTCACAGCTGAGGTTCAGCCAGGAACGAAATAGACTTGCAAGAAGGCAGGAGAATGTTGATGTTACCGAGCACTTCCTATGGTCCAGAGTCTGCTTGGCCTTGGGGCTGTGAGGATGAATGAATAGGATGGTCTTGAGAATTATTAAGGAGTAGATAAGTGAGAGGTAATTGTTGTGTATCAGAATGTCCAAAATAAAGAGGCAGTCCTGTGCTGGGGGAGAATAAGTCCAGCTCATAACCACCTATTTAGATTCAAAAATTTTTGTGAAAGTGTCTTCCAAGCCTGGAAGCCTGTGCCTATGGAAAGTGCTATGTAAGATAAAATTTGACAATGTGTAATATATATGCACCTTATAAATATTATATTCAGGCGACCAATGTTGTTAAGCTCCTATTATATGCCAAGGAGAAGACTTAGAGAAGGGTGGGATGAAAAGAAATGTTGCTCTTCCAGACCTCTTAGCGTAAGTTTCTGGTGAGTGGAGGTGAGGTGGTAAATTGAAAGCTCAAATTAATAGTTTGACCATTAATCTTCCTACATGTTTACTTGGTTCAGAATTGAGGAGGAATTTACTTAATTTTGAGTTTTAAAGCTATCAAGGAGTAATTGAATTTGTCGCTTCTTGAACTAACCTTAATAGCAACAACACCTAAAAGTATGTTAAGGAGAAAGGGCTTTGAAGCCATTGTACACTCTGTGGTTGAAAACAATTCACTCCTTTCAAGACTGGACTTTTTACTGAAACCCAGGACATTCAAAGTCTCATACATAGTTGATTCTCATTCAAGCAAATTAGGAAAAGCCGAGGTTTTCATTCTTTAAATCCCTTGGAGGAATATCTTGAACTTGAATTTATAGCGGGTGCCTGCAAATGCATGCCCTTTTTAAATAACATAAATGAGAAAAAGCAAAAAAGTAGTTATTCAGACACCTGTTTTTTTAAAAATAGGCTTTAAAGTCACATTATTCAAAAACCTATTAATGCTATTGAAGATTTATTGTAGTCCAAAGTAGAAAATGTACTGTTTCTTAAGTCCTATAGTATCATTCTATGGAGAAGGTATGGTCATCTTGCAAACTGGCAAGCTATATAGCACATAGAATAGAAAAGTTTTGGAATGAATACATGATGACAGATTTTTAACTGAATTGTCAGAGTTGAACTTGAATCATATGACATACGCGATTGTCCACTTTGAAAATATACTACATAAACCTTGCTCTTTGTGGGTGGGATGCTTTTTTTATTTACCACACTATTTCATTACTGCTATCATTCATGTTTCTTATTAGCAAGAACTGAAATGACTTAAGCAAAAGAAGAGGATTTTATGAAAAAGTATCAGTGAGCTTTCGGCATTTCTTTAAAGTCTGAAGAAAACCTTACTCTAAAAATGGGCATGAACCCAAGGGAAATTCTACAGTCAGAATTGCTATTCAGAAGGGATTGGGACCTGGGGAGTTGTAGCATCACTTCTGATGCTGCCTGGTAATACTGCATTACTGGTTCTGCATCGTGTATCACCAGCACGGTGACAGTAAATCTCGCTACTGCTGCTATTCTTGCCACAGCTGTGGCTGCTGCGTGGGAACATGGTTACTGTTGGAGAGTTGCTTTCTCAACATGCTGCTTTGTGATACTAGCTTCTCATTCACATTCCTATGTTGTGTCTTGAGTTTAGGTCACTGCCTGCACTCTAGCTGCAAGGCAAATTGAGAAGATGAGTATTTGTCATTCTGGTTTTAAGAAAGGAGTTACGTTCTACTTCGCACCAATAGTCACAGAGGAGGGAAATCAGCAAACAAACATAGGAAAAAGGGATATCAGTAACTGCCAAGGCTTCAAATGAAACAATTTATTTTAATAGTGAAAAACACTTGTTTATTAGTACTTTACACAATAAATATATTTGCACCTATTTTGGATGACTAAGGCATAGTTCATATGTGCTGTGATGGTAGGTGCTCTGTTGAATGCTTCATTCACTTTAGTGATAAATAGTGTTTTTCTGAAGTGCCTAGTTGGGAATCATTGCACCCTAAAAATTATGTTAGAGAATCAAATTTTGGTGCATTTTTCATGCAGTTTTCTACCTCTACTGAATGCCCATCATGGAGGGTACTGGTTTTTTTTTTTTTTTAATCACCTATATGTAAAATTTGTTTCTTTAATCATCAATTGTGTAGTCATCATGTCCTTCAGTTTTTGTAGCCAGAATACCTGGCTCATAGTAAGCTCTTAGTTTGTAGTATGAACATCTAGTAGTGTTTCTTCTAACTGTCCCTGCCTTGCTGCTCTCTTCCAGTTGAATAAAGAAATGGAGCTCTTTGGGCATCGGTCAAGATGATGACCTCTGTACTGAATGTGCTACAGAGGTGCCTTCCCAGCTTTTTGCCCTTTAGAGATAACAACTGAGTTCAGCTTTCCCACCAAAGTCTTTGTATTAGACATCCTCCCCAAGGAAGCTTCTTTGCCCCAAGTTCCCATTTCCCCTTATAGGGGTGAACCCTGAAAATATCTGGATTCATAATACCAGAAGTGTGATATTTCACCTCCTGTCACTATATTAGAGGTGGAGTGCACCCACAACAGAGCTGAAAGAAATGTATTAATAGAAATAAAGTTGCTGGGAACCCCTGTCCATCTGTTGGGATCACAAGATGCATGTTTAAGAATGTGAAACTCTTGGAACAGTTTGCTTTCATGTGGGCTTGTCTTTCATGCTCCTTCCATGTTTGATACACGTCTGTATCAAACAGTAAGAAGTGGATTCCAATCCATCCAGAAAGTCAAGGATTACTGTTTCCTCAGTTACCACATTCCCCAATGTGAACCTCACCATTGTCACTTCTGTACATTACATGAACTCTCAGAACTATATTATCAACCTTGACCTTGATTTTACTGGGTTTAGAGGAAGAAATGCCAAAGAAGGCAACTGCAGTGATGGAAAAGTTTGAGGACAGCTTGGGAATTGGTATCTGAGTGACTTGAATCTTTGGAGAAGCTTTAAACTGTTCTTTTAGGAGAGGAGAGTGAGTTGCCTAGTGAAATGCAGTAGAATTGCTGGAAAGTACTAAAAGTCTGTTTAAAACTTTTGTTTATATAATTAAAATGAGTGAGCAGTTAGGCAGTCCAGTGCTTTATTTCCTCCCAGCAGTCAGCTACTTGTTAAAAGAGTTGGGTTTACCCAGGATTGCTAGGTTCATGTGCTAGATGAAGAGAAGGGGACGGAAGTTGAATTTGTTGTCAAGATGTAGGGTGTAGTCATGGACCATGATTTCTAAACTAGGAACTGTGTTCACTATCAGTGTAAAGAACCTGATATGCTCAAAGAAATTATGGAGTTGTCAGAGGATGGAATGACTTGACATATTCATGCTTGTGCTGGTACATCAAGATTTAGGGTATGGCAGAAGGTGGTTGCAGTAAGGAGTAAGGAGAACTTAAAATGATCAGGAAACAGGTTGAGATGTTGGGTAAATTTTTTGAATGAGTGTAGTCAATAAAAGAATGTTAGGCATTGGGATGAATAAGCAGAATTTTCACATTGACTTCCTAACCCAAATTTAAGGGCTTTATTGAAGTGGAAAGGGCCAGGTGGAGACCCCCACCCGACCTCACACTGAAATCATCGGTTAGATTCTCTAGGTACAGTAGATTTAGTGAAATTTGTCAGCAAGTGCAAGTAAGTGTTATCGACTTACTGGGTTTGGGTAGAGAACATTAAAGGACTGATTAAATTCCATTGTGAGATGGCTTGAATTAGGATTTTCAGATTTCTGACCAGCGACTTAGTGGGTTTACCTGAGGATGAGGACTTGGAATATAATAAGGTGAAAGGATAAGGTGGGTTGGGAAAGGACTCTATGGATATGACTTCCATTTTTCTTTTTAAGTGGGAGCTATAATTCCTGTTTCTTTTGCTTCTTCCTTTTCTTCTGCAAGGAGGTTTGGGAAAGGGCTGTATGACTGAGCCCTGAGCCTGAGAACATTTGGTCCATGTGATGCCACAAGAGAGGACGTTCTTAATCTGACAGGATGACCTGCTTTGTGGATAAGCAGTAAGTTGTTCTCCTTCTGCAGACAGCCTGATGCATATTCAGAGGGCTCAAGAACAGAGCAACCGTGGGGACAGGGATGGAGGCTGGTGCCTGGAACTCAAAGTACAGACTGGCCCTCATCGGCCCTCACCATAGCCAGTGTGGCTTCTGCTGTTACAGAATACCTGTTTGCTGCCACTAGTAAGGGATCCTAAACTTTCCAAATGGCAACACCTCGGGACCAACCAGTCAACTGGTGTCAACTGTTTATTTTTAAACCCTTTTGTCATGGAAGGACCACTGATTGGTTCTCATTGGAACACTCATCTTTCTTGTGCTTGGATTTTGTCTGTTCTACCTGTATTACCATAACTGAGATCTAAAAATCTTCTGTAGAGCCATGGTATTCTTCGCAAGGTTACCTCGGACCTTCACAGCAAGAGAATGGAAGTAGTGGACTAATGCTTGTGGTCTTTTGAGTTAGCAGATTTCATAGACCAGTGGTTCTCAAATTTTTCAGCCTGAGGACCCCTTTACACTTTTAAAAATTATTGGAAACAGTTCCATAAGAGGGTTTTTAAAATAAGATATTTAGGACTCTGGGGAGGTTTTGTTTATGCAATTATATCTTCATTTTACTACATGAAAAATTAAAGCTGATATATTTTGGAAAATAGATGCTTAAATATAATTATATTTTAATGGGGTTAAAAGAAAACTAAATAAGTTACATGCTTTGCATTTCAGCTTATCCCTTTAATGTTTATGTTGATAAAAGTTCTTTGAATTCTCATAACTACTTCTGCAATGAGTGTGTTGCAAAATCATGTAAATGATCATTATATCAGTACATCCTCTAGAAAATTCCACTGGAGACTCAGAGGATGAGAAGAAAATAGGTAAAAAAACAAAACAAAACAAAACAAAAACCTGTTGCTATGTAATTAGTTTTTACCTTGTGGACTTCCTAAAAGGGTTTCAAGTATTGCCAAGGATCCTTTGACATACTTTGAGAACCGCTGTTATAAAACAAGAGACATCTTCTGTACCATTTTGAGAGTATGGGATTTGTTCTCTGTTACATATTGTGAGCCAGTGAACAATACTTGGTTCTGGTTTTCTTAAAACTTGTCAGGATATATAGAAAGGAACCAAAGTATGAAGTTAGTGCTTCTAAGTATGGATGACTCATTTTTTGTTTTCCAGTTTCTTACTCTGGCTTGTTTCTGGATGTTTAGAAGTTAAGAGAGGTTCTATTGAATTGGATGTGGACAAATATGGGCTAAGTCCTGATTATCAAGGAAAAGTAAGAAAGGTGCTTTCCATTAACTTGTTACCATAACATGTAAATATTAAATATTATTATTCAATATGTACTTTATCACTGACAGAGGAATGTGGGCATGATTTTAGGTGCAATACTTTGTGTACTACTTAATTCTCATGACAACTCAAAAAGTTTCTCTGTTATTACAAGAACACAAATGGACTACATTGCATTGGTACCCTTGTAGGAGTATAAATTGGTATTGCTCCTCTGAAGGACAATTTAGAATTAATTATGATCACTGTGTTTTCTTGATCCTGCTTTTGGAGTCTTACAAAAATACATGTAACAGCAGTTGTAAAAGATTACTTAGCACAGAACTTTTGGTAATTAAAGAATTATAATGTTCATTAATAGGGGACTTTAAGTTGTGATGTACACATTATACAGTACTATCTGACTGTTAAGATTAGGTGGGTCTGTATACAGATGTCAGTGGTTTTCTGTGACATTTTCTGGGTAAATAAAGTTGAATGTTTAAATATAATCTTTGTATGTTTACATATATGTACAGAAAAAGTATGAATACCCAGAACTCATGATTGCTTCTGGAGTGGGACTTGGAGGGAAGACCCCTTTGCACTTTATATATTTTGTGTTTTTCTCCCAGTCACAATTGTATCTTTTTTTTTTGTAATTAGAAATTTAAATAAACTTTGAGAAAGTCTTTCTTAGACTTTGTTTCATTTGAAATTTTATGAAAGGATGTATACTGCTTGGGATGAAGATACCTTTGAAATACTTGCCAAGTTTTGTCCACTTTTTTTCATTACCATCTAATTAGACCAAGAACTTCTTCAGAGATGATGAGCCCATTCACTGGCCTACCACTGAATTGAGAGATGGAGAATTCCTATTGGTAACCCTCATAATTCTTTCTTCACCCTTGCTCAGGTCTGGTTATTTAACTTTTCTCAGACATCATTAGTAATTTTTTTAAATCATTTAATCGTTTAATCATTTAATCAATTTTATTCATTTTATTCAGTGGACACAGAGAATGACTCTATTTCCTAGTCTCCCTACTGTGGGATTGGGACCTGTACTTTGGCCAGTGGAGTGTAGGTTATACAAAATTAATATCCTGATCTACCATAAAATATCTCATGCTATCTTTCCTCCTTTTTCTATCTGACTGTGGAGGTGGAGAAATAATAAGCATTAGTCACAGCATACAAAAGAGCTGTTCTGCAGAATCTCCTACATACATAAGATTAAGTGGGAGCTAGAAATAAACCTCGGTTAAGTTGCCTTAGAGCAGTTGTTCTTGAAGATCTTTTTATGTGAAGATTCTGATTCAGTACAGTACAAATCAGTGTGAGATTCTGCATTTCTAACAAGTTACTAGGTGAGGTTAAAGCTGTAGATCTGCCAATCACGCACAAGTGGCAAAGACTTAAAAGGGTTAAATGAAATGACATAGCCCCCTGTAAATAGTCAGGAATTACTCATCAACTGGATATTATAGCATATTAAAATAGCATTGAATATTATATGTTTAAATAAGTAGTGACTAGTCTTTATGTTTGATGGTCAGAAATTTAGTTTTAGCACTATGTGTGTGGAAAATTACATGCAATTAGAACTTGGAGTTATTTTTAAAATTCATTTGACACTTATATTTATTCTTCTTTGCCTCTTGACCCCATGCACTTTCTTCTTCCTGAAGATTTAAGTTCCATTTATTGTGGCCTTTTATCCCTTAACTACTTTAGTGTTTTTGTCCAAAGAATAGGGAAGTTAAACATATCAGCTTCATTAAAATTTACATTACTGATAGTATCTGTATTTTAGTTTTGTCAAATCACCCAATAATTTTTTTAGAGTTTTTACCAACCCCCTTTTTAGTACAAAATCAGTTTCAGCTAAAGCTTTGTATTTATTTGTTCCAGTTTTGCCTTCCATAATCTGAACCTTTTCCACAATTTGTCATGTATAGCAACTGAATTTTTTAATAGACATTCTTTTTGGGTTTATGCAATGATTCTTCCTGTTTAGATTCAGGTTATACATTCTCAGTGGGATTCTCTGTGGGTGATGTATCCTCAGGGTATCACTGCTGCTGGCTCAGGATAGCCAGTTACCTTTCATTAATGTTATTAATTGTGATATTTGGTCAAGCTGTTGTCCTGTGTTTCTAGTCTACATTATTCCTCCTGCCCCAAACTGATGGAACTGAGAAGACATTATAAAAGCATGGAAACACTCTGCTTCCCAAAGTTTCCCACTAGGTTTAGTAATTAGATTCTTTCTAGACTGAATCTTTGGTATTGATAATAGATAATAAATGCATTCTAAAATGAAACAAGGAGAATACCTGATAGTTAAACGGGTCACTGTCTGGGTTCTTCCACGTGTATGCACAATTGCAAGGCAACTCAAGTGTACGGAACAACAATAATGGAACCATAAGAAACATAGAAGAAAACTTGGGCAAAACCCTCCATGAATTACAATTCAGAAATCCCTTTCTGGAAATATCTACAGATGGCAAAAAAAATGAAGGAAAACATAAACAGATGAGACTATATCAAACTAAAAAGCTTCTGTACAACAAAAGAGACAACAGAAAAAACTAAAAGAAGCCCATCTGAATGTGAAAAAATGTTTGCCCTCCATAAGTGTGATAAGGGTTTAATAACAAAGATCCACAAGAAACTCACAACTAAACAAAAACAAAACAAGAAGCCCAATCAAAAAATGGCTAGAACTAAAAAGACACTTCTCCAAAGAGGAAATACAAATGACCAACAGGCACATGAAAAATTGCTCAGCGTCACTATCAATCAGGGAAATGCAAATCAAAACCACGATTGTTTCACTTTATTTTCAAATTTTCTCTTAAATTTACTTTCACTTTTCTCTCAAATCTTTGATGATAGCATGAAATGTCCAGAAATATGATATTGGTTTTGGTTGATTAGGTATGTAAAGGCAATTCTAGTGGCTTCCACTTGGTGTTTGTACCATAATAGCCATTACCTTATGTGTAGGGGAACAATAGAGTGAACTTGACATTGCTGAGACTATCTCTTTTAACTAGAGAATGAAAGGGAATGAAATCACAGGGTGGATTTGGGTGGTTAGTGGAACCACACAAGATGAATCTGAGTCCACACTCTGTTGATCCCCTGACTTCCATAACTGCTATTCTGGAAGTTGGACGACAGTGGTATTTTGGGTCTTCAGAAATTAACTAGTTCAGAGCCAGTGTCTCCTGGTTCCCCCAAAGTCTGGTTATGTTGTCTTCCCTAATGCAAAGCCATCCCCGTAAGTGGCTCAGGAACCCTAGATGGAAGATTTACAGTACACATATTTGATTCTGTGGTAGAGGTCTTCCTCAAGGGAATCTGAAAATTTAGGAGACCCTTGGTTTGTGAAGAGGCTCAAATTGTTAGAGGGCAGAACACTTTTTTTCCCCCAATTTAAGCCATACTTCTGTGAACCACACCTACAGTTTTTCAGCTTACACTAATCATACATCCATCTATTTATATTAATTATCCATGTATACAAATTGTCTCTGTATACTAATTGTCCATCAGTTTCAGTCCTAAGGACATTTTGATTAATTAGTCATCATATTTTTTGTGATTACTGCTTTGACTCCTATTACAGTGTCATCTCACACTTTTGTTAAGTATGGCTGCTCCTGCTTGACTGCTATCAGAGATCCCACTATTTCCCCACTAAATTCAGGGAGCACAGTTTGATGATAGGCATTATTGCTTTTAATCTTTGTGGAATAGCCACCACAGAGCTCTTAAAGGATTCCTGTCATGAATGTATTCCTATAATGCAGTGAATAGAATGTTTTTTGGATCCCCTTAGGATGTGATTAAGGGTGGGTTAGCTGGTCTTACATGTTAAACACATTCAGCGTTTTCCTTAGTATAACCACAGAAGTGCTGATGTTTCAACTTCATTTAGTATAAACTGCTGCTGGGTCAACTTCTAGTTAATCAATCAAGTCAACTTTTAGAACCATCTGTTTGGGCCAACCTGTTGAGTCCACAATTTCTGCTTTATGCACCCTCATCAGTAAATTCAGCTTATACCAGTATTATTTTCCACCCTAATCCACAATACTCTAGCACTCACAACGTTCTGTCCCACATATATTACATATAATTTTGTTGATATAAATTGGCAAAAATCTTGCAATTCTATTAGTATGTAATACAACATTCAGTGATTGCATTTCTCAGCTTTATCCTCTGGGGACTCCTAGAACTTGAGTTTGATTATAGATCTAGAACAATGAGAGGTGGTGAGGGTAGTTCTAGAGGAGGCTTAGTAGTCTTTTCTCAGGCTACAGGGGAGGCCACTGCAGGTTCTTCAGGCAAAGGGATACCAAACTCTTCAGAGGATTTATTGGTGAATTAGTTACCTTTGCCAGTAAAGGCAATTACCAGTATAGGTAATAAACTGAATTACCTATACTGGTAAAGGTAATGCAGGAGTAAGATAAGTAAGGAGTTAAATATACCATATATTTTGGGTATCTGCTCAAATGTTTGCTTCCTATGTATAGTTCCCACTCCTTTTTATTATTATTATTATTATTATTTTTTTTTTGCCTCCTACTCCTTACAACCAATTCCCTAACATGTCTGAAAATTCAGGTCATGCTGTCTTTCAGTTCTTGCTGTTCCAGCTGTGATTTGCAGATCAAGCAGCATATTTACTTAC
The DNA here is from genome assembly GCA_004024945.1 of Uropsilus gracilis. Lineage (NCBI taxonomy): Eukaryota > Metazoa > Chordata > Mammalia > Eulipotyphla > Talpidae > Uropsilus > Uropsilus gracilis. The sequence continues at coordinate 64,817 of PVHY01000821.1, forward strand.
TGAGTATCTGTTAATCATACAGTTATGGTGCACCACAGATTTACTAAATCAGAACGTACATATTCAATGTGGATTTCAACATATCTTTGTAACCTGTGTTTACAAAGTGAGATGATTTCTGTACTCTTAAACTTAAAAGTGCTCATCAGCACAGTATTCAATACATTATACCTTTGAAGTTATTTTGGGGTATCCTATAGTTTGATTTTACATTTAGTTCTTTGTAACAAATTTTTTGCAGACGAAGTTTTAGATGATTTCCCCTTTGTAACTGGGAGTTCAATGTGATGCTCCCTCTTGTGGACAACGGGATGAAAAGCACAGATTTTTTTCAGAATAGTCTTAGTCTTAGCAACTAAATTTTAGGACCTTTGAGTGATCACCTTTGTGACCCTTCTTTCCAAAGTATTTTCAACTTCTGACGTTTACTGTAACTGAAAAAGGAAAGCAAGTCAAATTTTGTCAAACACTTCTATAAAACTCACCGTAGGGAAATATTTTATCAGAGTCTTACTGATGATAACTGTGTTATTTACATTAAGGGACCGAAATCATTTCTGAAACTGGAGTCAAACTCGAATTTGTCACAATATAAGGGAAAATTATGCCTATTCATCTATAGGATTTGTACTTGAAAGTACTTGAAAGATTTCATGCAAATGATTTTCCTTCCCTCCTCCCCCTGCCAACTTTTGCTATAATACTTACTAAGATGGAAGTAATAATATGACCCAGTGGTAGAATAGTGTTATGTCTATTATCTCTTTCCAATCTTAGAACTCAAATGGTTGCTTTTCCAGCAACATAATTCTGTTTTTGAACTGTTCTTGAAAAGGTACAATAGCTTATGTGATTTTTTTTTAAAATTTATTTATTTATTTTTTATTTTTTTAATATTTTATTTTTATTTTTTTTTACTTTGTTATACATATTTTTTTAAATTAATTAATTTATTTATTTTACCAGGATTCACCCCCCCCACCCTCCCTGACCATTCCCCCTCTGTCCCGCCCCCCCAGCTTATGTGATTAAACACCTTAGATAGTTTAAAGTAGAATTGACTAGTAAAACCATTACTTTACTTGTATAAATACAGTAAAGTCAAGACAGGTCCCTTCAGAATTAACTTGTCAGGCTACTGTTTTATACATAGTCTTTTTATTTTTTTTTCCTTTTTGTGTTTAATTGTAAGCATTTGAGGACATTTATAAGTTTATATTATATATTATATATTCTATATAGTTTATATTAAGGTTTATATTGCTTTTTTATTCATTATTTTGGCTGGTAATCTTACCAGAAAAAAATCTTTTGCTGTTAGCTTTTAAGGCAGAAATAATGAGCCAGGCATGGTGGCTCGTGCCTGTAAGCTTCAGCCTATGAAGCAGCCGGGGCTAGGGATCGCGGTTCAAGTTCTGCCTGGGGCCCGTAGCGAGACCTAGTTCCAAAAAAAAAAAAAAAAATGCTGGGCTTGGTGGTGCTCGCCTGTAATCCCAGCTACCTGGGAAGCTGAGACGGGATTGCGTCTGTGGTACCCCGGGCAACGTGAGCCTACGGTTCCACAGGCAAAAATAGCGAGACCTAGCCTAAAAAAAAAAAAAAAAAAAAAAAAAAAAAAAAAAAAAAAAAAAAAAAAAAAAAAAAAAAAAAAAAAAAAAAAAAAAAAAAAAAAAAAAAAAAAAAAAAAAAAAAAAAAAAAAAAAAAAAAAAAAAAAAAAAAAAAAAAAGGCAGAAATAATGAGAAAAATTACACAAAGGAAAATGGATTGATAGATCTATAAATTTGACTTCATGTAAGTTAAAAACATGTAATTTTGCAATAGTCAAGAAACTGAAGAAAGTATTTGACACATGAAAAGTCAGTTGTCCTCAAAGTCATAAATTAGTTAAGGAAAGCAATTTTCTTTGAATTACCACCTGCTTTGTGGGATTTTTTTTTCTTTGTGTATGAACATTTCTGATCTTTAGGTTTCTCTCTGAGGGATTCTCTTCTAATTCACTGATTCTCAACATTGGCTATACCTGGGACATTCTTGGAGCTTTAAAAAAGTACTCATATGGGTGACTCACTTCAGAGATTCTATTTAATGTGCTTAGAGTGTGGTTTAAACATGATCATTTCAAAATCTCCTCAAGGTGTTATAATGTGTAATCTGGGTTGACAATTGCTATCCTTTTTCATCTTAACTCATTTTTATATTTAAGGGCAAAGGTGTAATTGTTCCAGCTGGGTTCAATCATACCACTGACGATACCCATAAATAATTCTGTATATTGAATTTCAAGGTGACTATTTATATTAAGCATTCACATTGAAATAATTGTCATATGTAGAATAAATAAACATGTATTAAACTAAATTTTTAATTTGGATGGTTATATTTCTAGCAAATGAATGTGATAACTATATAAATATTCAACTTTTGTTAAAATTTTTCAGTTAGCGGTTTTTCCTCTTATTCGATAGCAGATGTTAATTAGAGAGATTTATGTTATACTGGTGATCAAGAAAAGAATGTTTAGATATTTAGGTATTGGATATTTAGTTTCTTTGGGCAGTTAAATTTTTTATTTTCAACTGTGTAATATTGGTACTCAATTTAGTTGCTGAAAACTTAAGCTTCTTACAGGAAATGCTGTTTCTACTCCTTATGAAAATTTACCAGTTGAATTTTGAAAAATGTCTCTATGTATGGGCACACACACATCTTTTTTAAAAAGAGATCTTTTTAAAAGTTCCACATGTAATGTTTAACCTAAGTTGACAGTCTTTGGGGAAGGGGGTGCAGGAAATAGGATAATTAAAAAATAAGTGACATAGATAATCAGTGAGGAAGTACATACAGATTTTGTAGTGGATCATTTTGACCATGTCATTATTTGTGTAGGAAGATATAGGGCTAAATTTTGAATAGATTCTGGAATTGAGAAGACCTCTATAGGCTAAAGATTTTTAACTTTGTAGGTATTGAGGAGCCTTAAATATTTTTGAATGAGTGTGAAATGCATATAACTATAGACTAGCGCAGGAATATTTGTCATTGGGGAGATATGTAGAAAGACTGGAGATGAGAATTCCAGTTAAGAGAAATGTGCTTTACTTTGAGTGTGAAGTAATTAAGGCCTGAGTCAGAAAAGTGGTCTGGAAATAAGATAAATCTTTTTGAGGAAAAATTGATCCAGTGTCGGGCAGGCGTGCCTAGGGCAGTTTCACTATTGATTTGGACAAGCAAATAAAGAGAGTTCTAGAGCCCTTGTTGGATTTCAAAAACTTTAATGCTCTCTCAGGGAACCAGGTACACAAGTACATCAGGCAAGGAGGCTGGTATGCAGGGAAGCAGACACAGGCTAGGCTGGCTTGGGGGGCTGGGAGGTAAGCAGGCAACTGAGCCTCCCTGCTCCCTACAAATTTTTATGTTGTTTCTCTCACCTCTTCTGTAGTTGTGCCACACATAGTAGTTGTAGTCATCATTGTGTGGCAGTTGTGTTGCTGGGGTTACTGCAACCACTTTCATCCCTGGTTCTAGGCTCAGGTATGCACACGTACACATGTGCACACTCTTGCTCTCTGCATCTAGGTGTCCACAAGTATGGGTGCATGTGCCCCAACCCAGTTGCCTCCTGCATAGGCTGTAGGTGGTAACCAGAAGCTGTTGGTGCAAAAAAGCCTCATTAACTCTTTACCCTACACCCAGTTGATTGATTATAGTATGAGAAGGGAATGAAGATTGAGTGCAGGGTTTTGAGCTTGAATTGTTGGAATAGTGGTGATATTATTGCAATTGATGTCACTGGTGTGAGTGTCGGATATCCATCTCTTTCTCTGCTCTCTCTCATGCTTATGCTCTCTCCTATTCTTATGCTCTCTGTGCTCCTTTGTCCCTTTTCTCTTTGATCCAGTTGTGCACACTTAAACATGTGCACAGCCGCTGTACTGCACAATCATGGGGAGGGTGCAATACTCCAGGTTCTGGGTATAAAGGCTAATGGAGGGAAAAGCCTGATCAATTCTCTTTTCCTACAGTGAGCTGATCAGGTAACAAGTTATACAACAAAACAGCACAACCATGGACGACACTTAAGATAGTCACTTCTCGATTGGGAGACAAGAGAAAACTTTGAAATACGTTAATAGTTACTTCTTTTTTTTTTTTTCCACCTAGATTTTGCTCTCTAGGTAAGTAGGGTAATTACTCGAGTCTCAATTTTTTAACTTTTTTTGATCCGAAGGGGGCTTGCAGTGAAGGACTTGAATAATTTCTGACATGCTTTTAAAACTTTCTAAAGTTCTTACATTATTCTAGTGTTTGTTGCTTTTGTCTCTTTTTAAAAACAACAGATTTATTGAGATATAATTCATGTGCCCTACCACTAAACCATTTAAAGGCATGTAGAGTAACAAAGGTTACGATTTTATCTATTTTTAAGTATACAATTAAGTACATTAAAAATGTTATGCAACTATCGGCAGAACCACCTTTTGAATGTTTTAATTACATTCAAAAGAAATCCTCTACCATAAGCCTGTTTTATATTTTAAATAAACAGAGGAAAACATTAGGATCAAGTCGTGGGCCCTTCGGCTACTTGCTTTGTAATGAGTTTACTGCCACCTAGAAATCACTTCCGGTTCAGATTAGCCCCTTGCTTTCCTGACTCAGTAGATGGCAGTGTGGGAACACTAGGTAGAAAAAGTGACTGGTGTGCAGGCCTCAGACAACTAAATGTGTCCTCATCAAAGATTTTGCTAATGCAGAACAAAGTCTGCATCTATTGACTATTTTCTAGTCATCTAAACATCATTACTGTCAGGTTTCTAGCTATCTTTGTTAAATGTAGTGACTCCATCATTTTCATTACTCTTGTTAAGTCTGGGCATCCTGTTCAGTTTTGAAACCTTTTCATGTTTTTGCCATTTTATCTTTTTGTTTCACTAGTCCTTGGATCTCTTTTGCCGTTTCCATTGCTTTTCCTTTTCCTCCCAGGTATGAGCCCTGAACATTCCCTAATATAGTGATTATCAATGTTGACTGCAGATTGGAATCACCTGGGGAGTTTTAACAGTTACTGAAAAGAAAACCTGGTGCACAGACTACAGACCTATTAAATCAGAATCTTTGGTGGTAGGACTCAGGCAACATTGTTTTTTAATATCAGAGTTGCCCACAAAATATATTATCTGTCTTCCTTGATATTTTCAGCAGTTAAAAAAAAATAGTTTAACTAGATCCAGTTCAGCCTCAAAGAAAGCAGATTTTAACCATAGGTAACTTCACTCTGATGTGTTCTTACTTTCTATCTCAGCCTATATATAGCTGATTACAAATAGAGGTAATTTGCATTTTAAATAATTATTTAAGCAGTTATTTATAATTTTCAATATTGCCTTTCACATTCCTGAATCTTTGTGTGAAGTAAGATATGAAGCTGTTTGATTTTTTTTTTCCTGTCAGAATTAGCTGCAAGTGTCTCTTGTAACTTGTCTAATAATACCTACTGTTTTAAGCACAGGAATTTATATACCAATCAAACTACATGGATGATGCTGGTACCTATGAAATTTTAAGACCTTATCTATAGAACAAAGATGAAATCCATTTGTAACCTGTTTTTTTATACTTTGTTTTATTGTCACTAATGTTTGAGGACATAGGCTTGATAATATTTGCAGCAATTCTCAGTACTCATCCTTATTAATGTCTTTACTATTTTTTCTGTGATTCACTTTTTCTTAGCAAACTCAATTTTTTTTCCACTTAAGGTTGCCTTTTGACTGATCCTGAAATTTCAACTTTGTATATCAGCGATATATAGTGAGATGTTTCTTCTCTTGGTTTTAGTCAAAATATACAATTTAAACTGGAAGATCTTTCTACAAGTCTATTTTAGAAGTGCCCAAACTTATTTTAAATGAAATTATCCAAGTAATATCTATCTATCTTTAATCATTAATTTATCAATCCCAGTTCAGTTCAAATAAATTGATTTAATTTCAATTTAGAGCCCAGTTCTTAATGGGCAGGAGTTAATGAAGATAGCACTGGAAGATAGATTTATTGAGAGGTCAAATGATTCATGTAGCTACTATTCACAGGAAATGGTAGAAGATGACTGGGCCAATTAGAAGCCAAGCTTAGTTTTCTACAATAGATTGACATCTTCTGTAACTAAGTTTCTTGTATTTTGGGGCATCTCCCTAGTTTTAAAAACCTTATATAGTTGAATAAATTATTATGTTATGCCCTGTTTGTTTAGAGTAGTGCTATACCTTCCATATCATGTGTCTCCTCATATTTGCTACATTTTATTTGACTTACATTTTGGAACCAGTATTTATTACATAATTTTCTTTATCCCTTAGAAACTATGAATGCAGGAACTATGTCTAGTCGTACCACCAGAATATACTGAACTGTTCTTCAATGTTAATTAATTCTCTCAGAATTCTAGGCCATATTTTATTTTTGTACAAATAACTGTTATATTTTAATTACCTTAGAGACTGATCATCTACCTTTCTTTTAAACCCAGTCACCATTTTATAAAAATCTAATATTTTAATTGAGGTAACAATTGATTTTACAACAGAGTACATACTTTTAAGGGACTAGCTTCATACCTACTTAGACGTATTGTCAACATACCGCATCCACCACTAACGCCCATAGACTACTGGGCTCCCTCCCTGCTATGTTCTTACATCCACCAACACTTCAATTCTGCAGTCACATTTCTAGTGTATGTTTTGGTTTATTTTTGTCAGTTCCTTTGCTTTGTCTCTAATGTCCACATATGAGTGAAATCATCTGGTAATTGTCTTTCCCTTCTGGCTTCACTTAACCACCGTCCCCTGGGCCTCTGCTCCAGTTCTATCCATGTTGCTCCAAATAACTAAGTTCATCTTTTTTATAGCTGAGTGTATTCCATCATGGATATGTACCAAATCTTTTTTATCTACTCTTCTGTCACTGGGCTCTTGGGTTGTTTCCATAACTTGGCTGCTGTATGTCATGCTCCAGTGAACTTAGTGCCTATGTCCCTTCAAGTGTTTTTATGTTCTTTGTGTAGATATACCCAGGAGTAGAATTGATAGGTCATATGGTTGACCTATTGTTAATATTTTCAAGAGCTTCTATACTGTTTTTCATAAGGGGGTGTACCTGTTACATTCCCACCAACGGTGTACTAGGGTTCTTTATCTCCACAACCTTACCAAGATTTGTTTATTTGCTCGTTTATTTATTTTAACTTTCCAGTGTAGTGATTTTTTTATTCTAAAGAGCATATTTGGTAGTTGGGAAATACCAATCAAATGTGCTGATGAACATCTTTTTTAACATTTGTTAGTCATTTGGATGACTGTAAATTTGGGGCTACATTTTCACACTTCTATATGTACATATACTTCACTTACCTCCCATCCAACTTTTTACATCTCTTTTCTTACCTGGATCCCTCCTCTATCCCTATTTCCTCTGGTAACCAGTAAATTCTTCCCCAAGTCTAAGATTTGTTTTTGCTCTGTTTTGCTAGTATGTTTTTGAGTTTTATGTTCCACAGATGAGTGAAACCATCAAATATTTGTCTTTCATCTTCTGATTAATCACCTCAGGGTCCACCCATTTTGTGGCAGATGGCACACCTTTTTAAATTGCTGAGTAGTACATCATTGATTATACCATAATTTCTTCAACCAGTTGTCTAGTGAACACTTAGATTGGTTCCCTAGCTTGGCAACTGTGGAGAGGGCTGTTACGATTGTAGGCATACAGAAATCTTTTCATATTAGAGTTTTCGTGTTATTTGGATGACTACCTAGCAGAGGTATTACCAGATTATATGGGATGTTCATTTTTTTTTTCTTAAGAATTTTCATACCATTTTCTATAGAGGTTGCACCAACTTGCGTTCCCAGCAACAGTGGATGAGAGTTCCTTTTTCTCTATATCTTCAACTACCAACATTTGTTATTTTCACTCTTTTTGATATGGGTCATTCTCACAAAGGTGAGGTAATATCTCATGATTTTTGATTTGCACTCTCCTTTAATAAATGATGTTGAACAATTTTTCTCATGCCTGTAGGCTATTGCCTTTTTTTTTTTTTAAACAGGATTTTCAGGTTTCTTTTGTTGTTAGATTGTGTAAGTACTTTGCAAAAGTATATTTTGGGATTAGCCTCTTGTTAGATGTGCAAACATCTTTTCCCAGTGCCTTTTTATTTTCTGAGTTTCTTTGGAGTACAAAGACTTTTCAGTTTAAATTAGTCCCGCTTGTTTTTGTTTTTGTTTCCCTTGCCATTGGAGTTGAGTTCCCAAATACATCTTTGTGGTAGATATCCTATAGTTAATTCTGTGTCTCTTAAGCATTTTATAATTTCCATTCATGTATTCAAATCTTTAGTCCATTTTTAACTAATTTTTATTTGAACTTAAGTATGTATCTAGTTTCTTTTTTCTTTTTGCATCAGACTATCCATGTTTCTCAGCACCATTTGATAAAGAGTCTTTCCTTTCTCCATTGTATGATTGTGGCTCCTTTCTCAAAGGTTAGCTGTCTGTGTTTGTATGGATTTATCTCTGGTCTTTCTATTTTTTTCCATTAGTCTTAGTTTCCATTTTTGTTCTGATTACACGGCTTGTGAGATCTGTTTTTCTCCTTTTCTCACAAGGTGGCTTTAGCTGGTTAGTATCTTTTGTAGGTCCATGAAATTTAAAAAATATTCTGTTTTTTTTTAAAAAGGGCATTAAGCTTTTGATGGACATGGCAGTGAAACTGTAAATTGCTTTAGTTATTGTGGCCATTTTAATGATGTTTATTCTTCCAATTCATGAACATTTCTTTATATCTTCTTTTGTTTTCTATAACAAGAGTCTTAAGAGTTTTCAAAGTATATATCCTTCACATCCTTCATTAAGTTTACTCTCAGGTATTCAACTTTCTGGTGTGATTGTAGATGATTTTGTTTTTTATATTTCTCTTTTGTATAATACATTGCATGTAGGAATGCAAGTGATTTTTGTGTACTGAATTTATATCCTGTCACTTTTATGCCATTCATTTATTTTTAGTAGTTTTTTTTTTTTTTTGTAAAGTCTGTTAGACTTTCTATATATGTATTGTAATGTCAACTGTGAATAGCAATAGCTTCAGTTCTTCTTTCCCCATTTGGATTCTTTTTATGTCTTTTTTTTCTCAATTGCTCCAGCTAGGACTTCCAATACTATGTTGAACAGTAGTGGTAACAGTAGACATCATTGTCTTATTGTCTGATCTTAGTGAGAATGCTTCAGTTTTTCATCATTGAGTATGATATTGACAGTTGCTTGTCATATGTAACTTTTATTATATATGTATATTTTATTATATAATAGTTATAATTTTATTCCCATTTATTGTTTTAAATCACAAATGGATGACTCTTGAATGTTTTTTAAGCATATGTTGAAGATAAAATCATGTGATCTGAAGAATGATATTGATTGATTTGCTTTCAGTCAGGCTTGCATCCCTTAAGTGAAACCTACTTGATCAAGGTGGATGATTCTCTTAACGTGTTGTTGTGTTTGGTTCCTAGAATTTTATTGAACTTCTTCATATCTGTGCTCATTAGAGATAACAGTCTGAGTCTGTAGTTTTCTTTTTATGTACTATCTTCTTTGATTAGAGTGATATTGGTCTCATAGAATGTACTAGAAAGTTTTTCACTGTCTTTAATTTTTTTGAAGAGTTTGAGTAAGATAGATCTTCAGTTCTCTTGAGGAGCTCACTGTTCTTTAGTAAGTTTGGTAGAATTCACTGGAAAAGTCATCTTCTTGTTGTCTTTTGTTAGGGAGACTTTTTAAATTCTGCACTGTTGATTGGATTGTTTAAGCCGACTGTTTCATTCCAGTTCCATCTTAAAGGTTGTAAGAATTGAGAAATTTGTTCATTTCTTCTGGTTGCCCAGTTTGTTTGTAGAGAGATGTTAATAGTAGGTTCTTGTTGATCCTTGGTGTTTACTTTCACCTCTTTCATTTCTGATTCTATTTATTTGGGGTTTCTCTCTTTTCTTAGTAAATCTAGCTATTTTATTTATTTTTACAGAGAGCCAGCTCTTGGCTTCACTCATATTTTAAACTGTCTTTTTGTTTTCTATTTCACTTATTTCTGCTCTAAATTTCATCATTTCTTTCCTTTTACTGACTTTCATATTCATTTGTTTTTACTTGCTAGTAATTCAATGTAGAGTTAGACTGTGTATTTGACGTTTTTTCTTGCTTTTTTATGTGGCCTGCACTGCTGTGAACTTCCTTTGTAATGTTGCTTTTAAAGACCTAGTAGCCTGTTTGTTGATTTTTTGCTAGGGTCCAGATAATTTTTAATTTCTTCTTTGATTTATTCATTGACTCATAGTATTTTGTTTAGTCTCCACATGTTTTGATTTATCCTGGAATTCTTTTGTGGTTAAATTCTAGTATTACACTATTGTGATCTGAGAAGATGCTTGATGTAATTTCTATTTTTATGGACATCTTTTGTATCCCAGTGTGTGATCTATTCTTTAAAAATGTTCTGTGTGCACTTGAGAAGAGTGTGTATTCAATTTTTTGGGGATGGAAAGCTCTGTGAATGTCCATTAAGTTCATCTAACTCATCACTTCACGCCTTTATTTTCTTGTTCATTTTCTCTCTGAATGATCTATCGCATCACATCAGTAGTGTTTCTGTATGCTTTTTTTTTTTTTTTTTCAAATAGGTGGGAGGTGGAGCATGTTGTGGTTATAATTTGCATTTCCCTAATGATAAGTGATGTTGATTATTTTTTCATGTGTCTGTTGGCCATTTGTATGTCTTTGCAGTAACTTTTTTTTTTAGGCAGTGTTCTGTCCTCTGAATATATTCTTCTCTCTTTAAATATTAGTTTGGAGAACTGTCCCATTGACTTGTCATGATTTTTATCACTGATAGAAATGAGAATGACGTGTGGATAACTTTTTTTAAGATTACTTTTTATTTTTTATTGGTAAATTTATTTTTTCTTTCACATCACTGATAATTTTTGGTCATCATCTGGTTACTCCCTCAGGTGAAGGAGACTACTCTTTAATAGTAATAGTAGTATTCATCTGTTTGGCTACATTGTTTAGTGAAAATTGATCAAAATAGAACAAGAAGACTTGGTTTGAGTCCTGCCTCCATTACTTGTCAGAATTGTGACCTTTCATTTTCTTCATTTACTAAATGGAGGTGATAATTCCTACCTATTTCTGTAGATTATAGTGAAGATCAAATTTATTAATATGAGAAAGCATTATATAAATGCAATGTGTTATAATCAACATCACTGAAGCGAAGTTTTTAGAAATGAATAAATACATAGTTGGACCTGGATTCTGCATTTTCTCTTACTGGCTAAAACAATCAGAAGTAGTTTAGCTATTTGTAAATGAATGCCACCTATGATGTCTTTGGGTAATTGATCTACTACTATCTATTCTAGAGGAATTTGAACTAGTTGATACTTCTGTTACAGAGCTTCATTGTTAGATATTAATAAGGGTCTGCCTATGCCAGTTGCTAATTGTGTATCATCCTGGAAAGTTGGTAGCTTAACCTCACTTTCCTCATTGATAAAATGGGGATGATGGTAATAATTATAACAATAACCCCTTCTAGCACCTCTATATTACAGGGTTGCTCAAAGAAATAAATGCATATACCTCAGACATTGTGATTCATAAATAAGTAATAATGATGATAGTAGTCAGTACAGAGCAGGATATTATTTAATACTTGGCTCTATGTCAGGATTGATGCCAAGGATATAGTGTTCATTTTCTCATTTAATCTTGAAAATCTAACAATGTCTCATAGTTATTCTTACCATTTTATAGATAGGGAAATGGATTTATATAGTAATAACTTCCCAACTTCATAATTAATTTTGCCTGATTTCAGGACATTATTGTGCTCATGAAACTTGTGGCCTTTTATTGGATAAAGTCATATGTCTATTAACTAGTTCAAGGACTGGCCACTTCTTTAGCAGTGTTACTGAGACGGAGGAACTGTTTGTCCTCTAACATGTGAGAAGATGGGTACCTCTGCCTCTGAGTGAGGGTTGCGCAGTGTCCATCTTAGGAGCTAATATGAGGTTAGAGAGAGGGCTTGCATTCATCCCTAATCTGGCAGAAAAAGATGGGCCAGCTTCCATCTAGTATTATAGTTGTGACAGAAAATCTGGAGTATGGAAAGCAGCTTATATATGTGATGTTTTGATGTGATATAGACATATGATGAATCAAATTTTAGAGTGTCAAGAAGTACCTAATATGCATGTATTGACTGAGTAGGTAGGTGTTTGTCTTATCTTACTAAGGTTTTTGAAGCACTTTAATGCCAGGGAGGAGGACTACCATAGTTTTATACACAATATCCTTAAATGAAACTTAGTATAAAGGTTATCTGCCCTGAACTAATTTATAGTGTCTTGTCATCTCGCATGGCAAACTGACAATTACTGTGATGATAGAAGTTAGGGAAGTTGTTTGAGATCCTTAGGAAAAATATGACATATGACTTGAAAGTGTTTGGAGCAGATTTATTATATCCATAATCTATCTGTAGTACTTTTCCTGTTACTTATTTAAAAAATTTGTATCTGAAGAATTTTTTTAAAGGTTTTTTTGGATTGCACTAATATTTGCTTTCAATTTTATCAGAAATAGAGTAAAAGTGGCCTGGGTGGAGTTTATTATAGATTGTTTCCAAATTATAATGGCTCAGCTTACAGTATTTTGACTTTATGATGGTGTAAAAATAATATGCATTCAGTAGAAACTATACTTTGAATTTGAATTTTCATCTTTTCCTGGGCTAGCAATATGTGGTATTATGTTTGGCAGTGGAAATGAGCTGCAGCTTCAATCAGCTATGTTATCACAAGGGTATACCAGCCACAGGAGCCTCGAGCCTCATCGAGAGAGAGAGAAATATTGAGAGAGAGAGATACTGAGAGAGACTGAAAGAGAGAGATTGATGAACCCTGATACTGTAGAATTTCTGTCCTTCAACAATTAATTTTAGTTCAGTGCTTCAAACATTCTTCAATGCCAGTATGCTTTCAGCTATGTATTTTAATGGTGAGAACTCATGCAGCCATTCTGTTTTTCATTTTCATTAGTGTATTCAGTAAATTATATGAGATACTCAAAGCTTTATTATAAAATAGACTTTGTATTAGGTGATTTTACCCAACTGTAGGGTAATGTAAATATTATGAGCACACTTATTGTAGTCTTGGCTGAACCTATGTTGTTTTCATAGGTCAGGTGTATTAAATGCACTTTAGACTTAAAATATTTTCATATTTTTAGGGTGAATTTATAAAGACATCACCTCATCATCAGTGAAGGAAGATCTGTCCTGTTTTTCTGTGTGTTCATTGCTAGTACAACTTATTTTGCTGTGCATTGTCATTTTGTAAGAGAGTTTGTGCAAAAACACATCTATCAGAGCATGTATGTACACAGTTCTTCCTTTCTCTTAGATTAGGAACTGTTAGATATGTCTGAGTAGATAGGTGTTTATCTTACCTTACTAAGGTTTTTGAAGCACTTTAATACAGTGAAAATGTGTTGATAATTGTAGAAATTGGTTAATGAGTATGTGAAAAAAGCATTCTCCTCTGTATTTTTGTTTTTATACAAAGTGTTTATTAAAAATGCTTTAAAGATGTGTTATGGAGGAGACATCAACATCATGGCAGTATCAGATGCTTTTTTTGGTCTCTCCCTTTTTATCTCCCTCTACAAGGGTTCTTCTGTTCATCTTGCCAGTATGCTGGAGAGATCCATACATCTGTGTATCTGAGAGTGGGTGGATTAGGACTGGTTGAGGTGGGAAAGCCAGGGGAGCAGTGATGGTGGAGATATCAGCTTGATGTATGGCTGCAGTGAGAGAAGAGCAGAAATAGTCTAGACACCCTCACTATTGACCCACATGAACTCATTGGACCTGTAGTGGGGCAAAATGTGTGGACTGGAACTCTGCTAAGGAGGGTGGTGGTGAAATTGTGTGACTACAACTCCCTCATCCACTCTTCGCACTGCACTGATGTCTATGACACAAATAAAAATGAAAGCTGTGAACTGGACCTGTGACTTCAAAAAGGAAGGCAGTGGCAGATACTGTCTGCATGGATTGGGACTCCAAAGAGGAAGGGCAGCTGTGGGGTTGCTCTTACGCCAGATCCTTCCTTGCCCACTTTAGTGACTGACATAGCATCAACCTTTGAATTATGGTAAGCAAGCAGTGAGCAAATACTAGAACTATGGCACAACCTACTGGAAAATTAAAGCCATCTAATTACTAAACTGTTGAATTAGAGTCAAAGTAAACCAAACATTGCAAATTTTTTTTTTTTTTGAGACTAGGTCTCGCTCTTTTTGCCCGTTGAACCTCAGACTCTTGTTGCCCGGGGTACCACAGACTCAAGCAATCCCCAGCCTCAGCTTCCCAGGTAGCTGGGATTATAGGCGTGTGCCACCACACCCAGCTATTTTTTGGGGACTAGGTCTCACTACAGGCCGCAGGCGGGACTTGAACCGTGATCCCTAGCCCCCGCCGCTTCATAGGCTGAAGCTTACAGGCATGAGCCACCATGCCCAGCCAAACATTGCAAATTTAAGAAAGATATTAGATACTCCAAATATATCATCAAGCAGCGTCAAAAACCAGGGTGATGTGGCATTATGAAGAGAATGGTAGCGCTCCTGAAACTGTCTTCAAGACACTGAAAATTTTGATGTATTAGAGAATTTAAAATAGCTGATACGATGAAATTCAGTGAAAGAAAATTTAGAAAACTCAGAAGGACAACTCATTGAACTCAGGAATAAAGTTAACAGAAGGAGTACTTTATCAAAGAGACTGAAACTCCAAAATAGAACTAAACATTTTGGACTTCAGGAATTCAATAAATGAGATGGAGAACGTAATAGAACGCATTGAAAAATAGGACAGATTTTGTGAGAGAAAGAACTAACAAACTTAAAGATGGAAATAAAAAAAGAGTAGTTCAGATAAAAAAAGAGTGTTAGTAAATAGGTTTTTAAAAAACAAACTGTGTAAACTGTCTAACTCCAAGCGGAAAAAAACATGATAATGTGTATCCCAAAAAATGAAGAGAGGTAGAGAAGACCAGAGAGCTTATTTAAATAATTAATTGCTGAGGATTTCCCAAACCTGGGAAAGACATTAACATACATGCTTATAAAGTGAATAGTACACTTAATTACCAAATGCAAAAAGACCTACATCAAAACACATAATAAAATAGTTCAAAGTAAATGATATTAAAGACTTATGGAAAAAAAGTGTGAAACCCATAAAGGTATTTCCATGAGGCTATCATCAGATTTCTCATTAGAGACTGTATAGACCAGGAGAAAGGAAATGACATATTCAAAATATTAAAAATTAAATTTACCAGTCAAGAGTATTCTGC
Organism: Uropsilus gracilis; assembly: GCA_004024945.1. NCBI lineage: Eukaryota > Metazoa > Chordata > Mammalia > Eulipotyphla > Talpidae > Uropsilus > Uropsilus gracilis. The sequence continues at coordinate 80,306 of PVHY01000821.1, forward strand.
AAAATTATCATTCAGATCAAGAGAAATTAATCTTTTCCTCAACAAATGAAAGCTGAAGGGATTCAGCACCACTAGATGTACCTTACAAAAAATATTCAAAGAAACTTTACCTGGAATGAGAAGTTAAAAGAACACAAAGCTTTGAGTATGATGACAGAATCAGAAAGTTGTAGCATTATCTTAGAAAAGGATATTAAAAGCTTAATTATGGCAAAAAGCTACAAGAGAAAGAAACCTCATAAAATAACTAAAGATACTTTAGTTTATACCAAACTCACAGTATAAAAGGGGGTAGTTTATAATAACTAACGGTCAAGGGAGGAAGCACCTGTATAGGTAAATAATGATTTATCAGTAGAAACAGGATATTTTTAGCTACATGGGACATTTTTTATGAACTATAATGACCAAAACCCAGAAATCTGGAGCAGAGTCACAAAATGTAAACAAGAGGAAACTGAGGAAAAAAAAATAAAACAGGGAAAACCATTAGTACTCAGCAGAATTCATGGCACAGCCAATAAGATGAACATTGTTTTGGATCATCTGTACCAGTCAGACCTAGATGCCATTAAGATGTTGGACAAACTCCCTGGTTCCCCCTTCGAAAAGGAGCAGAAAAAACTTTTGAGTTGAGCCTTGTGGAACTGTCTACCACACCAGTGTCCTCTGGACTGGGAGTCAGAACCCTCCCCAGATTAGAAGTGGCTGTTTTATAAAATATACAAGAAAAGTTGCACTTGAAGCTTAGAATGCACTGCACAATATTAAAATGTTATTTGAGATGCATCATGTCATTCAGATGAAACCTGCACTTAGTGAAAAGTCAAATGCTATAAAAGACAGAAAATTGTTCATAGAAATGGTTTTGAAGACAAGTAATGAGAGTGACATCAGGGTGATATTTTCTCCGTTTGGCTACAAAAGGCTTCCCTGTGACCTGCTGGGCTGCGTTAGGTCTTGCATTTGTCTCATGGACAGTGGCACAGAACATAATCAAAGCCATGTATCTGTAGACCATGGAGGGCTGCTCTTCATTCATCTAGGTTGAGTTTCCTGACACTGAGGACAAAGGGCAAAAGCACCTGCAACATCCGCTCTAGCAGCAGATGCAGCAGCTCTACACTGCCGCTGGGGGAAACCTAACCGTTCTGGGGGACCCTAAAGAGCAGTATCTGGTACTTCTGTAACAGGCCACCTCCTCCAGCAACCTGGTGGCATTCAGAGATATTCATCAAATGGCAAATATGAATCTTTGTTACAGAACCTGACAATTCTGGCAGTGGCTGAAGCTGCAGCCCAGACCTCAGCTACCCCACCAATGAAATTCTCCAGAACTGGCAGCACTCTGGGGAGCTCTTGCAAGTCTTGTGGCTACTTCAACCTTCAGCTCCTCAGCTCCACTGCTGGTCAAACCATTAATTCTTTGACCTCTCTTAGGACTCTGTGGGGATTGATTACTATCAGTATACAAACAGACCATAAACAGTATGATGGCTCTGAATGGAAGAGTTGGCACCATGGACGAGTGGCATAACTGGCACCAGAAATGCCCTTATCTGGGCCTGCTCTGGGATTCAACAGCATTCAGCAGCATGCAACAGCCCCATCTGTGCTATCCAGTCAGAGCTTGCAACAACAGAGTGCTGAAGGCAGCCCAAACCCCTTCATTTACTGCCTTCTGTATGAGTTTGGATACCAGGCTACTCTGCAGAAGTTTACGCTTTTTAGAAATGTTATCTCTTCATTGACAAATGGACCAATCTGATCAAGTGCTTTGGTTTTATTAGCTACAACAATCCAGTGTTTGCACAAGTTACTATCCAGGCTATACATGGCTGTCTCAGATTGGCATGAAATGCTTGATGTTTTACTGAAGCACTCAAAAAATGACAGAAAACCTTACCGACCCTGACCCCAGAGGCTTCCTGCTCTTATTTTAGCTTTCTTCAGACATCTTCATGCTGTTAGTTCATGTTTGCCTACCATGTCCCTGTGACATCTCATAAACAAAGCAGTTTTGTTGTCCCATTGTTTCTGACTTCTTTCTTACCTGACATCGTATTGGGTTCTTCTGCTGACGTTTAGTCTAGTTTGACCTTTGAAATTTGCTTGTGACCTTATATAGCTATGATTTCTGGGAATCAGTATGAAAAACATTACCACATTCATGCAAGATTGAAATTTATTATTAGGTGAATTAATTTTAGAAAAAAACCCTGCAGCAAAAATGACTTTTTTTTCCTTTCTTTTCATAAAACAGACTTAAACATGTTATATTCCTGGTCATTGGTAAAAATAGCACTGTATTTCTAGGGACCCAAAAATAGTTTGGAAAAAAACCATCTGACTTTAAGTTTCTTGATATCTGTAATAATTTTGACATTTTATACACATTTTATACATCTATGTATACCTACTTTTACTTCATATATAGATTGTAATTTAATATACAATTCATGGTTTAATGTGCTTGAAATTTTATGCTTTTTTAATGTACATGAGAAGGTAACTATAAACTGTTACATTGGTGCTTCTGTGAGTTAAGTTGTTTCATAATGAACTTCATTGCCTTAATGTCTTTTATAAATAAGACAAATTTTGAATTGGTTTACTTAGAACAAAAATGAATTTAAAAGTAAAGTTGTTCACTTTAAAAAAATTTGTGTGAGGGAGGGAAAAATCCTATTCCAGAATGAGTTTTGTGTTGGTTGGTAAAGGATTGATACCACTTTTTTTTTTAAATAGGGGACTATTTAGATGTGTTTGTATTCAGCAGAATGTGACCTTTTTCTTAAAAAAAGTGAAAATATATAGATCAGATTTCAAAGGTAATTTCTAGAGCTTGTGAGAAATACAGATTATTTTCTTGTGTGTTTTGTTTAAATCTCTAATATTTAAAAGTATTTCAAAAACAAACAGGTTTGTTTAAGGTTGAAAAGTTTGTTTAAAAAGAATGGAGTTATCACACTGTCAGACTTTATATTACAAAGGTATGGTAATGAAAACAGTAAGTTATTGTAATTAACATGGACACATAGGCCAGTGGCATAAAACTGAGAATCCAATAATTATGTGAACAGTTCAAATATACAATTAATGTATAACAGAGGTGCTAAGAGAAAGGAGAATGGAACATCTCTTTAACAAATGGTGTTGGGAAAACTGGACAGCTATATACAAGACACACTAGACCACTCTCTTACATCGTATGCAAAAATTAACTCAAAATGAGTTAAAGACTAGATAAAAGAACTGAAATCATAAAATACATAAAACAGACAAAACACTTCATGACATTGAATTCAGTGATATCTTTGGGGACTTGACTCCAACAGCAAAGGAAGCAAAAGCAAAAATAAACAAATGGGACTACATCAATAAAAAGTTTCTACATAATGAAAGAAACTGTGATTAAAACAAAAAGATACTGAATGGGAGAATGTACTTGGATAACAGGTATTTATTTTACAAGGGGCTATTCTCCAAGATGTATAAAGGACTCATACACTTCAATAAAAATAAAACAAACCCAATCAAAATATAGGCAGAAGTGCTAAATAGACATTTCTTGAAAGAAGGCATACACATGGTCCAGAGGCACATAAAAAAAATGCTCATCTCCACTTATCAGGGGAATGAAAGTCAAAACCAATATGAGATACCATCCCATACCTGTGAGAATGATCCATATCAAAATGACCAGAAACAAGTATTAGCAAGGGTGTAGAGAAAAAGAAGCACTCATTCACTGTTGGTGGGGATTTATCAAAACATTGAAAATAAACCTACCATGTTATCCAGCAATCTTACTCCTAGATATCTACCTAAATAATGCAAAGACATGAATACAAAGGGGTATGTGCACACCTATGTTCATTTTAACACTATTTACAATTTATGGAAATGATCTAAGTGCCCAGTGAGAGATGAATGGGTTAAGAAGATGCGGGCGCATGGATGCATGTGCATGGACACACACCTAACTATAAAAATACAGCAGTGAACTCCTGTCACTTAGGACATGGATGGAACTGGAGGGGATTATGCTAAGTGAAATAAGAAGGAGAAAAGCAAATATCAGATGATTTCACTCTTATATGTAATAGAGAGAAATGAGTCAAGGGAACAGACAAAACTAAACCAAAACAAACCCTAGAAATAATGACTATAGATTTGAGGCTTACAGAACAGAGAATGAGTGGAAGGGGCCCAGTGAACTGTGGTAGAGGATTGTAGGTGCTTTGGTTGAGGCTGTGGCGTGGTAGCAATATATCTGAAGAGCTGTGAAACTGTATCCCTCAATCATTTACAGTGTGGTGAACTGTTACCCCTATAACAATAATGCAGTAAGAAATAAAAACCCAAATTAAAAAAAAACAAAACCCAAATTTATATGCCTAAGAAGTCCAAATCCAAATAAGTGTTCCTGGGGAGGGGATAGTTTCTGCCCCTCCTGAAACTAAACAATTTGTTAAGTATTTATCAAAATTATTTATTGCAAGCCTTCTTTAAGCTAGTCACTGTTCAAGATATTGAGGGTAGAGAAGACAGACAAAAATCCCTTCTTAATTCTTGACATATGCCAAGTAGTTGACATGTGTTCTTATACCCATTTTATATTTCCTAGCACAATACCAGATGACAAGATATACTTTCATTAAAACTGTGTTAAATGACTGTTCTTATGAAGTGGTGAAGATTGTGGTGACTGAGGCTTAAAGAGGTTACGTGACCAAAATCACATGGCTTGTAAGTGACAGAAATGGATGTTGAACTCAGACCTTTGTGACTGAAGCCTAACTTGTGAAACATGACCCTACACTGTCTCCACAATGATGGATAGGTGTGTGCATGTGAGCACTTGTGTATGAAGACATGTACTTTTTTTACCTATTTACTTTTAGATATCCTGTATACTTATATGGTCCTGATGTGCAATTACATTTAATTTCATCATGGATTGTATCACAGATGTTGTGATTTAGGTTAGCCTGTTTTTCTTATTTTAATTTGTCCTAATATTTATTCTTTATCTCTGTCTTAATGTTTGGTAAGATATAACTGAGTGCCCAGAATCATGTTCTCATTGTAAAAGTCTTCACAGATATTGTTAGAATAAAAAACTGGGTTGAAGCTGGGCATGGTGGTGTGCACCTGTAATCCCAGTGCTGGGAGGCTGAGGCCAGGGATCGCTTGAGTCCGTGGGTTCGAGATTATTCTGGCAACATAGCAAGACCTAGTCTCTAAAAAAAAAAAAAAAAAAAGCCAGGCATGGTGGCACATGCCTGTAATCCTAGCTACCTAGCAGGCTGAAGCTAGGCATCACTTGAGTCCGCGGGTTTTGGACTACCCCAGGGAACATAGCAAGACTTAGTCTCTTAAAGAACAAAACAAAACCGGGTTGACCTCAGCAACTAATTTTCTCAGTTGTTCTGTCCTTATCTAAATATGTATATATTAATTTACTTGAGTTCGATGTTTATTTTTTTATCTAGTTACTTAACATTTAATAATTGATTTTAGTACCACCAGTATAGCTGTAGATGGCTTTGTGTTCCAGTATAGAAAAAAGCTTTTTAAAAAAATTAAAAATCCATTGTTAGTGTTGAGAAATATTTGTGATCTCAGTTAAACACTCAGCAATTTTATGTTAGAAACGCAATACATAAATCAGAGAAGTCCTGGGCTTTGGTGTTAGAGCTGGACTTATTTCTGTCTTTTCAGTTATTATTGACTTTCAACAAATTGCATAAATTCCTTTAGCCTTAATTTTTTTTTAAAATAGGACTCAGTAGTTATTGCAATAAAAACTATGTAATTTAGTATATGTAACTATGTATGTATAGTATATGTAGCTATGTAATATATGCAAAACAAAGAACTGTGACATATGAAACTTAATCAAACTGCCCACATGTCACATAGTTGCTAAGGTGATTGATATGAACCCAGGATGTAAATCCATGTCTTTCTAATTGTCAAGCTTGTGCCTAATATCTGTTAGGCACATAGCAATAGTTCCCTTCTATCCTGTTTTTGAAAAAAAAAAATTACTTGAATAATTTCTTTAGGTTTCAAAAGGACCATTAGAAAATAATCAGTAAGAGGCAGTTTTAAAATGTGGAGATTTTATAAAATTTTACGGTACCTGTTGGAAAAACCTATTATAGTTAATTTAGTTTTAAAATTTTTTTCATTTCAAAATCTAATAAATTCTTTGATTACATTTCTTCAAATGTCATGTAAGGAGGAAAAATAGAATGCCCAAACAAAGGAAACTGAGTAGTTCTGAGAAGAGACTGCAAGATGACATTTATAACAGTTTGATTTTTTCAGTATGATAAATGAGGTTTAAATATGTTAGGAATTAACTATTTTAGCTCTGCTCTGAATTAAAACAAGTAAATTAGCTTCAGTTCATGACAGGGGTGTCTTTAAATGCTAAGGGCCTAAAGCATAGCTTTTTTAATAGAGGAACTTGACTACCTGGAACATTTTCTTTCTCTAATTCCTCCTTTAATATGCTGAGCTTGTGTAATCTAGAGACAAGCCGTCTTTTGTAGGGTTTTTTTTTTTTTTTTTTTGGCTTAACTGATAATTGAATAGTGAAGAGCTTTGTGTCATGATGTATCTGCTTGATGCAATGTTTAGCAGTTGCTAAGTTGAAAAGCTTGTCTACCCCCTCTGAAAAAAGAAGTTATTTTTGTTCTGTATATTTGCATGGGAATAAGGAAATACAGGTTTTTGTCTTAAGAGTTAAAATAAAAAGCAGGACATTACACAAACCAAGTGTATTTTCAGTTGATCTTGAACTACATTCTTCTTCTTTTTTTTTTTTTTTTGAGACTAGATCTCGCTATTTTTCCCGTGGAACCTCAGGCTCTTGTTGCCCCGGATACCACAGACTCAAGCAATCCCCAGCCTCAGATTCCCAGGTAGCTGGAATTACAGGCATGCGCCATCACGCCCAGCTATTTTTTTGGAACTAGGTCTTGCTACGGGCCCCAGGCGGGACTTGAACCGTTATCCTTAGCCCCAGCCCTTCATAGGCTGAAGCTTCTGGACCCAAATTGCTAGAGTACCGTTTATCTCAAAGATGTAATACAAGTTAGACTTACTGTTTGTTCTTATTTCCAGAACCTCAGTCTAAAAATATTAACTATGGAATTAAAATGTGTCTTAAATAGGGAAATGGAAAAGATTCAGCAGAAAAGATCAGATCCACCAGAAAGTCTTGTGTGACTCTCTAACAACAGTCATGCTGTGGAAAGCATGGAAAATCTTTACCACTCTCTCACTCAGTTAAGCATAAAGTCTTGCCAACTGTCCCTTCATATGTACTTTGAATATGTTCACTTCTATTTTCACTGCAGCTGACCTCATCCAAGCAGACATACAACATAGGAGCATGTGTGCTTATCCACACATGCATGTGTAAATATATATTGCTTCATACACACATGCATGTGTGATAGTTTGTCTGTGCATTTAAGATATTAAATTGTTCAACAAATTTAATATGTTATATTTGTGTTTTGGATTACTAAACTTAAAAGCAGTGAATCCCATCCTGTCCCAGACTTTGGTACTGATCTTAGAGCAGAAGGCAAGGAGCATTACAACACATAGGTGGCTATGTCATCAAAGAAGAGTATACCCACCGTGTGCAGCATTCTGTATTAGTTTACTGAGTGTAGAGAAATCATAATTTTGATCTTTTAAGTCACAAATGTAAGTTACATGCTGTGCTTACTACCATTCCTTTTTGTCTTAAGCAGACTTGACTGCTTTCCTATGATGTTTTGGATTTAGCCTCAGAATCTTCCTTAATACCTTTTTCCTTTAAGCTGGCAATTCTCAGCCAGGGATAGACTGTAATAGGAAACTTGCTTCAACTTACTATATAAGAACCTGGGCAGTCTGTGGCTCCTGAGGATTCATATGCCATTGCTCTATAACTCTTGATTCTTTACATTTTTTATTGTAGTTGTAATAGTTGGACTCAAACTTTAAACTTTCTCCTCTGTGGTGAGTGGCAACTGAAATCTCTGTTCCATTCTTTTAGCTTTATCTGCACTGTTTGCTTGTATTTTGCCCTGTACTCTATACATTGGAGGGGGAAAGGTTTGTTCAACCAACATTTTGGAAAGAATTTATGCTTAGAATTTAGTTACGTATTCTTTTTCTGAGTCTCTCTCTCTCTCTCTCTGTTCCCCAGTTTACATTCTACTTGGATATATGCCACATTTTGTTTATCTATTTGTCAGCTGATGATCATTTGAATTGTTTTCATTTTTTGGTTGTTTTGAATAATGCTGTTATGAGCATCCATGTGCAAGTTTTTGTGTGGACTTAGGTTTTCAACTCTTGGGAACCACTGACTTTTACACCTTTATCTTTAGGTTTTCAGTTCTTGGGAACCAGTGAATTTAAACCTTTTTCTTTATGTTCTTCCCCTCATTTCCATACTAATCTAAAGTAACCAGTATTGGTCATCTTGATTCTTGTGTGGGTCATAGATCTTAACACTCAGCCTAAAATTCTTTACCTTTTCCTCTCTTCTTATTTGAACTACCCAAGCCGTAATCTTAGGTGTCATCTGCTATTCTTCCCATTCTCTAATCACTATACCAATATCAGGTGGGAGAGAGGCTCTTTGACTCTTTTAAGTGAAAATCTTTTGCTGCTTTACTAAATCAGAGTCAAGCCTTAAAATCTAATGCAGAACCAGCAGAGACCTTTACTAAGACTTAGGCTCCCACAGGCTAGTCACCTTTGTTATTCAAATTAGAGCCACTACTTCTCTCAGCTTCTAGCCCTGAGACTGGAGGGAAAAAAAGCTAGAACCCGCAGCTTGCCTTCTTTGGGTTCTTCCACCACCCACAGCCATTTCACTAAAGTTCCAAGCTAGAACAGATTTTTAAAGTGTGCGGACTACTTATTGCTAACAAGTGATTTTCTAAATATATGTACTACAAGACAAACATGTAAGAAACCCCAATTACCCCAACATTGTTCAAACCTTCAGTCCTCCAGGCCCTATTAATCTCACCAAATGTCCAGTCTTACATAGTTCAAGAACACATGTTCGAAACTCAGGGCATTGAGTTTCCTCTTCCTTGGATGTGATCCAGCTTTCCCAAGCATGCAGTCAAAGGCATGACATTGTCTTCTGCTTTCAGTGTCCTCGTTACTTTTGGCAGTATTAAAAACTCCGAGATTCAGGAATCAGCAAAGTTCATTTTCTCAGACCTAGTTCATGATCTCTCTTAAAAAAGTTTGCCAGATATGGCAAACTCAAATACGGGAGTTCCAATTTCTAAACTCTTCAGACTCTTTCTGCATGTATACTCAGCTTATGCATGTTAAAAGCTATGAGTTCATAGGTGTGGGCCCATGGCCAGGTTGCTTACCTTGGCCATGCGGCCTGGACTTACATTGTCCTTCTACCCCAGAATGCAGGCCCCAAAATGGCTCCAAAAATGGCTGATCCTATATCTTTGTTCTAAACTGTGTATATATCATTTTTCCTGTCAGTACACAGTAGGAAGTCAAGGAGTTATGCTAATGGCAAGGCCAAACCAGTTCTTGAAATTTACAGTTCTAAAGCTTACAGGGAAGTTCATTCTCCTAGCCATAATCAATATATGTATCAGTTATGTTAATGGCAAGCACCCAGGGGGTATCCTGCAACAATACATTTAATAATTTTATATAATATTGCTTCATGGATATTGTAACAATATTAGGATGTAATTACTCCTTTTTATAAATAACTTTCAGTTCTTCTACTTTGTTAAACCTCTGTTGCTGCCTCATTAGTACAATACTGTTGATCACTGGTCTTCCTGCATTCAGCCTTACTCTTTCCAATTCCTTTTATCTTAAATCTAGAATAATCTTTCTAAAAATAAAATCTGATCATCTCACTCTCTTGCTTTCAACCTATGTGATTTTCTATTATTGTCATGATTCATAAGGCAAATAATCTGACTTCTGTTTACCTTTCTATTTATATCTGTTGTGTTTTTTTTTTTTTTTTATTTTTTTTTTGAGACTAGGTTTCACTATTTTTGCTGATGGAACCACAGGCTCACTTGCCTGGGGCACTGCAGACTCAAGCAATCCCCAGTCTCAGCTTCCCAGGGAGCTGTGATTACAGGTGTGCACCACCTTGCTCAGCTGAATTTTTGGAACTAGGTCTCTCTATGTTGCCCTGAGCGGGACTCCCAAATGCGATCTCCAGTTCCTGCTGCAGCTTCTTAGGCTGCCACTAACAAGCATGCGCCACTGTGTCCAGCTCTATTAATATCTGTTAACCTGTATACTCTAGCAAAATTGAATTACATTTAGGTCCATGACTGGTCCATGCTTTTTCTTACCTCTGACTTTCATATATACTTTTTCTTGTTTAACCTCGCCCCTACCCTGCCTTATAACATGTGCATGGCTAATTTCTGCATATCCCTCATGCTTCAGTTTACATATCCCTTTTTCCAGCAACTTTCCTGAATCCTCTTTACCTGTATTAACAGTTTGTCTTAGGTGTTTCCATAGCATCCTGCATTTCTGTCATCACAGTGTACTTTGTACTGTATTGAAATTTAGTATTCTCTTATCTATTTTTATCACACTAGTGAAATTCATTAGGAAGTATGTATACTTTACTCTTAGAGGAACTCTTAACTCTTAGTACAGGGGTTAGTATAAGAGGTACTCAGTAAATATTTGAATAAAGAAATGAATAACATACTGTCAGAAGCACAGATTATTAAATTTATAAATATTTAGTAAATGTGCACTGTATCTTAAGAATTAGTGAGATTTTGGGGGGATATAAGAGAAAAGAAAGTCAACCACCAGACTGATGAGCTTATGTTGCAATTTTTAAAACAAAGGAAATGATTAGAACATAAATGACAGACTGATGAATATTAATTCTTGTGTTATAAAGTATAAGTACAGTTTAGAGTTCTCTGTTCTCTGTGATTACTGAGTATTAGGAGTATTTAGAGAAGTTTATATCACAAACGGTATTACTGATCAAGTTGGGAATCACTAAATTAATAAATGCTAACCTTTGATTAGTTAAAAATAACTTCTAATTCCTTCATGACAATTGGAGCTATTTGAAAATACCAGCTAAGCCTAATAATAATGCTTTTCACAGAGTAGTTCCTCAGTTAATATATTTGTGAATATATAAATGAAAAATGTGTTACATTTCAGTCCTTTCATCTTTTTATGGGATGCCCTAACCACGGTCAGATAATTGGAGGTTTTATTGAACTCTCTGAGTTGATTATAATAAAAACATGACTTAGTGAATTTTATAATACTCCTCTAATTTGGAGAAGGCCTTAGTGATATCTCTGTGTTAAATTCTTTTAGCTAAGAAAGGTTTTAAGGTGTTGAAAGCTTGCAGGATGTGAAGGCATATATGAATGCCTTCAAACTCAGCACTATCACTGGTGCATCTGAACTTATGGGAAAAAGACATGCTGTAATAAAAGGATAGTCTTTCTAATTGAAATGATCCTTTGTGTGTATTCATTTCTTGTAAAAACTAGTATGACTCAATTCTTTGCAGGGAATGACTGTTTTTTGAACAGTGTTCCAGGTTTTGCTAGATATGAGTAGTTGTGGGAGTCCTAGGGATGAATGAATTAGTTCAGCAGACTGAGATGACATTAGGTATGAAAATTAAGCTCAGGGAACATTAATTAGATGATTAAAGGGTAGTGGAAGAACAGGGCCAGCAAGAAAGAAACAGAAAATAAAGAGATGGTTATACATGACAGAATGATAGAATCAAGAAGGATTTCCATGTGTATTCTCTAGAGAAATCTGGTAATGAAATTCTAGAGGTTATTGGTCATTTGTGAGGAAGTAATTTCTTAGTTTTATTGATGTAGACTTGCTATATTGGTAGGAGACAGAGGGGAGATATTTTGGGAATTCATGCTGATGTCTCTTCTTGGCTTTAGGAGGTCAGATGATAGGGTTAGAGTTGTATACCTCATGGAAATGGAGAAGTTGTATACCTCATGGAAATGCCTCGCTTCTGTGCTAATAAATAACACTGGAGAGGTTGGAAATGAGAACAAGCTGCTCATTCATTAAGTCTCGTATTTTGCTCAGATCAGAATCCAAGTAAAGAATTAATTGTCATTGACTGACTTTGGGTTGTTTACCTTTTTTAGGCAAAATTTGCATAATATCATGTTTAACTGAAGAGTTCAGTGGCATTTAGTTCGTTAACAATGTTCTACAGACTGGAGGGGCTCAGGGGCCTGCCCAGGAAGCACTGATTTGGACTGGTGCTCAGGCACCCCTCAAGCCTGGATTCAGCCAGGGTTCAGGGAGAGTGGGGGAGTGGGGAGTTGGAGGGGGTAGAGGAGCTAACCCCTCTTACCATATCTCAAGAAAGCTGGTATGCCTCTGCTCCAATCAGCTCTCATCAAGAATAAGGAAAGCACTGACAGTCCAACCTAACCACAGAAACAAGAGGTGAAGGATGAGAATAAAGGCTCTGGATTCACACATATCCCTAGGGAAGGACCCAAAAGGAGCATGGAGAGAACTCATGAACACAGGACTGAGAGACCTGTTATAAAGACTATCTAATACAGAATTAGACTTACAATGTCTGGGAGCTGGAACCCCACGTCAGAGACACCTCCAACAAGGGCAAGGCACACCCCTTTTCCACAGTGGGAGGAAACCCAAAGAATTATGACAGCAGCCCCATAACATAGAACTGCAAACAAAAACTGAGGAAACCAGTCAGACCAACCTTGTGATGAAGGCTGTCCCTGTCAAGAAATTTCTCTAATGACAAATGCTGGGAGACAGGCTCTCTAAGTCAAAGATCTGAACTACAGGGCCAAGAAGTAGCAAAATGGAACAAAAAATGGAATGGAGGGGAAAGAAAGCCAGCAAGGAGAAGAGGCACTGCCAAATGAGTCAGGTGATTGGATTCAAAATGAGAACTGAAAATCTAAGTAGCACAGTTTACCATATCCCAAGAAAGCTGATCCTTTCAGAAGAAAGAGATCAAAGGGTCAAACATGGACAGATAGCAATAAGAAAGGAGATGGAGTGACCAGGTAGGTAGAGGGGTGTCAAGGGGCATACCCAAGGGGATCAACAACCAAACATTGTATGAAATTTAAAACTAATAAAATAAAAAAGTAAACAACAATGTTCTGCAGGCATCCCTCTTTGATTTTTTAATTCTGTTGACTCATTCTGTATCTTTTTCTTTTCTTTGCAATTTATTCACTGAAAAAAAGGTTTTTTTTTCCCATTAGAATTTTCGAAAAATGGGACTTTTCAGATAGGATTCCCAAACTGTCATTTGTTATGCTTCTCTTTATCTATAAATTACAAATTAATCTAGGCTTGATCTGTTTCAGGTTTGATGTTTTGCAAGAATATTTCAAAGGAGGTTTTGTATCTTATTAGGCAGCACATGTCTATGAAAAGGGGATATCTGAGTGGATTTCACTTACTGTCTTCATTATAGTATGAGCATATGCTATATCTTGATATGCCTTGTAGTTGAAGAGACATAATTTCTTTGATGTACCACTCTATCTTGCATTTCCTATCGAAACTGAGTTCAATACTGCCCCCCTAGGGAGCTTTCTCTGTATATCCTGCTGGAACTAGTCCTGTTTAGAGTCATCATCCCTCTCTCTTTTCGGACCACTGACATGATCAATTAGTTTTTCTTCTGCAAGATACTGAATCCACAAATTATTCTTCATTTCCACTGGTTACTTTAATTCGAGTCACAGTATATCTTGTCACAACAATACAAGAGCTTCCTATTCTTTGCTTACATCCTGTGCTTTTCTTAGCCTTTTCCCCATAACTTCCTATTGATCCTTTTTGGTGTGTGTTAAATATTATTTAATTTGTCATATTAATCACTTTTAAGTATGTAACTCCCCATCTTCCCTTCTCAGCCTCAGGCAGCCAATAATTATAATTTCTGTCTCTATGATTTTGCCTATTATATTTATTTCTTATAAATGAAATCTAATAATCTAGTAGTATGTGGTCTTTTATATGACTGGATTTTTTTCTTAGCATACATTTTTCAACATTCATCCATGTTGTAGTGTGTGTCAGCATCATTGATTTTTATGACTGAATAGCATTCCGTTGTAGTATACATCTCAATATCTTTGTGTTGTCATCTGTTCTTGGACTCTTGAGTTGTTTCCACCCACTAACCTGCTATGGACATTGTTATATAAGTTTTTGTGTGAAAGTATATATTCATCTCTCCAGGACTGAAATTTCTGAATCTTACAGAAATTTTATGGTTAATCATTTGAGGAACTACCAGATGGTTTTCCAAAGTGAAAAGCAATGTGCTTTTACCAGTGTGTATGATAGCTTCCAATTTCTTCATACCCTTGCCTACATTTGCTAGTTTTTTTTCCTTTTGTAGCTACCCCAGCCTGTTAAAAGTACATGTCCTTGCGGCTTTGATTTTGCACTTCCATTATGATTAATGTCCCCTCTATTCTTGAAATAGTTTTCTGGACTTGTACATCTTGCTTTCCCTGTTACATCATCATTGTCTACTTTTTTGTCTTTATGGCTAATCCTACCATTTCTAGCTACCCATCTTATATGAAGTATTCCAGGGTACAATCTTTGGTTTCCTTGACTCTCCACTTTCTTATCTTAGGTGATCTTATTCAGTCTCATGCATTTAAATACCTTCTGTATTTAATGGCAACCTTATGGGCTTACATTTTCCTTGACTTTTGGGCATGATATAATGAGACTTCTTAAAGATGATCACCAGGTGACTGACCACAACTGAATTTGTGATTCTTAAATTATGAGTGTTTCTTTAGTTGGGTGTGTATGTGGTAGTGGGAGAGTGAAGAGGGAAACTTTTGGATACATGTAAGGGCAGCTGGAAATTCTGAGCATTTGCTGGGGACATTTGGATATTTGCTTGTCTGCTCAGAACCTCTGCCCAAAAGAGCGTCGAGGAGCCAGTGTCCTTCCTAGGTGACTCAGGTGCTGAGACCATTGCCTGCCCTTTGGCCTTCTGTGAGTGCTAGCTTCTGATGACTGTGAGAAGCTAGAGAGATTGTGTGAGATTGTGGGGCATGCCTTCTGATCAGTTTCTTTTCTTCTGGGGTTAAGGATAGGGGGTTAAAAAGCAAAATTATCTGTTTCACTCACAAATATTCCATGTAATTCAGTGAGATGAAAAGGCAAAAATAACTGAGACAGATCTAGTGATAAATGCTTGGCCACTTCTTAAAAGTGGTGACTTTCAAATATTCATCTCCAGGTTTAACCTGTTCCTGGAACAAAAAATAAAATAAAATAAAATAAAATAAAGCAAAATAAAATAAATAACAAAATAAAACTATTCACATATTAGTACAATAAATTTTATTCTAACTAAGTAAAATTATAACCTGGTATGCTTTGTAACAATCAATAATAGTAAGAAAGCAGATTATATTTGTGGTACTAGGAATATATTTCTTGAGTGGTGGAAGACTCAAGACACTTAACAAAATAGAGAACACAGCTGTTCTCAATGTACCATTTGGCCCTTTGCTGGTCTTTGGACCAATGGTTCTCAAAGTTTGATCCTTAGACCAGCAGCATCAGCATCACTTGGGAATTTGTTAGAAATGCAGAGTCTTAGATCTACTGGTCAGAAACTGAGAGAAAGGTCCATCAATCTGTATTTTAGCAATTACTCTAGGTGATTTTGATGAGCATTATAGTTTTTTAAAAACTATAACTTTGTTGCAGACTATACATGGGGACTTATTTATCTAATCGAATATGAGTTTTAAAACTTCACAGTATTAAAAAAAGTACAACCGAAGGAATTGACAGGAGACTTTGTGAATGAGTTAAGATAATTTGTAGTTGATTAGAACAAAAATGAAATTGGAAGTATATTTTAAAAGTAATCAACAGAAGTTCTAATATTTGAGATATATTGTGAAAGGAAGGGAGGGGTGTGTTTATGGGAAATGTAAGGTGACTGGAGCATCCTATCCTGTGGGGTAATATCTCTGAAGGTGATAGTGAAGAAATAATTGTGCAAGTGGATATTTAGAAAACTGAGAGTGACCACCACAAAACTCCAAAATGAAATGATTGAATGTGATTGTCTTTGGGAGTGCTTTTTGAGTTTTTAACCATATGCTACATATTACAGTGACAGACATTTTAAAAACAAGATCAAATATGTTTTAATTTATTGTAGAGGAATATCTTACTGAATTATAGAATGGACTGCCTGCCACTTTTCTGAGTTCTTTTTCACAAGGTTCAAAGCCTGTCTGATAATTGTAATTGCATGTGGAATGTTATATTATAGATTAGTAGGCTTAGTATAGTGGGATTATAGGTTAGGGTACTGCTAGGTAAGTGCGTTTCTAAAAATTTAGTGTTTTTTTTTCTGAGGCCCTTTGTGACTTATATTGGCAAACTAACCCTTGGTTTGTAATCTTCCCATACATTTATTACCTAAAGAACATCAGAAATAATTGGAAAACTAACATAAAATACTTTGGTTGACTGTTTACCTATTTTTCATAAATTATTTACAGTTCCAGATGTCATTAGTAATACCTTGGGTTTTCGTTTCCCAAGATTAGTCGTTGAGCCTTCCACTTCCCATATTTAAATTGTGCTTCCTGCTAATTATCTTTTAAATACTAATGAGATTAGGAACTAGATTTTGTACCTGTATAGATTTTAACCTAGTTAACTTTAGGATCAATCTCCCTACATTTTTACAGAACTTCTTTGTTCAACATAATGATCTAAATTTATTTATGGATAAGAAATGAAATGTTTTAATATTACAGCAGGGATCCCTGATGAGCCCAGAATGAAATCCAAGTGGAACAATAAACTGAGCACTAGTGCATAATTGTTGTTCTAGTTCAAGCTTAATCCTCTCATAAAATATTTATCTGTGCTTTATATCACATTGATTTTTTTTCATTTTTTCCATTGAAAGTATGTTTTTGTTTGCTTCCTAATCAGAGCTGAAATTAAAGATGAAGTATAAATGCATTCTTATTTTTAAATATGTTTTAAAATTGGAAGGCAGCTGTGCTCACCCTATATACCAACACCTCTTGTTTTAAAATTGATTAAAGCACGTAAGTAGGCTATATTTCAGGATAACTTAGAAATTACAGAAAAAGTTGAAAGGACAGGCCAGGGAACTCTCAAGATGACCTTTGGTCAGATAGAGCAAATTCTAACATTTTACCATCTTAGCTTTAGCATGTTTATTTTTTTCTGTTTGTAAACACATACATGAATTTTTTTTTCTGAACCATCTGAGAGAAGACTGCATCACAATATCTCTTTTATACGTTAGTGTGTTTCCTAGGAAAAATATTTTCTATTATATGACCTTTGTATCCCTAATCATATCTATATTTCTAATTTTGCCAGTTGTTCCTTTGCCAATAATATCCTCTGTTGCATTGTTTTTTCCAGTACAAGACTAGTCTGGGATCATGTTCAGATTTTCATGATTCTTTCGTCTCCTGTAATCTGGAATGATTTCTCAGATTTTTTTTTAAAGCATTTTATGACATTCTTTTTTTTTTTTAAATTAGGTTAACATTTTGAAAGAAACTATACCAATTATTTTATAAGATGTTCTTAAATTAGGGCTTGTTTGATATTTCCTTGTAGTGATCTTGGATTATTCAACCCCAGGCACAGTGCTTTATAAATGATGTTGTATGTGTAAAAGGACCTCTCATGAGGAGGCACACAGTTGTCCATCTACTCCTCCCTGGTGAATTTTGCTTACCTAGTCAAGGTACTGCCTAGGCTGAGAACAGATTATTATTGTTTTTTTTAGAGTTGTGTATATGTATTCATAGAATAATATCTGGGAGTATATATTAAAGTGTTTTTCTAATAATTTATTCTTTTATAATTGTGGTACCATTAGGATTCTCCCTATCAAGTATTGCCACCCTTGAGTACCTGCCGCTGCATCACCTGTAGTCTACCATTATAGTCCATTGTAGTACCTTTCTTCTTTGTTGCTACTCTTCCTTGCACTCTCCCTCCTTTAGGTGCTATGAGAGTCAGCTTTCAAAGTTATCTTTCTCTGACTCTTCATTTGGTCTCTATATTCCACTTATTTGTAACATCTGGTGTTTATGTTTCCCCTTCTGACTTATTTCACTCAGCACTTTCAACTCCATCCATGTTGCTGTAAATGGCATGAGTTTATCTTTTTTGGTTGCTCAGTAGTATTTGATTGTGTGTGTGGGTGCACATGTGTGTGTGACACATCTTTGTAACCCATTCCTATTGTAAACAGTAAAATTCAATGAACTTGGGAGTGCAAAGTTTCTTTCCAGTTAGTGTTTTTGTGTTTTGTGGGTAGAGGCCTGGGAGTAGAATTGCTGGGTCTATGTCAGGTCTATTTGTAGTTCTTTTGGGAAAAAACTTCATACTGTTTTCCACAGGAGATGGACTAGTTTACATTCCCACAATCAGCATAGAAGGGTTCCTTTTTCTCCACATCCTTGTTAGTATTTATTGATTCTGGGTCTTTTGATATGGATCATTCTCACAGATGTGAGGTGGTATCTCATTGTGATTTTGATTTGCATTTCTCTGACAGTAACTGTGAACATTCTTTTTCTTTTGCCCACTTTTAAATAGATTATTCATTTTCTTTTTGTAGAGGTAGGTAAATGAGTTCTTTCAGTCCCTTGATAACAAATCTATGGTGTACACATTTTTCCCCCCATTTGGTGGAGTGTCTTTTTGTTTTGGTTAGAGTTTCTTTGGCTATACAGAAGCATTTTAGTTTGAGGCAGTCCAATTAGTTTGTGTTCTCCATGTTTTCCTTGATGCTGGAGATGCATCTACAAAGATGTTCCTGAAGCATACATTGTGAAGTGTTTTCTTAAGTGTGTTTTATGGCTTCAGGTTTTATGTCCAAATCTTTGATCTATTTTGAACTAATTTTTGTGTATGGTATGAGATAGTGAGATAGTGCATGTAGCTGTTCCGTTTTCACACCACTTATTGTAGAGACTTTCCTTGCTCCAGTGTACATTCTTGACTCCTTGTCTTAGGTATGTTCATATTGATGTGGGTTTACTTCTGTGGTCTCTATTGTTTGTTTTTGTTCCATTACCATTGCTGTCTTAATTATGACTTTGAATATAGTTTGAGATCTGGATGTGTGATATTGCCAAATGTCCTTTATCTTAGTGAGGATTGCTTTTGCTATTTGGGGTCTTTTTGGTTCCATATGAAGTTTAGTATTTCTTTTTTTGATAAGTGTTTTTTTTTTTTTTTGAATTTTGAGAGGGATTGTGTTGAATCTGTATGTTGCTTTAAGTTAGATGAACATTTGATGATTCTTTCTATCCATGAGCAGGCAATGTATTTCCATTTCTTTCTCTTATATTTCTTTTACTACAACTGTGTTTTTTCCAGTGTCTGTTTTCAGAGTTAATAGAAGTTGTTTATTAAATTTTGGTGCTCCTTCATTTGGTGAATATTTCTTGATGGATGATTACTGATTTATGAAAATATGTTACTGTCATTTGGTCCTTAACTTTTGTGGTTCAGTCTATTTCCTTTTTTTAGTTCTTGTCTGTGTTCCTCACTTTGTGTTACATACAATAAATCCTTTCCATATTTCTTGGAGGGGGTTGTCTAGTGTTTGGAAAACTCTTTCATTTGATTGTAAAGACCTTTATGTCTCCCTCGCAATTTAAGGAGAATCTTGCAAGATGGATTATTCTTGGCTGACAGTTTTATCTATAAATATGTGGGACATATTCTAGTATCTTCTTGCCTGGAGGTCATCTGCTTCTTCTCCCTTTGCCAGATTTAACTTTCTCATCTCTCCTCTGCCTCTCCCACCCCTTTCTCCCTATCCTCCTTTCTTCATCCTCTGCTTTCGTCCTCCTCTCCTTCCCTTTTCCTATACCTGCCTTCCCTCCCTCCCTCCTTGTATGGCTTTCAGCATGTTAGGTTGAAAACATAAAAAGTACAGATTTTATTAATTGGTTTATAATCCATAATTGTTAAGTGTATTTTGACTCGAAAAATGTCACAAATTTTATATATGAAAGCCCTATCTGTATTTTCTGGTCTGCTTTCATAATTTTTGGGAATACATTTTTACTCCCTGCAACAAGAAAATGTTACTGATTTATTTTGTATTTTTCTTTCCCAGCCTGAACTCATCCATTTTTCCAAATTTCTTTAACTTCTTTTGATCTAGTGACAGGTAAAAGATCCAGATTAAAGAAGCAGTTGGTGAGACTTCTGTTTAGGAAGTGTTTAGACAAGTGTTAGTGGTGATGATGGAGAACAGATGGCCAGTAGCAGAGGCCACTCCAGTGAGCGGTCAAAGAAATTAGCTAAATATGCCAATACTCCTGGATCCTCATGGCATGCACTTATCATGCTGGGATTCCAGAAGTTACCTTCTGTTCTAGTGATGGATTGTGGAGATACTGAATGGACCACTGGGTAGGCAATGGCCTTGTTTTAGCATGAGAAAATTATTACAGGGAATAACTGTGCCTCTTGATCCCAATAGTGTGTATTAACAGTACCCCAAAAGGCCATTTTTCGGGAATAAAGAGAAGAATTGACTAAAAGGGATTACCACAAGGGAGTTTTTGGGTGATGAAATCTTCTGTATATATGCATTTACAAAAAAATTATAGAATTGTACAATAAAAATTAATTTGACTCAAAGTTTAAAAAAGCATATTGGATAATTTTTGGCAAGGTAAAGATGCGCTATCCCATTGTATGTGAAAAATCCAATTTTATCAAATGTGTCTTATTCTAAATAGTTGGACACCAACTTCCCGGGAAGTTTTATATTTTTAGTGATTTTTTTCAGTACTTCTTCCAAACCTTTGAACTCTCTTTGTTTTTTCTTTTCTTTTCTGACTAGGTCTTCCAATTTTTGCCTGTGGAACCGCAGGCTCTCGTTGCCCGGGGTACCACAGACTCAAGCAATCCCAGCCTCAGCTTCCCAGGTAGCTGGGATTACAGGCACGCGCCACCACGCCTAGCTATTTTTATGGAACTAGGTCTCGCTACAGGCCCCAGGCGGGACTCGAACCGTGATCCCTAGCCCCGGCCGCTTCATAGGCTGAAGCTTACAGGCACGAGCCACCATGCCCGGCCTTGAGCTCTCTTTGTTAACTTACATTTTATTATTACCATAATAAGGGGAAGTTATCAATTTACTTGACAAAGTTCCAGAAGTAGATACTGCTATGTTTTGGTCATCAGTAGAGTGCAGGCAGTTTATAATTCTTTCTCCAAGTGCATTCTTACTACCATTATTACTAAGTTGTGACTTTGCCCATTTTTCCTGAAAATTGAAATTATTAGAGAATCCAACTTTTTTTTTTGTAGACTAACATTTCCTGCTATATTTGTTGGGTATTACGAAATAGATTCTCACCCCCACACCTTCCCTATAATTGTGAAGTGAGATAATTGACATAACATTCTGTAAATTTAAGGTGATATTTTGATACTTATGTATCATAGGAAATGTTGCTGTTTTAAGGGTAACATGATCTTTACCTCATTTGATTACTGTTTTTTGTTGTTACTGTTGAGGGTATTTTTCCTTGTTTTCCTCATTACCATTTTAAAGGCTAGTAGCATGTGGAAAACAAAATAAGAGTTTTAGCTCAGCAATTTTTTTTTTAATTTTATCACTGCATTGGTACTTCTCAGTTTTGAGGACTTTTTTTTTTTTTTTTTTGAGACTACATCTTGCTATTTCTGCCCGTGGAACCGCAGGCTCTTGTTGCCCGGGGTACCACAGACTCAAGCAATCCCCAGCCTCAGCTTCCCAGGTAGTTGGGATTACAGGCGTGCGCCACCACGCCCAGCTATTTTTTTGGAACTAGGTCTCCCTACGGGGCCCCGGCGGGACTCGAACCATGATCCGTAGCCCCGGCCGCTTCATAGGCTGAAGCTTACAGGCATGAGCCACCATGCCGGCCCGAGGACTATTTTTTCATAAAACAAGAAGACATACCAAATGGTAGCCTCAAGCCACTCAAATCAAACGAATAAAATTTATATAACAAAACCATTGTACTTCTTGACTTCAACATACAGGGCCAAGTAAGACATTATTAATAATAGATAATCATTTGCAGATCTCAGAAAAAAAAAAAAGCCACACAGAACCATGCTGGCTTGAACTTCAGTGGCCGCTTATTTAGTGAACCACTTAACAAAATGAGCTAGAATAACTGTGAGAATCTAGAGGATACTGTATGATTCTGGAATAGATTCTTCAACCCCTACCTGAGAATCATGCAAGTTGTTTAATCGGACCCTATTAGGAGGGGTAATTCCTCCACATAGGCCCATGGTTTTCAGCCTTCTTGAAATTATACTGTTGAGAATCTTTATATTGTTCTTGTATCTTCTTTTTTATTTTGAATGTATAGAAATATACCATTTTATTACAAAGATCCTCACAAAAATGAAAATGGTATATTAAAAAGGAAAGATGATTGCCAATCCCTACTGGTAGTTTGGTTGTTGCTTGTCAAGAGTACATAATTTCTACTACCTGATAAAAAAAATGGCCGTCATCAAATTAGAGAATTAACTTGTTTGAATTCATTTTGCATGAAATGAAACAACCTTAGACTGAAGAGACTTGGAAAATATAAATGCAATATGTTTGATGTATTATTCTTATAGTCCCTTCAATGAATGGTTTTTAGAAGTTACCCAAGCAATTTAGAGTCATTCAAGGCCTTTAGTAATATTTGAGTACAGCTGTCTTCTTCATGGTCTTTTCTCCAGGCAAGCTTGTCAACTCTTGTAGCATAATAGTTAGCGTGATGATGACTGGAGTTTTGCATTCATTGTAAGTATGGCTGACACTTACTAAATTTATACTTAACTAATTAAGAGTTTACAGTAATTCTGACAGCTGGTTTGAACTTTATTTTTAAAGATAAAGGAAAAAAGGATTTGCCTAGCTAATTAAAACTAAACAAGAAGGAATGTTTAATCTGTTTGAGGCAAACCAATAACTGCTTTCAAGTACTTTTAAAATCAACACAAACTAAGGAGATGCCAATTAAAATTATTTTTATAACTAAAGCACAAATGGAATTTCTCAAAAGGAACAATATTTGGTCCCAGTCCTTTAGTGTGTCTTGAGGTTATTAGGAAACAGGAACCCAGTGGTATATTTCAGACTCTTTGTTGATGGCTGAAAAAAGTAACCCACATTGTAGTGCTAACCTGCAATCAACATTTTATAGGATCCATATAAACATAAAGGTAACTGAAACAAAAGTTATGGAAAACAGAATTTACCCTTATCTCTTATGAAATGCTATACTTTAATTTATTTTCTTATGTTTCAAATTTTAAAAAGTACTTCTTGGAAACTCATTAAGTAGATTTTACAAATTGATCATGACCCACATACTGAAAGAAGTACTTTATTAGATTATAAACTTGAGTGTAGGGACCATGGTTTTGTTATCTTTTGTTGCTGGCAGTACTCGGCATTAAATAGGTGGTCAGCTGATGTTAATTGAGTTCACTGATAGTTGGAAAATATAGTAAGGAGTGAAATAAGAATTATAAAAGAAGATGTTTTGAAGTTTTAGGATATAATTGTGGTGACAAAGGAAAAATAATCTGAACTAATAATATTTATGTTTGATATAAGATTTCCCCTCCCTCCCTAACCAGGAACCAGATTGAGTTAGTTTCAGTAACAGAAGAATATATTAAAGGGATTCAGGGTGTCTTGCAGAGCATGGTGTATCTTGTGACTTGAGAAGGGATTGAAGCTAAGGACTAGAAAGCCTTCAAGAGCTCATGCATGTTATCCTGTGTTTTTTCATTTGTGTTTCTTTCTGCTTCACTGCTTTGTTTTTGTTTTGCTGCAGAATGGTTTCTTTTGATTTTTAGTCTGCATGACAGACAATTTATGTCCAAAGCTCCTGATTTTATATTTTAGACCTGCCTTAAGAATTGCTTGTGACTTATGTATGGTAGAATAAGTTAGTCTTTTGATATTTAGTATTTGCTAGGTGTTAGTTCTCTCAAGTCACTAGTTGTAGATTAGTTCTCCTGATATGCTACTTTAAAATTGAGTATTTATAATGGGTTTCTTTAATTTTCTGGTTCATGAATAGACATTGCGTGTGTGTGTGTGTGTGTGTGTGTGTGTGTGTGTGTGTGTGTAGAATGTATAATTATTGCTTGCAAAGTGTTAATTCAGCACAGTTTTGCTGAATTAACACACTCCATAGACTTCTGGAATTCTAGACCTCCAGCCATCTGTTTGTAGTAATGTAACCAGATACCCATTGTACCCAGAAGCCACAGAGTAAGGTGACTTTCTTGGAGATGAGATATTCCTGTCTCAGCCTATTGCCTATGGATGTCCCCCTGATCCCAGCTCCAGCAAGGCTACCTCCAGCCATGGCTACCCAGAGCCCAAAGTCTCATGATCCTGCCCTGACCTATGTGTAGGTTAGGGTGGGCTTTTCCACCTTTTATGGCTGGCTCTAGGATTCTAAATGAACCAGATAGGTTCAAGCTAAATGGACCAATCAGCTCATTCGTTAATTATTCAGATTGAAAATGGAACACAATTGGTGCTAAATGGTTCAATCAGACACTTAGAATTAATGAGACTTCAATCAGGCTTATGTGGTATCCTGAAGGAGATATTAAGCAGAACAAGAATCAGCTTGATTCATTCTGCTCCCAGCCTTGAAGATGACACATTCATTGGATTGCCTTCAATGAAGAAGGATCTCAACAGAGAAGAAGAATTCTGCCCCTGACCTCTGAAGGGGGAAGGATTCTCTAGACCACCTCCAAAGAAGAAGTGGTCAGCAGATGACCTCCATAGAGTGAAGCAGCATTCAGCAGATGACCTCCATGGGGTTCACCAGGCCTCCATAGACTTATGGAATTCTAGACTCCAGCCGTCCATATCATTATAGACCTTTTCAGAGACTTGGCAACTGCACCTGCCTCTGGCCCTGGCTCTGACCTTGCCTGCAAGGAACACCACTATTCAGTCCAGTGTCTCAAAGAGCTCTCCACAGTCTCTGGTTCACTGACATCATTTTCTGGTTCTTTTGAGTTTGTTATCTGGTTGGGCTTCTGACCCAGCCTTCAGGCGGCTGCGGTGGGCTGCAGTCTCACCTAATTTATGAGTGACCTTTGTGTGGGATTTCTAGTTACTGCAGACATTATCTGGGGTGAGATAGCTGGCCACCTATGGCCTTAGAAACTCTTCTCCCCAATTCTGTTGTTCATTAAGTAAACCTAATGTTGTTAGACCCTGAGTCTGAGTGATCTTGCAGTTGTGCAAGTGACACTGTCTCCCACCTTGGCTCTATCCTTTGACCCTAATTAGCACTGTTTAAGCACTGCTTTAAGCATCTCTAGTGTGGTTTCAGTATGAATTTTGGCTGTGGAATTACTACAAGGATTAATATGTGTAATGGTTTCCCCCCTTGAAGGTTAGTGTTCTGTTCCAGTCATGTAGACTAAGTCATGCACAGGTGAGCTGTGTTTATCATATTGGCTCAAAATTGGTCTTCAGGTTTTCCATGTCTAAGTTTTATCTCTGCCACTTCTATTTGTCATTTTTATCTCTTTTCTTCTCATCTGGGATAAAGACTTACTTTGATCATTCACTTTTTCACCCACTATTTGTATTCCATGTGTGAACTCAGGCCTTTATTCCAGTATCACTCCTTATAGCATTATCCAGTGGCCTACACCACTATCAAAACTTTCAAGAGGAATCTTCCCCTCTCTTCCGCCATGAGATGAATCTTAATGGGCATAACCTTGAGTCTCAAGTCAGAAAAATGAGAGAACTGGGCCAGAAAATACAGTTCTTGTCTTTTAAGAAATATACAACCTGGTAGTGAAGATAAAATCACAAATATTGTAAATGAAACTTTGTAACTCTCTTAAGTCTGAGCAAAAGATGATAGGGATAGGAATGTTTATGTGAGTGTTTGCCACATAATATGATCTACAGAAACATTTGGAAACAGTAAACTAATGGGACTACCATCTACTGTTGCCTCACTGAGGAGATGACAAATGCTGATTTTTGCAGTATCTATCAATATGGATGGTGGGAGTAATGGATTCAAAATTTTGTTTTGTAAGAACAGATTGTATACAAGAACAAATAGGGAGTAGTTGAGGGTGAGTATAGTATCAATTACAATGGAAAATAACTGAAAGGGTTGGAAAGAGTGAGTCTGTGAAAGACAGTTTTAGGCCATGGTAGGGAATTTGGACTTCATTCTCTAAGTGCTACAGGAGCATGTCCATTGAAGGAGTAATCAGAGGGTTATTCTTTTGAAGACTCCTCTGTGGTCAGTTTTAGTCTCAAGTGGCAAGAGGTGGGCAGTAATACTGTTCATGAATTAAGATGATGCTTTCAAATCTAGGCAAAAAAATAATGCGAGCTCTACCTATAGGCTATAACACTGAGGGCAAAAAAGAATTTAAATTTGATGTACTTTGGGGAGATAGACTTTTCAGGACTGTGTGCCAGTGCAGGGCCAGATTTAGTCAATCTGGTTCTGTCAGTGTACTGGGGTGGAGATTAAGAAAACTGAGCCTTGCACGTGACTTCTCCATCTGCTGGTACCTTCCTTTATGACTTTGCTCCTTTGTTTGCATGGTTACTCTGTTATCGTTAGCCATGTCTCCAATTTTCCAGTCTTGCTTTGCTTCTTAGATCTGACTTCAGAAATTTTATTGGTCTCTGACTTTTGGCTGTTACTCTCTCTTGGGGCCACCATTTGTGGATACTTTGGACACTAAATGAAATTTTTTTCATTCGAACAACCCACCAAGTCTCATGAGGGGAGTTAGACATATGCACAGTTGGTTACAAGAGGTGGTGATAAGTGATTTAATGAAAGAATGGGCAGAATGCTATAGAAACTACACGGAAGTACTGCCCGATGCTCTAGGGGTCAGTAAAGAAAAGGAGAGAATGCTCTAGTGTGGGGATGAGTATGCATCCTAGGAGAGAAGTTTGCACTGCCTGTGCAATATTCAGGTGTAGGTGATCAAGAGAGGGTTGGCGTGTGCATTAAAAGAGCATTAAGTATAGATCTTGACTGCCCATTAGGGAAACTAAATGAGAAGAACATTGTGACCTGGTGCTTATTCCTAGAGATTCTGGTTGAATTAATCTGGAGCAAGGACCCAGTTTAGCATGTTTTAAAAGTTACTGAGGTGTTGCTAATGCACAATTAGGGTTGACAATCACTTTAATTCAGGAGAGAGGTTTTTCTGGAGATTGTGGAGCATCGGTGGTATTTGAAGCCTTAGGTATATAATCACAAAGAAAACTTAACAAAGGAATACCAACATTGTGGTAGGCAGAAGGAAGGTGTTAGCTAAAGAGAACCTGAAAACATAATTCTTAAGTCTTAATTATACATTGTTTTAAGTTATTAATGTAAATTTGCATAATTTTCCCTTCTGTGATGCAGAGTGGTTTCTGTGTCAGGATATACCACGCATGTATTATTGATTGACAGATTGATGTAACTGATAAACAATCTTTTTGTCATTAATTAGAAAGTTATGATCTTTAATGCCTATCAATAGCAAATGCCTATATCTCCCTCCAAGTTTATTTAAAAGAAGAATGCATCGAAGTCAACAATTTCTAGGAATCTATTTTATTTTCTGAATTCAAAGTAACCTGTCATTTTTGCCATAAATTCTTTGAGGCATGAAATAGCCTGCCAGTTGTCTATTGCTCTCAAAGTTAATGAATGGTTATCAATTTATCATGGGTAATAACCTAGCTGCAAATTGTGAAGAAGGCATTCTATCACTTCCTAGAATTTTTGCCTTAAGGCGGTATCTGCCTTTTCTACATGATTTGGAGGATCAGTGTCCCTAAAGCTTTTAATAGAGTACATTTCTTACTTGGAAATCGCTCTACACTTGGTTAACTGGTTACATCTTACTTTGTGTAATAGGTTTCATGTAAATAAAATTTCTTGAGGTAGGATTAGGATGTCACAGTCTTACATTGAATGAATTTGCCATTATAATTTCAGAGATACTTAATTTTCTCTGCCAATTCATATTTCAGTCATTTCTTAGGTATCAAGTATAGATATTTCCAGCTCACTAGCCTATTGGTTAGGTGGTTAATGATTGGAAAGACTGGCCTGTTTTGGGGAATCTTACTTTTTAAAGGTATAATTTCCTCCACTCCCCAAAGAGAACATCATTTTATAACATTAGTTTTTTAAGATCAAGTACTTGGACTTGACTGTATCTTATTTTGAAACAGTCACAATAACAAACTGGTCATTGTCTCAACTTTATATTTCAGGGACTAAGCATAGTGTTACAACTCAGTAAATGTTTGTTGAATTACTGTGAACTCTCACCCCTACTTCTTAAATTATACTTCATGGTATTGTGAAGTGGCTGATGTAGGAATTGGAGAACATTGAGCTAACGACCTCTGTGGCTTTTATCTAAGCAGTATAAAGAGAAGTGATTGCACAGCTAGTATGCTTATTTTTCAATTAACAGACAAGAATTTAAATTCTAGTTCTTGAGTTGATTTTACTTATGTATTATTTTATTTTCCTTGTTAATTTTTTCACAGTGTAGGATTTCTTCCCCAGCAGTGACCTTAATTTTTTAAAGTTTTTTTATTGATTGCATATATATACATATATGTATACATATATAATACATAATTGTGTACCCCGAGGCCCTCCCATCACCTGAGCACCATCTTAATCTCCTGTGCACTCTTCCTCTCCTGATCCCACCCTCCTTCCCTTCTCTTGTTCTATGCTTCAGTTTTGTTAGCAGGTTTTTTTTTTTTTTTTTGAGACTAGGTCTCGCTATTTTTGCCCGTGGAACCGCAGGCTCACGTTGTTGCCCGGAGTACCACAGACTCAAGCAATCCCCAGCCTCAGCTTCCTAGGTAGTTGGTATTACAGGCGCGCGCCACCACGCTCAACTGTTTTTTTGGAATTAGGTCTCGCTATGGGCCCCAGGCAGGACTCGACCGCTTCATAGGCTGAAGCTTACAGGCACGAGCCCTGTTTGTTTGTTTGTTTTCCCATGATCCTTCATACAAGTGAGATTATCCCGTATTTCTTTTTCTTTCTGGCTTATTTCTGCTAACATGATTCCTTCTAGCTCCATCCACATTGCTGCAAATGACAAGTTTATCTTCTTTGAATGATAATATTCCATCGTGTAAATATACCACATCTTTTTCAGCCAAACATAAATTTTGGGGCATTCGGGTTCTTTCCATATCCTGGCTATTGTAAATAGTGTTGCAGTAAACATTCAAGTATAGGTGTCTTTTTGTATTAGTGTTTTTGTGTCCTTTGGGGAGATTCCAAGGAGTGGGATTGCTGGATTGAAAGGTAGTTCTATTTTTAATTGTTTGAGGGTCCTCCACACAACTTTCCATAGTGGCTGAACCAGTTTGTATTCCCACCAGCAGTGTAAGAGTGTTCCTTTCTCTCCACATCCATGACACCACTTGTTGTTGCTTGTTTTTTGATGTGGACCATTCTTGATTTTAGTTCAATTAAAGTGTTGTTTTCAAAACTTGATTCCAGAGAGGGGGAAAAAGAACCACACAAACTTGACTTCAGTTCAGTTGCTTTATATAAGAATCCTTTTGAGCCAGTCCACACCTTCAAGTATCTCACTTCCTGTGGATTTTGAGGTCACAGTTACTCATAAATTTTTATTCAAATTGGAATTTCTTTCTAAAATTCAAATCAATACTTTTTTATTATTATTATTTTTTTGTCATTGGAGTAAATGGCATTTTTTTACCTTCTAATATGTTTTCTAAATTTTTATTGTTAAATATAGAAAGTGTTGATTTTTTGCATGACTTTATAGTTACGTACTCAATTTTTAGCATTTTCCCGGTACGTGTTTTTAAAATTAAGAAAATGTTTATCTATCTCTCTATATCCATCCATGCATCCATGCATCCACCCACCCACCCACCCATCCATCCCATTGCTGTATACCCCAATGTTCTCCCACCACTTTATCCCTGTTAACGATCATCCTATCTATCTATCTATCTATCTATCTGTCTGTCTGTCTGTCTGTCTGTCTGTCTGTCTGTCTGTCTGTCTGTCTGTCTGTCTGTCATCTCATTGCTGTATACCCCAATTCTCCTACCACCTTGTCACTTTAGTTACCTATCATCTTAATCTTTCATGCTCATCCCTCCCCCATTTTCACCCTTCCATAGGCTTTTTGTTTGAGTCATTTCATCTGTATATTGAATGATTTTGCATTCTTTCAAGCATAGTTTTTCTTAGCATAGTGGTAAAGAACATGAACTCTGGAAACAACATTGCTTAGATCTTAACCCATTTTTACTTAATTTGTTTTCTGTGCATCTTTGGGAAAGTTACTTATGTTCTCTGGGTGTTAGTCTTCCCATCTGTAAATGGGATAATGTTACTATCTACTAGGATTGTTTTGAGGATTATATTAATCAAATGATTTAATATTTATAGAAATCTCAGAACTATGTTTATGTGGTACTTAAATGCCATAACAATATTTGGCAAATAAATAATAGACATGGTACTTTTTGTTCTTGTGTTAGATAGTACTTTATAGATAAGTATTGAAAAAAGATGGTGAGTGAGCTTAGTTCTTCTGGACTTCAACAGAAATGCTTTTAATGCTCTATTGTTTTAGTAATGTTTTCAGCAAAACATTGGAATGCTACAAAAAGTATACATTTTTGCAATTTCTACTGTATTAAGAAAATAGTCATCTACTTAGCTATTTTGCTAAGGGTTGAAAATCAGTAAAAATGTTTTAAAATTTTGTCATACCCTTTTGGCATATGCTGGTCATATAACCTTTCTCTTTTGACTTTCCCAACAATTGGAATAACCTTGTATCACTGCAGTGAACATATTGTACTCATAGCTTATCTTTCAGTTAGGGTGCTTCTTTCATTTAGGGTTCTTTTTAGATTAATTTTTAAACTTTTCACATTAATACTTGTGAGGACTGACAGTAGTTTTTATGTGTTCTTTGTCAGCTTTGGTTCCAGTATGATGCTACAAATAATTGACAATTTTCTTTCTTCTGCGTATCCTAGAAAAGCTTAAATTATATTATTTCATCTTTTACGATTAAAAGAATGATAAAAAAAATCAATGGAACTAAGAGATTTAGTCTGTCATAGATGAATGAATAGTAACTTGTAAGTATGTAATGGCAGCTAATAAAGGATAAGGGACTGAGTTTGTGCCATGGAAGTAAGGAAATAAGTTACTGAGCATTAATTTAGGCATGCAAGAATAGTGTTTTACTTTCTCTGAACTTGAGATATGTGTCTCTCCTTGAATATCTGAAGTTAGTAAAATAATTCCATTGATTAAAAAAAAACTAGATTAATTTTAGAGTTGTTTTAGGTTCATAGCAAAATTGAAGGAAAGTACTTCCCCTATATCCCTTGCTCCCAGCTATATGAGGCCTCTTTACTATTAACATGCCCCACCAGAATGGTACATTTACTGCAATTAATGAGCTTAAATGTGCACAGCAATATCACTCAGGGTTTATAGTTCACTCTTGGGTCATACAGTCATGATATTGTACAATCTAAGGATTTTGACAAATATATGATGTATATTCATCACAATAATATCGCACCAAGTAGTTTCCAGTCCTAAAAACTCCTGTTCTGCCTTTTATCCCTCCTGATAACCTCATATTTTTACTATATTGATATTTTTTACCTTTTCCAGAATGTCATATGGTTGGATTTATACAGTATGTAGTCTTTTCAGATTAGATTCTTTTACTTAGTGATATGCATTTAAGGTTCCTTCAGGTCTTTCCATGTTTTGTAGCGTGGGTTTTTAGTGCTAAATAATATTCCATTGTCTGTATAAATTTTTGTTCGTTTGAATGGCTGAATGTCTTTCTCAAAGATACTCTTTCAGTTTCCTTTTAACTTTCAGAGTGCTTTGCCTCTGCACTCCCTCAGCTCTGTGATATAGCAGCAATCAAAATGTACACGATCTATGTGTGGAACTTGGCGTAATTTCTAGAACCCAACAGGTGCTGGGTGGATGTTTGTGGTAGAAATGTGTATTTCAAAACATATAAGTGACCATCAACCTACTTACGGATTCTTTGTCTTCTTCAAGGAAGTTCTGAACATGGTAATAGGCATTCGTTTCCACTAGGTGGTAGTAGAGTTATGTCTCCAAAAACAGTTTGCACCATAATTAAGTGACTTAATTGTTTACTTATAAATATAGTTCTTTATAATAAGTACAATTTAAATGTTTATATTAATCACTAGAATGTAATCACTAATTAAAATAAGAACTTTTAATATCTCTCAGAATGATTCTGAAGTAAAATTTCTCAATTCTTAAGTTTGTATTCCTTTGTTCAATGAAGGGATTTTTTCTTTTCCTTTTTTTAAGATCCAGCTGCATGCCTAGCATTGTACTAGTGCTGAGGATTTGGAGTTGAATATAATTTCCTTTTTGTTCTTATCATATCAGGATTTATTGAGGGAGATAGACATGAAAAGAGATATAATGCATACATGAATTTCATATTGTCTTACAGTTTCATTAGATAATTTTGACAAATACATACACCTCTCTAGCCCAAATCCCTATCAAGTTATATATCATTATCCTTTTGGGGTGATTCTTTTTTTTTTAATTTAAATTTCTTAAAAAAATTTTTTTTAATTTTGTAATTTTCATGCAATATTGGTCACATTTGTATTGTTATTCCCCTTGGGTTTGGCACTCCTATGTTGTACTTCTTATTCCCCAACCTTCTCCCCTTTTCCCTCTTTCCCTTTTCCTCTTTCCCTCTTTCTCCCACCAGTCATTCCAACTCCTCCCGCTGCAAATCCTTGTCCATATTTGGCCCACTGATTTTTCCTTTTTCTGGAACAATGTCCTTTTTTTCCTGGGTGTGGACTTGCACTCCTGGACAGCAAAAGATGAGACTGCTTGGACCTCCAGGAGTAACTGAGGTAGATAGTTAGGCCTAGTACAACTGGAGCTTGTTGTAGGGCAAATGCATGGTGCAGCTCTCCAGGACTCTTTCTGGTGTCTGTCACGTAGTGCTGCTTATATGCTGTGTAGTTCTGATATCTTGATTTGGGAACCCAATTACCAGTCACTGGCAGTGGAGGCAGTCCCTGCTGGGGATGACTTCCCCAGGTGGTTGGTCCAGCTCCTCTCTTCTCTCTTGTTAACATTTCTGTCATGGGGCCACAGCCACAGCTTTTTTTTTTCCCCCAATTGATTGGTAATGGGGGGGGAGCCTCACTCATGTTGCAATAACTATGGACCAGGTGTTTGGGAACCAAACCCTGGAGACGGAGACAATGCAGATAGAAATCTGTGACAGGTCACCACAATCACTGGTCTCACATTCTTGTCTTAGTGGTTCCCGACATGCTACTTGTCTTGCCCAGGTCATAAGTGTATCCAGGGCTGTTATTACTTCTTTTACTCTGCATTGTATCTGTGGCTGGAGAGACTGTTTGTTTTTTCATTCTTAGTGCAGGTCTGATTTGAGGTTGGAGTAGACCAGAGGGGGACTCCCCCTCCCCACCCCCCGCCCAGCATACACCCCAGCAGAGGTGCCTGACCCCCAACCCTCTGCCCTCATGGAGGCAGAAGCCGGCTTCCTTAGCCTGAGACCCCTGGAACCAAGACCCTGAGACCCCAGTGGCATAGGATTCACCCTACCGCTGCACTCCTGCCAGTAGCCTAAGCTACAGTGGGGGATGTGCTGGAGCTTTTCTAGAAGGGCCTGAGCCCTCCAAAGGAACCTGGGGTGACTCTCTCTAAAGGCCATGTATATCTTGAGTAAACAGAAGAAGCAGATGGAGAGAAGAATGGAAACGATCAAATCAAGCATTTCCTGAGAAGAAGCCAGGTTTGTTTGGTTATTGTTTATAACTTTACCTCTGGGGCCTGGATATACTGATTCTATCCAGGAGCTACAACATAAGCTGGTTTGGTGATTTTCTCTAACTTGGAGTCAGAGCAGGGCATCCATGCTAGAATGCCTGCCTTTTACTTTCTAGGATGAAGTGCTTAACTCTGTAGTCCTTTATAATATGGTCTATTCATTTCTTAGGGCTACCTTAACAAATTAACACAGGTGACTTCACACAGAAATTTCTCACAGTTCTGGCTATCTGATCTGAATGTAAGGTAGTCTGCAGGTCTCCTTCTAGTGGCAGAGAGAAGAATCCTTCCTTGATGAGCTGGTGACTCCTAGCAGTGGATTGTATGTCTTGGCACTATTCCATCTCTGTCTCTGTTTTCAGAGTTCTACCCATCATCTGTCTTTGATGTTTTCTTTATCATAAGGACACCAGTCATTGGATTAAGGACTTACCTAATCAAATATGACATCATTTTAACCGGTGATGTCTTCAGAGATCCTATTTCCAAAAAGATCACATTCTGAACTTCTGAGTGGACATAAATTTTGGGCCATTCTATTCACTTCACTACAGCACCTTTGTAGAAAACCTATTGATAATACAAGGCAATCTAACTTTGGTCTTCTATTTTGTTCCACTGACCTTTATCTCTGACTTTATGCCCATGTTGAAATGTCTTGATTACTCTAGCCTTATGGTGAATCCTCCAACTTTGTAAAATATATTTAGCTATTTTATTTTCACTTTTTTTCTGTTAATGTTTTATTAATTTTCTTACTTCTGTTAGTTTTTGGATAGTATTTAATTTCTCTCTTCTGTTGTAGACCCTGGGTAATCCCACCACCATAGCACTTGTGATCCATCATCACAGTCCTTTGCGTTCCTCCCTCCATGTTTTGATGACTTCCCTTCCTCCTTTCTCTCCCCAGCTCTGTGCCTCTGATTATTGGTCATGTTTAGCTATTTTAGGCCCTTAGCTTTTCCATATAAATTTTGCAATCAGTTTGTCACTCTCTGTTAAAAAGAGACTACTAGAATTTTGATTGGGGCTACTTTGAATCTATTGATCAACTTGATTTCTTAATATTAATGAGTTTTGTGACTAATTAGGTCTGTCTTTTATTAGTGCTTAATAGTGACGAGATTTTTCTTGGCTTGTGGTTAGTTAACTCTAAGAGTCTGTGACTCTTCACACACACACTCTCTCTGTCTTCTCCTTTTATGTCCCTTGTGTTGCTTCTAGTTGCCTCTAGTCTTGAGCCAACCTGATATCCAGATGATATCATTTCAAAATTCTTAATCCTATCTGTGAATTCCTTTTTTCCAAGTAAGATTATATTCATGTTTACACACCTAGTAATTGAGTATGTTTGGGTCCATTGTTCTCTGCCCAGATGACTGGACTCCAGTCACTCTTCCTTTTGGTTTCTCATACATGCCAAGCAGGACCTTTGCACTCTTCCCATCGCCTGGGTTTCTCATCTCCCTGATGCTATAAGCTACTACTTCAAATTCATGAGTCTCTACCCAGTGTAATATCTATTTATCTATTTATGCTCCTTCATTCTTCATCTTCTATATTGCTGTATTTTTCTTTTCGGCACTTGCCACTGTATGATATATACCATAATTATTTGTCTGCCTATTTTTTCTTCATAAACTGTTATATATGCCCCATGATAGAAAAGAATAAGAATGTTATTCATTAATATATCCCAACACCTAAATAGGCACCTGACACATGGCAGTCGCTCAGCAGATATTTTTGATTAATTTAAATGAATGAATGGGTGATTTTCTTAGAGTAGATAAATAACCTCTATAATAAAAGACTCAAATCACGTTGTATTTAAGCTTAGGTTTAAAGAAGCAGCAGCTTGAATAAGCTCCTACTGGTAAATTTTGGATATTTGAATATTAAGAAATAATAAAAACCGATTATAATATTTTGAATTAGTAACTCTATATAAATACCATAGTGGTGGTATTGAATGAGTAGTGGGACAAAGCGAACAGTGGAGAAAAACAAAAAGCAAAGCTCCATTTTACAGAAGAATACCTTCTAATAAGTGTATTGAGTGCCAGAAAATCAACATTTTGAATATTCTTGCTTGTTATTTCTGCCCGTGAGACTGGAGGCTCAAGTTGCCCAGGGTACCACAGACTCAAGCAGTCCCCAGCCTCAGCTTCCCAGGTAGCTGGGATTATAGGCACGTGCCACCACGCCTAGCTATTGTTTGGGACTAGGTCTCACTTCATGCCTTCAGCGGGACTTGAGCCGTGATCCCTGGCCCTGACCATGGCTTCCTAGGCTTCTGCTTACAGGCATGCTCACCATGCCCGGCCCAACCTATATTGTTTAATGACAATGACTTTTTGAGAAATCCCAGAAAACTGTCTTATAAAATGCCAAACATTTTGAATTTTTATAACTATTTTCCTCTCAGGGCCATTTATCCTGTTTATGTCTGGTGTTTCCTAAAACCCAGAAGTTTGGGACAGGCTTTATTAGATTCAAAATATTTGCAAAGTGCCTGCAGTTAGCGAGAGCTAGTCTCAAAAAAACAAACAAACAAAAACACAACATAAAAAAAAAAAACCAATATAGATTGGATTTAGGTTGCAGGAAGAAGTTACAACATTCACTAACTGGAGAAATTTCAGTTTAGACTGCGTACTAAATTGTTTTTTTTTTTTTTTTGGGGGGGGGGGTTTGGATAATAGTATATAGTCATATAATAGACATATTCTTAGGAATAGGGATGAGTTATGATTTTGACAACTTTCAAATAATGAGTAAAAGAACTGACACATTTAAATATGTATTTAGAGAGATGAAGTAAACATGGCAAATTGTTAGCAAATGTTGAATCTGGGGAGAGGGTATATTAGTGATTATTGTATTTTCCCCATCAACTCTTCTGTTCCAATAAAGGGAGTACATTTGGCCTCTTAAAATGTTGAACATGAAAAAGTAGAACTCAGTAATCCAAGTCATGATTACATAGCAATTAATTACCCAGAGGTGATGAGGCTGCCTTGAACTGGGGAAGATGTTGGAAAAAGAATTGATTAAGCATGAAGCTGACCTGTCCACTGTGATTTATGTGTGTGTGTATCCCGCTACCTCTCCTTATGCGGGCATTTCTGTAAGACTGTAAGGTTGTAAAAGAAATATTGGAAAGACAATAATCCTTGTATTGAGGGAATCAATCTTAAAAGACAAGTGAAGTAACTTCGAGTGTGTGGCTGAGTCAGCCCCTCCCACCTCACACTTGTGAGAGAAACTATGGGAGTTAGGTTTGTTTTCAAATACTTTTGGTATTTTCATTTTCTTGTAAGCCTGAACTTTTCCTCTGACTTTTATAGAAAATAATTAATTTTTCGGTCTTGATACAATTAGTTATTTACATTACAATTCTGATTTTTCTCACACAGCATTTTGTTACTCAGCATTAAGACAGTTAGTGGGGCCAAAGAGTATAGTACACACTTTAATACTTTTATTTAATCAACCATTCAGTTTCTCAGGAAAATGCAAAACATCACCCAAAGGTTGGAAAAGTGCATCTCAAACATTTGCTGGGCAAGCTTCATGCCTTAACTGCAGCCTCTGGGCATCTCTCCCCACACATCTCTTAAATATCCACTCAGGTGTGGTCTGTGATGGTCTTTGATGTTGAAGAGGTATTCCAGTTTCATCCGAAATTGAGAACCCTTCTGGGTTGAATACTCTCTGTAGTAACTTTCAGATGTTTCCTAGGAGTGAAGCAGGGAACCTTCTCTTAAGCCTCTTTTGTCTTTTAAATGAATTTTTTTTCTTTCTTTTTTTTTCTTAAATGAATTTTTTTCAACTTAAAATATTTTCAACTTATAATGGACTTATTCTAGTATCTGTATTAACACTTTCACATAGCACAAATATGTTGACAGGTTTTTGACTGTCTTCTTTGCTTTTTATATGAGAAATTTAGATAAGTGTACTCTTTATAAGACAAAAGTTTACTTAGACCCTAAAATGGCAATGCTGTTAATTTAGGGAAAATGAGAAGCTGTTCTTGTTTTAGTACTTTTATTGAGCCACTAGGAAGCTTTCCAATTTTTTGCAGATTTGAAAGTTACATTGATATTGGAAAAGGAGTGATCTGGACATTAAACAAAGGTCATTAGCTTTCCAGTTTAAAATTAGCCTTTCTTTACTCGTCATAAGAGTGGACTGATGGTACTATGTCCACAGGATTCTTGTAAAATAAGATTACTTGGAGCCACAGTTATCACAAATTATGCAGCATTATAAACCATGACTTTGCCTTGTAGATTGTTTTTTTTTTTGTTTTTGAGACTAGGTCTCGCTATTTTTGCTGAGCAGTCCCCAGCCTCAGCTTCCCAGGTAGCTGGGATTACAGGCACGTGCCACCACGCCCAGCTATTTTTTTGGAACTAGGTCTCGCTACGGGCCCCAGGTGGGACTCGAACTGCGATCCCTAGCCCCGGCTGCTTCATAGGCTGAAGCTTACAGGCACAAGCCACTGTGCCCGGCCTGCCTTGTAGATTGAACCAGCAATATTTGGATATTTTAATAAGCAAACTTCCATGAATGTGATTTAATAAAGAGCCAAATTGGAATGAATTTACTATGATTACTTTTTAGAGTAATCCCCTGAACCTCATAGTGAGCTCTTTAAAAATCTTTGGGAAAAAACTCCTCCTCATATATTTGTAGGTATGTATGTGCTTCTGAATGGCAGGTCAGGTTGAGAGTCACAAAGCAAGATATGGAAAGTTCCCTACAGAGATGAAAAGTTACCTATAATTTGCTTTTGTATTGTGTGACCAGACTGGAGAATCATGTTTTTCCTCACTAACAGGTGTGCATAATTTTAAGTGGCCATAAGTCAAAAATCAGGCATAGGTAGTATTACATCACATGATGTCAAAGGTATTGTTCCATTCACTAAGGGATTTCTTTCTCTGTTAAGGAGAATACAAAGGAGGAGATACTCCATGACATTCATAAAAGTGGTCATAGATGAGAAAGTTCCAGTCTGGTAATTGTGAATAGAATTTTGTGAACTTTTTCTAGGAAAATTCATAGGGTTTCTGCAGGTTGTATGAATTATCCTTCTCTGTGCCTATATAGTAGTCAAGCATGTGAAGATATTATTAGGATATATAGTAAAATAATGATTTACTTTAAACCTTTGATAGTGTATCTCTGACAAAATGCAAACTGGAATTGGTTTTAAGTGTTGTTTTTAACTGGAAATCTATGTATTGTTGTTAAGTTTAAAAATGTGTGGAGAGTTTAAATTTTAGATAAGATTTCACTTATTCAGTTAAATAATTAAAAAAAATGATAGTTTTATACTCAGAGATTAGAAGCTGGAGCTACTGAAGAGATTTGATGTCCTAAGTGATTATATACATATATCAGTAAACACCTTCACAGTTAGATAACTTGATTTGCTTGAAATTTTTCCTTGGATCATTATAAATTCCAGATTAGCAGAACTAGGGAAAATGATGTCTTCTCTTGATATGTTGAACTGTAAATATGCTGAACTGTGACTTTTTATATGGAACCATTTGTGTCTTACTATCCTTAGTGGCAGGGTGTGTCATTCAGGAGACTTCAGGCTGCCTCTTTTACTCCCAGCTGTATAACCAGATTATCCAAACAATTTATTTCCCTCTCTTTTATATTTGTGATAAAATTCATATAACATTAAATTTATCATCCAGATCATTTATAAATATATAGTTCAGTACTATGAATGTACTATGAATTTACTTTTCAAGGTACATTCATACTGTTGTGCAGTCATCACCACCAACCAATTCAAGAATTATTTTTATCTTGCAAATCTAAAACTTTGTAACTGTTAGCAATAACTACTTCTCATTACTTCTTTATGAATTTGACTTTTCTAGGCACTGTAGAAGTGTGATAAATGTCTTTGTCCTTTTGTGACTGCCATTTCAGTTAGCATAATGTCCTCAAGGATCATCCTTCCATGTTGTAGAATGTTTAATAATTCCCTTCATTTTTTAAAAGACTGATTGATACTCTCTTAGATATAGACAGCATTTTATTTATTCATCTATAAAAGGACATGAGTTGATTCACCTTTTGGCCATGTGTATGATGCAACTATGAACATGAGGATCACAAATATTTTTTGAAACCCTGCATTAATTTTTTTTTTGTAAATATACTCAGAAATGTTGTTGTTGGATCATATGGAAGTGATATTTTTAGTTTGTGGATAAACCACCATACTATTTTCCATTCGCACCAATAGTGTGTAAGGGTTCTAATTTTCCATATTCTTGTCAACAGTTGTTATTCTCTTTCTGTCTCTCTCTGTGTATGCATGTATGTACAATGGTCAGTGTTTTTGTATATATTTTTTATATGTGTATATATTGTTTTAGATTTTTCTTGGATGCGCTGAATGACCCAGACCAATGCTTCCTAAACTTGCAGAATCATGGGACTTATGTGGAGTAGTATTTCTTGCCAGTATCTCCAGGATATCTGTGTATTTGACAAACTCCTCAGTTTTATTCTCATAGATAGGCAAATTTGAGATATACTGACTACAAAACAGTGCTAAAGAGCACTTAGAATAGTGCTACAGTAAGGTCACAGGACAATTTCAAGGGCAGGGACAGGTCACTGTCAGTGTGATATCTCCTACATTGCACAGTGACAAGACCACTCAGGCTCAGAGGTCAACAACAGCGGGTTTTATTTAACGAAGAGGAGATTGGGGAAAAGAAAAGTGTTTATACGGCTACAAGAGGCAGGCTGTCCCCCTGGATAGTATCCACAGTGTCCTGAAATCCCAAATAAAGCTCATGGAAGATGAGATGACACTGCAGATGCCCACAGTAACAGTTGAAGTGTGGGCTGGACCGACCAAATAGTTCAGATGCTGGATCAAATCAGTCAGCTAGGAACTCAACAGCACTAGTAAGTGGTGCTGGAGATCCCGAGACTGTAGTTAGCTCTTTTTGTGCAGTTATTATACACTACCAGGAAACAGCTCTTTGAGATCCTAGATTGAGGCCTGCGGTGCCCCTTGCAGGTGATGTCACATGTAGGGACTGAGGTAGGTGTTGTGGTCAAGTCTTGGGATCTATGGACGTCTGGAGGTCTAAAATGGTCTAGTTAATCCCTAGAGGTTGACTGCTTGATACTTCTCTTTTAAAAGTCTGTTTGTTGAATCTTACTTCTTCGAAGGTGATCTTGAATCCTTTATTTGAGATTGATTGCTCACTTATTTTTCTCTTATTAGAGGCTTGGCTGCTCACTGCTTCTTTGAGAGTGGTCTGATGATCACTTCCTCTTCAAGGACGGTTTGATGAATCCTCTCTGTGAAGGCTGGTTCTTGGCCGACAGACTTGCTGACTGATTGACTCCTTTCTCGGGGAGGGGGGTGTCTCTTGCATTGCCTTATATCCTCTTCAGGGTCCCCTTACCCTATAAGCCTGAGTGAACTATTTTCAAACCTAAATGTCTTATTGGACTGTTTCTTACCTATCAGCTTGCTTTCCATTTTCAATCTCAATAAATCAACTCAAGGTTGAGCAACAGCTGGAGAGCTTGAACCTCATTGGTTCATTTATCTCAACTCTGATTATTCCATTTATCTCAAACTTGATTGGTCCACTTAGGATCCTAAAACCAGATATATAAGAGGAAAAAGCCTGGCTCCTGCCCATCCCTGCCTGTATTCAGGTCAGGGAAGGTTTGTGAGCCTGTTGGCTCCAAGAAGCCACTAGTAGGGATGGAGAAGACAAAAACCTGTAGACATGGGCTAAAGTCAGCTTGCCTCAGCCCCAGCAAAGCTGCCTTTACCATGGCCACTGGGTGCCCTAGAGATCTGCTACAGTTAGAACTTTATTTTCCATGATTATTGGATCACATAGATTTCATAAACCTTTGAAAATCTCCATTTTGGAGATTCTCAATAAATGCTACCTTCCTAAAGATTATGTAAAAATTTTCCCAAGAAAAGCTTATTTTCTCCTTTTAATCTAGCATTTTGCAACTTAACCACTATTCTTTGATAACATGCTCAATTTCTTATACTAAAGAAATTATACTGTTCCTTAAAGCGTAGTTTGATAAATTCTGATTTAGACAAATGTTTCTCAATTCTCATTCTATGGAACATTTTACCCTTCCGAAAATTTTACTACAAAAAGATCTTTTAGATATGGTAATTTATATCCTTACTTAACATATTCAGGCTTTACCTATCAATTAACTCACTGTGAAAGATGCCTTTTGTTTCTATGTACTTACCATAGCCTGTATACTTATAATTACTGGGTATAGTTCTTTTTTAGTGGATTCTTTAGGTTGTTTCAATTATTTTGGTTATATTTATAGACTTATAAACTATCCTCTTATAGGGTCCCCTATCCTATAAGCCTGAGTGAACTATTTTCAAACCTAGTATGTTTCATTGTCACTAATGAAACATATGGATGGTTTTCAAAGGGGATGGTTTTCAAAGGGGATGGAGAAATATTAAGTATGCCAAAACTGCCATGTGTCATTTGTAAGAGATGATTTGCTGAATAAAACCATATAGCCAGAAAAGTTTCCTTTACATCTAAAGATAAAACTTGAGAGTTAGAAAATAAACTCATCAAAAAAAAAAAAAAAAAAAAAAAAAAAAAAAAAAAAAAAAAAAAAAAAAAAAAAAAAAAAAAAAAAAAAAAAAAAAAAAAAAAAAAAAAAAAAACAAAGCAAAGCTACAGTAATGCCTCAAAAAATTAAATACCCAAAGAAGGGATTTGTTTATAGACCCATCCATTCTTT
Organism: Uropsilus gracilis; assembly: GCA_004024945.1. NCBI lineage: Eukaryota > Metazoa > Chordata > Mammalia > Eulipotyphla > Talpidae > Uropsilus > Uropsilus gracilis. The sequence goes on from PVHY01000821.1 coordinate 123,214, forward strand.
AAAAACTTTCTCTCGAACTCATATATGATAACATGCTTATAAATTTTTATACAGTGAATATCAAAGCGTCACCAGCATCCCATATGCCTTCTTCCTTATGTGTTGAAGTATTGCAGATTGCTTATGTAATAATGTGTATTTTTACCTTTGAATATTAAATTACTTGAGATACTGTGTCACAAAACCTTCTTTTATTTATGAAATAAAAATTGAGTTTTGAAATAAAGTTCAATTTATATTGCATTTGTAGTAAATACTGTCTTCAATTTATGAAGTAAAATGCTTTTAAAGATAGAATTGAAGTGCATATAAGTAATTATGAAATAAAGTCTTTTATTTTTTGTATTATCTTTTAATGAGAGATGTAGAAGGAAAACTAACAGAATTCTTTTCAGATATAGGATTACAATAAATATTTAACAAATGAATATAATAAGTTGGAGTACTTAAATTCTCCCAAAAGGGGCAGTAAAAATAATGTTTTTTTTCAGTTATAAAACAAAGTTATGGGCTTTGATAATGATATCCAGAGCATAGAAGTAGTTTGGCTTTTAAGCCCCCCCACTTATATAATTATAAAAAGAGCTTATATATTTAACCCCACAAATTGGAAAGTTAGTAGGAAATTAGTAATCATATGATTATTTTTAATTACAACATTTTATAAGTATCTTATATAATGCATCTTTATTTTTAAATATATATGAGCTAATAAATATATACATTTCTATCCTCTTGGAGAATTTAATAAATTATTTTGCATCTATATATTTTTTGTGATCTATTGCAGAGAATTTTGCTAGGTATTGTAGACTAGTTCATTTCAGATTGTTTTTGAACTAAAATTCACAAAAATATATGTTACATTTGCCTTAATACAAATGCATACACAGCTTTATTTATATGTGAAACCAGTAAATAATACCTACTGCCTGTGACCTGGCATATATGTTTTCCATTTATTTTTAACCATTCATACATTCAACCAGCCATTTAATTCATTTACAAAATTCTGGTAATATCCTACTTAAAATGATTTTATAACCCACTAATGAGTTGCAGCTGGTTATGTGAGACCTCACAATTGAGCAGTTGCATCCTTCCTCTACCTACACGTGGAACTGATTGGAGCTTTTTGTGACCACTTTTGGTCATCCAGATACAGGCCTACCCTCTGTTATTAAACACATGAACTGTGACAGTCTGTTGTATAAGGTTTGTCCTTAAACTCCTGGGATTGAGGTTTACTGGAATTCCTGAGAAGATGCACAAGGAGTACAGTTTTGCAACTTACCATCATCTTCATTTCTTTTTCTGCATTTTATTTTTGAGATAAGAAACCACATAACATAAAACTCACCATTTTATAAGTACCACGCGCTAACCGATTGCTCAACTGGAGCGAAAGTCACCATTTTAAAGTGTACAATTGGGTTTTAGCAAATGCAGTGTTATGCAAGTCACCATTAATTATAGACCATTTCCATCACTCAAAAGGAACCCTGTTCTTTCCATCACTCCCTGGCAACTACTAATCTTTCCTATGTGGATTTACCTATTCTAGTTTGTTTTGTTAAATGCAATTACTTGGGTAAGGCTTTTTTTTACTCTTTGTAGGCTTGACCTCCCCAAAGTGTTCTACCTTTCTATGTTCTTTATTTCTGATCTTTCATGTCCCTTAAATAAACTTGCCTCTCTCAACCCCCCCCCCCAATGTAGCTACTCAATATGTGGTCTTTTGTGACTGGTTTCTTTCAGTTAGCATACTGTTTTTGAGGTTCCTCCATGTAGTAGCAAGATTTATACTTCATTTCTCTTTATGGCAGGGGAAAATGTCATCAACATTTTTTTTAAATTCATTTTTCTGTGTAGCTGATGGACATTTGAATTTCCTCCCCCATTTTTTGACTATGAATAATGTCACTATGATCATTTGTGAACATATTTCTGTGTGACTATGTTTTTATTTCTCTTGGGGGTATACCTAGAAGTGCAATTACTGGGTCATATAGTCACTCTATCTTTTTGAGCAACTGCCAAACTGTTTTCCACAGTAGCTGCACAGCTTTAGCAATATGTGAGGGTCCTCATTTGTCCACATTCTCAAAACAACATTTGTTACCACCATTAAAAAACTATTATAATCTTCCTAGTGGGTATAAACTGGTACTCATTGTAGTTTTGATTTGTATTTTCTAGTGATAAATGATGCTGAATATCATTTCCTATGCTTATTGCTTATTGACCATTTAAAAAAAATATTCTTTGGAGACATGTTCAAATCTTTTTTCTTAAAAATTTTTTTTCTCTTTTTTGTTGAATAGTGAGAGGTTTGTTTTTCTTTTTTTTAATATATTCTGCATAGTAGACACTTATCCTGTGTATATAATATACAAATATTTTCTCTTAATCTGTTGGTTTACTTTTCATTTTTAAATTGTATCCTTTGATACTACTATTTGATGTACAGCAAAATTTTTAAATTTTGATCAAGAACAACTCATTTTTTAAAACATTACTTCTGTTTTGTTATATTTGAGCAACTTGTTTAATATGAATGTTGAGAATTCTGGTATTTGACTTCGAACAATTATATTGTGTTACTTTAAAAAAAGAAACTGGGCCTGTAATCCCAGCTACTACTTTGGAGGCAGATGTTAAGAATCATTTGAGTCCACGGGTTCAAGACTACCTGGGTAACATCACGAGATCTAGTCTCTAAAATTATAGCCAGGTATGGTTGCATGCGCCAGTAATCCCACCTACTTGGGAGACTGAGGCTAGGTATTACTTGACTACCCCGGTCAACATAGTGAGACCCAGTCTCTGAAAAAAAAAAATTAAAGAAATATTTTTCTATTTCCATTGTTAAACTAATTAGTAATCTTTGGATTTTTCTTCACAGTTACATACCACTATAGTATTAATGCATATTTTTAACAATAAGTAGAATTAGATTTGAAATGAAATGATTTTAGATCCCAGTCTTTGATTAATTATTGTTACCTCTAATCAGTTACCTAGAAACCAATAATTATCTACATAGTAAATGTTATTTCAGCAAGAAAAAAGTAGTTACATATAAAAACTGTATTTTCTATGTATTTCTCCCTGACTTCAACTACCTAATGTAGTTATAGCTAGTTTTCTCAGTTTAGGTCCTTACTTGGGTAACATAAATTATTTATAGTACTAACATGTTATTCCAACATGTTGAAACATGTTATTTCAGCTAGTCTATTTGAAAAAAAAACTTGCTTAATCCAAAGTCATAGAAATTTATATTTATGTTTCCTTCTAAAAGTTTAAGTTCTTAGGTTTAGTTCTTTCATCTGTTTTTGAATTTTTTTACTACTGTATATGTGGGTTTACAGTTGTCCCAGCATCATTTGTTAGAAAGACTATTTTCCCCACTCTATCTTTTTAGAGATCTAGCTATACACCTCTGTATATAGGATCATGGAGATTATCTGTAGATTCACTCATTCATGTAGTTATCAGTGGGCCCAGTAGTTTTTTCTTAAACAGGTTTATTTAAATGCTTATTGAATATCATGAAATTTACTTGTTTTAAGTGTACCCTTCAGTGATTGTGAGAGGAGAGAGAAGCTAATGAAATTCTAAGGAAAGAATCATATTTCTTTCTAGAATACTTTGATGGATACCAAAATCTGTAATGGTAGCATGCTTATGAGCATTTGTCTCACCGGGCAAAAAGTGCTTCTTCTATTCTAAAAAATGTGTTGTATCATTTGTCTTCTAGGAATCACTCGATTGTTTTCAAGGTGAATATATAGGACAGGACTTCTAGGCTTTTACACAAAGGAAAACTCAGGGAAACTCAAGAATTGTTGGTCTATATCAAGAAAGTAATTTCTTTTGACCTGAATTAACTACATTTTTCAGTGTCTTGCTCCAGCTGTCTCTCATCACTCTTCCATAACTTGTGCTTACAAAGTTCTCTTGATGGCTGAAAATTCATTTACTATGTTTGGTTTTTATAATAGAAATCTAATCATGTGATATGTTTGCAGAGAAAGATATAAAGAGACAGTACTGATTTGATTTTCCAATTGTTGACATTATTTATATTTTAGTAAAAAGGAGTTGGATTGTATATAGAAAAATTCCCTTTGAACATTCGCCAGAATCAGTTTACTATCATTTTTAGTTGTAAAGGTTTTCTTTTTTCAAACTTAACATGTACCTCCTTTTTGCATAGCAGATGGGAAAGATAAATGAACTGTTATAGAGAATTAAAGGTTGCTGTTTTTTTCCCCCTCCATTTGATCTTTGATATCAAGACAGCTTTTAACTCTGTAGTAATCTTCCAAGAGATTTGAGAAAATATTTTGTAAAACAAAATTATGGGAAATATGAGTATGTAATTTGGGTCCTCAAAACTTTCTGTCAAATATAAAATAAATGCTTTTAAAATATCATTATCAGCAGTTATGTGTTTTTTATGAAGTTGAATTCTCAGTGTAGTTTATGTCTGAATGCATTACTGAAATTCATTTTGAATTTATTTTTTAATTAGAGAAATAATGGTACTTTTTAAATGTATTAACAGCTGGGAAAAATTGCACTGATGAAAGAGCCAAAACTCTAACTAGATCATAAGAATAAAAATTACATTAGAGCTCTTATTTAGAATTGGAATGTTGCTTTTAAGTTGACTTTTTCTAAAGTTTTGGATTTATGCTTTCCTTATCTTTTAGCAAACAAATTCAGAGTTTAATAAAAACGTAAGTTGTGATGCAGAAAGAGTCCTTCTTGTACTGTTAAAATATGACAGAACTGGCCTTTGCCCCTGCTGCTGTGACTGAGTGGAGCTGTTAGTGCAGTGCTACCCACCAGTCTGCCCACCTGCTCAGGTTTTAAAAAAAGTGTCTTATGCTTATGAAGATTACATGGTGAAAGATCTTGGGAGAACATATTCAGTTGCCAACAACCTCCTGCAGGATATCACCTAGGATGAGTTATAAAATCTGCTTTGGCATTGGTAAATTGCAGTTGCAAAATTTATTTGAGATAAAGTAGCAAGGCATAGCTTGGGCTATGACTTTGTGAACTACCTGACTGTGAAGATGCTCAGAAAGTAATAAACAGCACGAATGATCTGCAACTCCCAGTCCAAAACCATTAAATGGCATATGCTCACCCAAACTCAGAGGTCATCAAAGATGCCAGCTCATAGATTAGTGGACTCCTGAACACCTTAATTCAGAAAGGTGTAGAAGATATATTCTTGAGGTTTGGGTTACTCATCAACTCCCAGTTCCTGTGAGTCAGACCACAAGTTGGTACAAAGGGGTTGTATTTATCCAGTTTGACAAAGGATTGAAAGCATAATAGGCAATCACCAATTTTAATGATTGTAAATCCCCAAGTTGTTCCAAGCCCACTATAGTGAAGTTTGTATCCAGTCCTAACCAGAACAAAAACATGACACTGCTATTTCTGCTGTACCACTTGCCTGCTGGATGGTTTAGAGGCCCAGTTTGTCACCAGGTATAGAGGTCCAGGTTCTCTCTTCTATAGGTATAGACTCATGACTGGGCTTTCTGGTGTCATTGTACCACACAACACTTATTTAGGCTGGTTTATCATGCATCAGCATCAGTCATGATGCTGATGAGGGAATACTTTGGCAGATGTTTAACTCCTTTCATGAGTACCAATGTGAAAGCAGTTTGAGATTTCAACACCAACAAGATGCTGGGACTTTGGTTTTGTGTCCATAACAAACTGATAAAATTGCAAGGGTTGTAGTAAATATGCATGACTACTGCCTGGGGGACTAAGTCTTACAGGTTTCCTTCAAAACCAACAAATCCTACAAATAACTCACTTTTTTGGATGCAGAATAGATAAAAAAGTTGGAACTTAATTTTGTTAGTGTATGATTAATTTTGCACCAATTTTTGTATGTCTTTGTCTTACTCTAAATGAGAAGTTACCAAAACCAAATAAGGACAGCTCCAAGAAAGAAAACTATAGACCAATTTCCCTGATGAACATGGATGAAAACATTTTAAACAAAATCCTGGCAAATCGAATCCAATGATGCATAAAAAGCATTATTCACCATGACCAAGTGGGATTTATCCCAGGGCCACAAGGATGGTTCAACATCCGGAAATCAATTAACATAATACACCACATCAACAAAGAGAAAAACAAAACCACACGATCATACCACTAGATGCAGAGAAAGCACTTGACAAAGTCCAGCATCCATTCATGATGAAACCCTTGAAAAATTTGGGATTAAAGGAATTTACCTCAACATAATAAAAGCCATCTATGACAAACCTATGGCAAACATCATCCTAAATGGGGAAAAATTAAAATCATTCCAGTTAAGATCTGGAACCAGGCAGGGATGCCCACTCTCCCCAATACTCTTTAACATTGTACTGGAAGTTCTAGCTAGGGCAATAAGGCAAGAGAAAGACATAAAAAGGATATACATAAGTAAAGAGGAATTGAAGCTATCATTATATGCTGATGACATGATTCTCTATATAGATAGCCCCCAAAAATCCACAGAAAAATTGCTTGAAATAATACACCAGTTCAGTAAGGTAGCTGGATACAAAATCAACACACAGAAGTTGGTAGCTTTCCTATACACAAAAAAATCAAATAGAAGAAGAAATCAGAAAAACCATCCTTTTACCATTGCGCCAAAAATAATTAAATATCTGGGAATAAACCTAACAAAAAATGTGAAAGAACTATACAAAGAAAATGCTGCTAAAAGAGATCGAAGAAGACATAAGGACATGGAAAGATATTCCCTGCTCATGGATTGGAAGAATTAATATTATCAAAATGGCCATCATACCAAAAGCAATCTACAGATTCAATGCACTCCCGATAAAAATCCCAATGACTTTTTTTTAAGAGATGGAACAAAAATTACTGAAATCCATATGGAATAACAAAAGACCTCAAATATCAAAAAGCCTCCTGATCAGAAAAAAAGAGAACGGAGGTACTGCAATTCCAAACTTCAGACTATACTACAAAGTCATAATAATTACAACAGTTTGGTAGTGGTACAAAAACAGACATTCAGACCAATGGAACAGAATTGAGTGACCTGAAATAAAACCACACATATATAGTCAACTAATCTTTGACAAAGGAGGGAAAAACTTACAGTGGAACAAAGCCTCTTCAATAAATGCTGCTGGGAAAATTGGACTAAGACATGCAAAATAATGGACCAAGAAAACTCCCTCACACCTTGTACAAAAATCAACTCAAAATGGATGAAAGACTTAGATGTCAGACCCGAAACCATAACATACATAGAGGAAAACTTGGGCAAAATCCTCCAAGAATTACAATTCAGAAATCCCTTTCTGGAAACATATACAGATGGCAAAAAAATGAAGGAAAACATAAACAGATAGGACTACATCAAGCTAAAAAGCTTCTGTACAGCAAAAGAGACAACAGAAAAAACAAAAAAGAAGCCCAACCAAATGGGGAAAAAAACTTTTGCCCTCCACAAGAGTGATAATGGTTTAATAACAAAGATCCAGAAGGAACTCACACAACTAAACAAAAGCAAAACAAAAAGCCAATCAAAAAATGGGGAGAACTAAAAAGATGGCCAACAGGCACATGAAAAAATGATCAATGTCACTAGCAGTAAGGGAAATGCAAATCAAAACCACTATGAGATACCACTTTACACCAGTAAGAATGGCCCACATGCAAAGAATAGGCAACAGCAAGTGCTGGCGAGGATGTGGAGAGAAAGGAACACTCTTACAGTGCTGGTGGGAATGTTAACTGGTCCAACCACTATGGAAAGCTGTGTGGAAGACCCAGAAATTAATGAAAATGGAACTACCATTTGACCCTGCAATTGCTCTCTCTTACCCAAAAGAGACTCAATGTGAGTACCTGTGTTTGGATGTTTACTGCAGCACTATTTATAATTGCAAGGACTTGGAAGTATCCTAAATGCCCCAAAACAGATGACTGGATGAAAAAGATGTGGTATATATACACTATGGAATATTACTCATTAATTAAAAATGACAAAGTTGATGATTTTATGACAACATGAATGTACTTAGAAGAAATTATATTAGCAGAAACAAGTCAAAAGAAAAAGACAGAAACCAAGTGGTTTTCCTAATATATGGGATATAGGCAAAAAAATTTAAAAAAGTCATGAGGAAAAGTCAAAACAAGCTAAGCACCAAACTGAAGCACACAACTTGGGGCAGGGGGGTGAGGAGGGAAATGGTGGGGAGGGTGGGGGGGGGTGTGAATCCCTGGCATTACAATGATGTGAAATTTATATATAAATAAATAAAAAAAAAAGAAATGGGAACTTAAACGATTTTCACTCTGGGATGCTGCCAATATCTTCAAATTTTTGAAACCCTACAATGTTAGAGCAGTTCTCAAGTTGTTTTTCACATTTCCTGATCTATTTTTTCATATAATTTTACCTTTTTCAATTTAATTTTAGTGATTTACAGTATTCCAATTGTACTTATATGAAATCCTCTGATATTATTCTATTGCTCTTGTGCCCTCTGTTCTGTTTCTTCCCTACCCTTTTTTTCTTCTCAATTTTTTCCCCAGTCATTTCTATTAACTTATTTTCAAGTTCATTGATTCATTCCTTGACTGGATTAGGGCAGTTGACAAGTCTACTGAAAGCATTCTTTATTTCTGCTACCTTTTATCAGTTGTAATATTTTTATATAATCCTTTCTTAGAGTTTCTATCTTTCCATCCATCTTGTTTACTGTGCTGTTAACTTTTTCATTAGAGCTTTCAACATAGTAGTCATAGTCATTTTAAATTCTCTGTCAGATATCCCACTATCTGTATCATGGCTGAATCTTATTCTGTTAATTGTTTTGTCTCTTGGTGATTTTTTGGATGACTCCTTGGGTCTGTTTTTTTCCAAGTAATTTTTTTTCTGTTGAAAATTAGATAGCTTGGTGTGTGGGAGGAAAAAAAAAAAGAATTATGTATCTTGTGTAAAAAAAGGTAATAAGTGAAACTACTACTGAGGTAATAGTTTTTATGCCTAGAAGTGGACATTCCTTTTCTTTTGGTGAATCTTTAGAGTGAGAGTAGAAGTTAATCTATTTAGAAATTTAGAATTCAGGCTAGGTTTAAGATTTATTATGGATTTGATTATCCTCAGTGCATCACAGTCTTCAAATCCCTTCATTGGTAATCTGTGTTTAGAATGGGACACCAAGGTTTCTTGCCAGTATCTCCTATACTTCTAGTTTTATGTCAACCCTTCTATGCCTCAGAGAGGATCTGTCTAAAGGAACTGGCAATTCTCTCAGCGGTATTCCACTGTTAATTGCTTATCATTCTGAAAATAGGTATTTCCTGTTCTCTGTAAACATTAATCTTAGGCAGACATTGTTTTCCTGATCTTAAGAGATGTGGCCTTCGTAGTGGTCCTTCCCCTTCTCTAACTGTGGCTCTTAACTCATTGTACCACCCAAAGAGTAAGTGTGATTCTGTTCCTTCTCCTTGTGCAGTGAGTCTTTAGTGATCTTTTAAAGGCAACAGGAAGTTTATTAGTTGCCCTTCCCACTGCTTTTGTTCAGTAGAAGAGAAAGGGAAGAAAGGGCCTGACAGAATTTCCTGATCCACCTGTAGTAGCAGCTCTTCTCACAGGCCCTGTACCACCAAAGAACATTTTCTTAGGAATCTCACTTTCCTTTTTTAGAAACATGGTAGAGTTTGCAGAGACAAAGCCTATAAATGGATACAAACTCCCACTGTATCTATAGCCTTCAGTAACTCTTCATTGTTTTGCCAGTTCATATTTAGCAGCCATCAATTTTATCTCTTTTAGCTGAATTTTTATGAGTTCTCAGTAGTGTCTGTCCCAGGTAAGTAAGTGCTAATGTGTCTCTCTGCAGGTTCTTGTTTTTCCCTAGGTGTCAAACTACTTAGCCATCCTATAACTGAAGCTATCGAATAGGTTCAAATAAAGTCAGAAACTTGCAGTTGTTCTGTTACTTTTTTGATTTTGTCATGTTATTTTTCTGAACAAAACAAAATTAAATTTAATGGTCTTACGTGAAAATGAAAACAAAGAAAATTAGCAAAGAAAATGTCATGGCAGTTACGACGATAACTTTGAGGGCTTATCTTCAAAGCTAAAAAAATTGAAGGTTTTTTTTTGTTGTTGTTAATAGATAATTCAGGAACTAAGTACTTTTCTGCTGAGTGTTCATACAAAGCTAAGTTTCAAAACAGAAATCCAACTAAACTGAAAAAAGGCTGGTGTTTGTGATCGGGGTGTAAGAAACACAATGCTCAAGTGTTTATGTGTTATTTAAAAGAGCAATCTTATGCATTTGAACAACATCAAATGCTCTTGGAAGTTGGAGAAACTATTGTGAATAAGAGAATCTGAAGTATGGGGCACTGTTCATCAATGTGTGGACAGAAACTTTGCATCTTGGATTAGTGTTACAACTTCTGGTGGGCCTGGAGCTTAGATCTGATTCAGAATATATTCAGTTACCTAGAAACTCTTTCATCTGGTCCGATTGGTGCCTAGTTTACCAAACACATTTATGTCCTTCTGCTACCTGTCCCTTGTGCTACCCCTCCCCACACTGGGCCTGCTGCCATTACCAGGGCAGTGTAGCAGAGCAGGACTGAGTGAGCAGGAGGTGGCAATGGGACCTGCTTGGAAAAGCAATTTCCTGTCAACCAAATCATAAGTTGCTTAAAATGTTGAAGAATTTGAAATATGCACACTCAACACTTGTCTGACAGCTTTAGTTTAAAAACTGAAAAGTAATTCCTGTTTTTAAAACCCAGTTTGTAGGGACACCAAATGAAATAAGCATTTGTCTTAGAAGTTAAAGCATGCTTCAGTTTCACCACCATCCCAAGGGACAACTTAGTCACTACTATCTACTTAGATTTCTGTCTAATGTATATTTAAAAATAATAATAATAATAATAATGAGCACATCTGGTTCCATATCTTGTTTTCTATATATCATTCTCCTATAAAAAGAACCATGTTTTTTGGGAAGCGATTGATTCTGGGGCTGGGTAAGAGAAAATACAAAGTGTGCCTGGAGTATCTTCTGGTGTCCAAACTTAGTACTTTACAAAGCAATGGTAGATGTTGTGGGAGACACAGGAACGAGTCTGAAAGAGCTCTTAAGGATCTAAACTCTTAACAAATTCAGCAACAAAATGTCAATAGTTTTGTCCTATAACTTAGAGTATAATGGCCATTGATGGAGACATACTGATATATATAGCTAAATGAATAAAGGAGGTAGTATTTTAATGATGAATGTTGAAGAAGTGAGAGATATATAAAATCATGATTAGAACATTACTGGCAAGATACAGTGATGGAGGGAGCCCAATAGGTTAGGTTTGGTGTGATAACATTCACAGGTGTGAACTATACCTTTGAGTCATGTACAGCTTTCCAATTCTTAACTCACTGTAAAGAAAATGAAAGAAAATTGTTTCCTATTAGGCACCCAAGATCAAGTAAATGGGAACCTTTTAAATTTTTCTTTAGCAGAATAATGCAAAGAATAACTGAAGGGGGATACACCTTTGAGTCTTTTACATTAATCTTGTGTCTCTTCTGCCACTGTGCAGTGAGGTTGAATGGTTCTATTTCCTCCCAGTTTTATTCTTTATGTGTTCCATTTGCCCTCATGTTGATATGATGTTGGTCTAAATGCAAACCTTCTAGTTCTTAATGTTTTGGTGCCAAAGGGATTGTGTTGAATTCAGATTCTAAGTGTGTACTAAATATATGCTTTGTTGCAGACTGTGTAAAATTCTCTTTCAGGTATCTTGATGTTATTTAATTAAATAAGGTTTTGAAATATAGCTGGAACACAATACTATTTTATTTTGTAGACCTGAATTATCCTGAAAGGGGTGTTTGGAAAACTGAAGTCAGTATTTTAGGAGTTAATAATAGGGTTGGGAAGACAGTGGAATAACAAATAATTTGTGTAAAATAACATTTAGGAAGACTGTGGAAGATGGTGGTTGTATCTATGTTTTGAAAGTCAGTTTTGACACTAAGTAATAAAAGACACACTTGCTTACATACAAACATGACATTACATTTGTAATGTAAATGTAAATTAATTACAGTGATGTAAGGGAATCTCATCTCTAGAAATAAGTTGCTTTATTTTTATGAATGTTAGGTGTGGGAAATGTATGCTGCAATTATAGAACATTATTTACTAGTCTAGTTGATTGGTAATATCTTGAATTAAGTTATAAAAAATGTTTCTTATATATATTTCAATTTGTAACAGATTTGAGTTAAATTTGAGCTTTTTTTGTTATTGGTTATCATTTTGTTTGCCTTTTGTCTATCAGAAATATTCCATGGAAGAGTCTACAGTAGTCATTTTATTCTGTAGTGAAGCCTCTCACTATTTTGGAAACTAAATCTGACAGTGAAGTGAAATTTTTCTTTCAATTGAAGAAGAGTAAACTCATTAGAAAAAATTGCTTGCTGTTTCTTGACTCAATGTATAATACATATTTTTAGTTTTTGGTAAACTTTGTATTTCCTGAATGATCTATCTTACAGGATGCATTCTCATGAACTTTTAAAAAAGCACCAAATGCTATAATTTCCCACTTCCTTTAAAATCTTTTTGTGAGAACAAGGAGAATGATTAACTTTCTAATTGATGTGTGGTATCTAAGCTATTTAAATTACTTTCATTAAAGTAACTTAATTTTTAAAAGATAGCTAAGTTAAACATGTAATCACCCTCCAGTGTAATTAAAATGAGAGAATGGATATAGTTAGAAATTTTCTTTTTTGTAGGGTGTCAGTTGTGCTATCTATCTATCTATCTATCTATCTATCTATCTATCTATCTATCTGTCTGTCTGTCTGTCTGTCTGTCTGTCTGTCTGTCTGTCTGTCTGTCTGTCTGTCTGTCTATCTATCATCTATCTATCTATCTATCTATCTATCTATCTATCTATCTATCTATCTATCTATCTATCTATCTATCTATCTATCTATCTATCTATCTATCTATCTATCTATCTATCTAATCTATCTATATTTGGTAGTAAATGGTTCTGATAGTTTCATGGAGATAATGCTAAGAGAGGTGATACTTTCACAATTATAATCCAATTTGAATTTGACAGAAATTTTACATTACTCCTGTGTCACATCTGCAGTTCTGTAGTGAGATTAAAAATAAAAAATACAGATATGTTGTATAGCCAGAAAGGTAGGTTTTTGTGAACTGATCTCATTTCCATTAAGTGAAGGAAATTTTGTGTTTTTAAATAAATTTTGTTGCAAAATATTAAGTCTGTTGTATGGAAAGACCTGAGCTGAAGTTTGGTTGCCTAGAGTCAACTTGAACAGATTGTGGCAGAGCTGAAGAGTAACTTATGTGGCATGTATACATAAATATGCTCCTATTAGAAAGGCAGCTGACTGCGTTTGCATATCTTTTCATCAAATTTTGCCAGATATTTGACTCCTATTTTCCTAAAACATGTAACTATTGTAATTAAAACAAAAGATTTATTTGCTTAAAATAACTAGTTATGCTTATTAAATTTAAAAATTGTTGCAGCTGTTTTTTGTTTGGGGCAAACCTCTTGGAATTGGACAGCCGATAGGCTTTGTAGTTACTGTTTTCCTTTTCTTTTACCTGATGACTTTCTTTGTCCATCTGGTTAATTGTAGCTCAGCTCAAGGGCAGTGGATGGTCTTTCTTACCTTCTTGTGCATTCCTGCCCCTCCGCTTACACTCCTTTCAGCCAGGTCACTGGCCACCTAAATTCCAGATGATATTATTTGGTTTTATTTCATCTTGCTGTCAGATTTGTCAGTATTGGCTTCTTTTTTTAAACACTGCTTTCTTGTTCCCATTTTCTTTCTACTTGTATGGTTGCTGCTGCTTATTCTTTGCGAGAGCTTTGTCTTTTTCTCCCACCAAAGGTGGTGTTCCTCCTGTCATTTTTCTGGGTTCCTTTCCTTTGTGACTTGTCAAATCCTCTTAGGGAATTCTCTTATTTCATAGCGTCAACAGTCTCCTACTCCTGATGACTCCTAAGTAGAAGTTCCTACCCCAGATCTTTCTTCTGAATTTCTGACTCGTATCTCACATCTGACTTTGGACCACTCCAATAAGTGAGAAAAATCACCAAACTATTTCATAAGCCCTTTAAATATATTAGGGATTTTTTTCCCCACTACATCTTTTCATATCATTTCTTTGCTTGGAAGCATTCATATGTATCAAATGCTCTGACCCCAAATTATATACGAGCATCGTTTTTCATTGTGCCCCACTCTTGGCTAGTAGTATACCCTGAAACTACCCACTTCTCTGTTATTTTCTCTTATTTCATCCTGCCTTCCCTTAATAAACTCTTTATCTCTTGTAGATGCTCAGATAACACTGAGGTCAGTTTGATGCCTGAACTTCTGTTGATTGAGTTACACTGTGTTATTCCCCCCACCCCTTTTAAAAAACCTCTGTATTTATTGAAATCCATTTAATGACATTGTCTCATTCTACTGGTTGTATCAATAGTTACTACTTGCTCTATGGCTCTCAGTAGTCTGTTATATATTTGAAGCTGGAAATATGGCATTTACCCCCATAGAATCTAATACTGGGCCTGGCATATGCTGTCCATATCCTAGGCTTATGTGCTTTTTGAAGAATTTGCAAGTACTTCCTCTGATAGCTCTTTTAGTGGCTATTCATACTGAGTTCCAGGCCACAGCAGGATTGATTTCTGTTGCCACCTGTGTATAGTCAGACTAGATTCGTACTAGATATATGTGGGGAAGTAGTTGTGGATTTGTAGAAATAGCATTGATGGCATTTACCATTTTTTATCAAAATATTTGTCTCAGATGAATATTAACACCTACATTTTTAACATCTCTGGAATTAGGATGCATTTTACAATTGATAACTTTTTGCAATGATAATTGTAAATAAAAAAGATAATTCCCCACACTTAGTTTCAAAGTTAAAGCAAGTTTTCAGGTACCGTTATTTCAGGTCACAAGTTTCTCAGCATGCTTCCCCAGGCTCCTCACTGGCCCTGTCTGGGGATGGAAGCCCAGCTTGGCTTCCTTCCCTACTCTGCTGCCACACATGGCATCCAGTTTCCCTGCTGCACCTCTGCTCACATTCCTCTCTTTCCCTTCCTCTCTCTCCTATCCTCCTTAAATCCCCTCACTGAGCTCCCCTCATGAGAAAGCTTGGCTTCTCTTCTCTAAGTCTCCACTCACCAGGCCACAATGGCTGCCATCTTAATGCAGAACTACCACACTAGGGGCCATGGCCTCCCAATTTCATCACAGCACCCCTATCATGCTGATATTCCTAAAGCTATATAATCGGTACTCTCTAAGTAAGGGTAAAATTTCTCCTAATATCTGTGGGCCTGGGTTTAACCTCAGTCCCTCATACCAAGGTGATACTTAGTATAAAAAGTCTGCTCTAATTATACTGTAATAAGCTTCTCATGCCCTTTTGGTGAGGCTGACACCATATTAAAAGTCTCTATTCTATATTATTGTGTTCAGTCATCCTCTGTTATTTTTCAGATACCTCTAAATTATTTGATTGTTTTTTGCTTAGTGTTTTAAGTCTTCTAAGATTATCCTTAATGTAGAAATTGCAGCTTTCTTATTTTCAATAAAATAAAACTATATCAGATATTTAGTTTTAAGGTCATTTTTTTTTTTTACACTTTTCCTCTCTTAGATTTGAAGACTGCCTTTTCAGATTTCCTATTTTATTGCCTTTAGTATTTTATACAAATGACTTCTTTTGATACTATTTAATTCAAATTCTTTTGACAGGTCTACTGGTTTTAGTTATCAGTTATTAGTTTGTGCTATTCTCTGGAACAACGTTTGGCCTTAACATATACCTAAGCTCCTATTGTTTTGAAAAAAATTTACTAGGGGAATCTGATACATCAGAGCAAGACAGTGGATTTTTTTTCTTTTTTTTTTTTTTTTGTGCTTGAAAATTTTAGCACCCTAGGAGATCATGCCAAGTATGTGAGCATCTTCTCTATTCAACTAAGATTAGCTTTGCATGGGGTCATGGGTTCTTGTGAGGGAAACTGTAACTCTTCACACATTCTTTAATGTTTTTTGCCACGTGCGGGAACGTATTCATAGGCTTCAGGATTAGGGCATCGACGGCTTTAGTCCTAATCCTGATCCTAATCCTAAATAGTCCTAATCCTAAATAAATAAATAATTTATTTATTTTTTTAATAAGCCACTTGTGCTCTTGTGCTTTTAATTTCTAAGAATACTTGTTTTTTTAGTTATAAACAGGGTTGCAGTACCTTCTCCACAAGGATAGCAGGATAATTTTTTGTTGTTTTGTTGTTTTGTTTTCAATTTTCTCTTGCTCTCATTTATTTTCCAGAAGGTCCCCACTCCCTGTCCAAGTTTATTTTGTCTCTGTCTTTCATGTGAGTGGGTTTTGCAAATATCTAATAATCTTTCAC
>PVHY01000821.1:139867-167204 GCA_004024945.1 Uropsilus gracilis
TTAAAAAAAAAAAAAAAAAAAAAAAAAGAGCTTTTTGTTTTCTTATATTGTTCTTCAATTTCGTACAATATTTCATTTGTCCTCTCAGGTATAGTCCCCATAATTTTCCCAATACCACATCACATGTAAACCATCACCATTGTCCCTTGTATTCTTCCCTCCTCTGTTTGGACACTCTCCCTCCAACTGCTTCAGATCTATAGTTTGCCAGCAAATTTTGTCTTTCTTCCTGACCTTCTGTTTGGTTTCCATGTATTCCTCTGAGTGAAACCATTTGATAAGAAATATGTAATTTTAAATATTATGGTATCAATATTAGAAAAAGATGGATTAAATTAATTCTTATGAACTATTTTAACCCTGTATATAAATAATATTAATATATGATTAGGGATAACAATCATTGATCTGTGTTACATTTTTCCTTAACTTTTTAAAATACAGAGTAAATTTACAGCTACAGACTATCTCGATTCAGATTCTTTACATTTCAGTACTCACATCACCTGTTGTTCCATGCCTATCATATTAGACAAGGCAGGCCCAAAGTCATTCATTTTGGAACAGTCTGACTCTGACTTAGGATTTTTCAGATTCCTCCCAAACAGAAAAGTGTTCATTTTCAGTTGTGGAACTGTAAGCCTGTCTGTCTTTCTTCTGGGAAGGTGCAAGGACCCAGGATCTACATTCAGTTTTCTTGTTTTCAGTCTGGCACCCTTAACCCTCACCTATGGCACGTCTCCAGAGCAGCAGTCCTTAAGGCCTTGCAACCTAAGGAAGAATCTGGGGGTCCATTTAATTCCTTGTTATTCTCTTGGGAGGATCTTTAGCATTATTTCAGGGTTCTTTTAAACACTCTCACTCTCATTTTCATAGGCTCAGAATACTACTAATCAGTTCCTCATTTTCTGTAGTCTCAGTTTAGAGTTGAATTTCCCCACCCCTTCTAATCCCTCTGGATTTTAAAGCCATTGCCTTCAATTATGTTGTTACTATCTACTCACATTCACTCCCTTTCATCTTGAAACAAAACAAAACAAATCCCTACTTTTTCCTATTATTTTAGTGGGATTTTGACAGAGAGCTGAATAGCTGCAGGTATTTGCTTTGTCAATTTTTGTCTATAAACTGCTCCACATCTTTTCACTGCAGTTTAAAATGTATCTCTTGGTCCTCATTTTGGCTATTGATTCTTTCTGTGCCAACTAAAATTCTTTGATAAGTTATTACCTTAACCCAAGCTCTTAGCTCTTACTTATTCACCGTCCTCTTTATCTTCTAAACTCTGAGAATATAGAAGTGTATATGACCCAGTGTTTATCTTTTAACGATCTCTTGGTCTGATGGAAGAAGACCTACAGAAGATAAAGAAAAGAATAAGAAATCTGTAGGTACTTTTGAAGTACAGAGAAGGAAGCTGCCTTCTACCATTGCACATTTAGTTTGTTTTCTTAGCACTGCATGTTGTGTCTTTTCTTTCTTGTTTTCATTCTGTTAAGACTTAATGTGAATTTTCATCTTAGTTTTCTGAGTTAGTCAGCTCCTTTTACAACCCACAGTACCTCAGAAGCTGTTCAATTTTAGAATTCTCTGTCCATTTTCCCATTACTTCCATCACCGATTAGGTGACACTGAGGTGTGCTGTGCAAAGCTTACTCATGGGTGGAGTGTGTGACTTTAGGCAAATGGCGTGAGATAGTCTACTCTGAAATCAACTACATTCATAATTCAAACTGACAACCTTAACAAAAGACAATCAGTTATTTCAACTTCAAGATGGTCTTATATGGAAACAACAGAAAAGTGAGATTGGAAGTGCATGTTTCATGGAGCCAGAGAGACATCTTAAATCAAAACTCCCCCAACACATATATAACCCTTAGAGAACCTTCTTCCTTCCCTTGGGCTGATGAAGCAGCATCACTTCCTCTCAAGGATATAGCACATACTGGTTCTTACAGTTTGCTCATTATGTATGGATGGACACTCTTCTAGCTTTCTGAACTTAAATGTTTTACTTTTTTATCTATTATTTTTCACAGATCACTAAAGAAAAAGGTTAAATTTCTATGTTAATGATTTTTTTATTGTGGTAAATGTATATAACATAAAGCCTGCCATTTTAACCATTTTAAAGTATAATCCAGTGACTTTAATTACATTCACAATGTTATGCAATCATTTATGATCACCAATTTCCAAAATTTTTTCAACACCCTAGATAAAAATCCCAGATCCCCATTTTTTCCATTTTGTCTTTTCTTAATCTACTTTCTTTCTCTCTGAATTTGCCTATTTTAGTTAGTTCATATACATACATGGAGTCAATCATATTTATCTTTCAGTGTCTGACATTACTTCAACTATTCTTGAGCTTCATTCATGTTATAATATAGAGCAGATCTTCCTCTGCTTTTAATCTGGGGTAGTCACACTGATTTTTCCTTGAAACATTTATATAGTTTTTAACAAAATATGATTTATACCTTTCCTTTTCTTTCATATTATATGATCTTACTGGCAGCTTTTAAAATTTCCCCCGGTGGATACTGTTGTAATTGTGCGCTTGTTGATTCATGCTGATGAATAGTAATTTCTTGCAAGTTATTCTGGCATATAGGGTTCATTTTTCATATTATCTGCATAAAAAGAGTGGTGATGAATATTAATCAAGTAAAAATGCAGATTTGAATGCTAACATTCAATAAAAGCTTAATTAGAATACACAAGTCACATTAATGGTCTCTAAGTTTTACTACCTTTGTAGTTTTAATTTTTTTCCTTATTCCACCTTGTAAATTGTTAGGTGTTACTGTGGATATTTTTTGGGGTGGGGCACAACCAAGTTACTCATGAAGTTCTTGTTTTTTTTTTTTTTGAGACTAGGTCTTGCTATTTTTGCCTATGAAACCACAGGCTCACGCTGCGTAGGGTACAACAGATTCAAGCAGTACCCAGCCTCAGCTTCCCAGGTAGCTGGGATTACAGGCATGCAGCACCACACCCAGCTATTTTTTTGGGACTAGGTCTCGCTGTGTTGCCCCGGGTGGGACTCGAACCGTGATCCTCAGCCCCAGCCACTTCATAGGCTGAAGCTTACAGGCACGCGCCACCGTACCCGGCTACTCATGAAGTTCTTAAGATCATTTATTATTATCAGAAACATAGTATTACTGACTTAAAATTGTTTTCACCTTGTCAGAAAAATAGGGATTTATTGAGTCAATTAAGTTTATTTGTTGAAAAATTTGTGTGTGAAGGTAGTGCTGTGGTATCATATGGAAAATATGAAGAATTATAAGTTTTACAGGAACTTGAGTTTAGTCTACTTATCTGTGGGGGATTTGTACTTGACTGGAAAAATATTTTTATCACAAACATGGATAAAAATACATAATTAAACTGCATCAATATCATGATAACATTATACAGAAGAATGAATAATTCTAAATAAACTATGCAGACTGTTGTTGCTCATTATGTTTTAAAAGGTGGAATTATTTTTTTTAACCAAATGAAACCCTAAACTAAATCAAATGTTTAAAAATAAAGGGTGCAAAGACATATTTATGGATAGAAGTCAGTTTTCCAGACTCAGTTTTGCTGACTAAGCTCTATGACCTGTGACTATTTACCTAAACCTTATTGGCTAAAAGAATAATGGAATTATAAGAAGTAAACATAATGAACTAAGTCTAGTCTTTAAAATTCTCTGCAGCATTCTAATCAATAAATATGTGCTACTTACTAATATTGCTGGTCCATTAGAAGAGAAGGGATGAGCACACAGCACCATCTTCTCCCCTCTGATCTGTGGAATCCTAAACCTGACAATAACTTCAATCTGAGAAGAAATGATCACTTTAGTTGGCAGGGGAGTTTTGGGCAAAAAATTACTAAGAGTTTCTCTGTGTTGCTAGTTTTATTATTTGTTTTTGGATACTACCTTCATTAAGTAACATGAAATATACCCAAACTAAAGCCAGCCTTAAGTTTTAAAACTGTTCTTGAGGTAATATTGATTTACAACACAGTTTCTTTTAGGGGTGTAGTTTCAGACCTCTACAAATGTATCTTTCCATAGTACTGCCTAAACCAGAGCACCAGTAATCTTCCACTGTCATTCATTTTGCCACTTCCCCATTTTGCTGTCATCCCTCTCCTGTTCTAGTAACCTCAGTTCTGCAGTCAGACTTATAGGGTTTGGTTTTGCCCTTTATTGGTTAGTTTTATCCTTTGCTTTTTTATATATGAGTGAAATAAATGCAGTAGTGTTCTTTTTTTCTTTTGACTTACTATGCGTAGTATAAATTCCTGTATTTCTGAAATCCAGGAACAAAACAGACAAAGCTGAGAACTTAACTACACTTACAAATATGGGGCAGCTGGCCTTTTAAACTCTGTCATTCCTTAGGTTCATCCCAGCCTGCAGAAGTAGTAGCAAGATCACACTAACCTTAAGAGGGGCAAAAGAAAAAAAGATTTATTTACTAAGAGGACAAAATAGACAAAAGTCATTGAGCATACAATAGATCAATGGGCCCCCATTGTTTGTCTTACCAACCAATTCATTCTCTAGTCCAAAAAACTGCACATGGACTTTTGGCTACATATGTCCACAAAATGGCAGCTGTCTCACCTTCAAGCCAGATGAAGAAACTGAGATGACATCATCGATCCTCCTTCAAAAGTCGGAGATTCAAATGCAATGAAGAAACCAAGATGTCATTGTTGATCCTCCTCCAACATTCTTTCAGCTTCAACTCTAAATTGTCTCAAAACCAGCAAAAATCACTCAATACAACAGCAGCAACAACTTCAGTCATCTCACAATGAAAACAGTAGCACTTCAGATTCTCTTTAGGTCTCTAAACATTCCCCAAGCTTCCCAGTTTCAAAGTTAAAATGAGTCTCCAAGTACTTTGTCTCCAATTCAACTTACACAGGTCACAAGTTTCTCTAACATGCTTTCCTGGACTCCTCACTGACCCAGGCTGGGGATAGAAGCCCACAACTTGGCTTCCTTCCCTGCCCTACTGCTGTACATGGTGACAGCCCCTCTGAGGCCTCCAGCCTCCCTGCTGCTCCTCTGTTCTCTCTCTTCACCAACTCTCCCTCCTTCTTAAATCCCTTCTCTCTGTTCCTCTCTTGAGAAGGCTTAACTTACCTTCTCTAAGTCTCCACCCACCAGGACACAATGGCTGCTACCTTAATGCAGCATTACCATGCTGTGGCCATGCCCCCCCAATTTCACCACAGCTCCCTTATCAATTTCCTACTTTTCATTTTAAAAAATCATATCTATGATGATCTACTACAAGCCTCCTTTTTACAACCACATTAAAAAATATTACATGTAAGCAGACAAAACATGCAATTACATTGATACAGGTACAGTAGTTTTTAAAGTCAGTTATTTAACAGATGGTACAAATTAATCCCATTAACATTCATCTAAGAGTACAAAAACAGGCCTTTTAATCCTATTAACATTTATCCAAGAGAGAAAAAAATATCAAGACATTTCACTTGTAGAACCCATTGGGTCTCCAAACATTTGAAATCATCCAGTTGCCATGCATATTTAATCTCTTACTAACTAGACTAAATTGCTTTTCTGAATTCTCAACAATATTAGTTACACCAGTTTTCAAACAGTATTCCTACAATTGGTACCCAAGAAAGAAAAACCAAGCCATTTAACCTTGCGGGAAACCCCATTGGATTTCCAACACTTACTCAGGCAGTTGTGGCTATATAAACATTTAGTTGATACTGAGTAGCCTATTGTTTTTTCCTGGACTTACAAACTCTCTCTAAATCTGGCTTTTGGAGTAATTGCTGAATCTGCTCTGGCAGTTTTAATTCAATTTCCTTGGCTTTATCATTTTCTTGTTATCAAACAACATGCATAATAACATCACTGAACAACTTTCCATAAACATAAATCCAAAATGCATACAGGGTTTTTTACTACATGCCCATACAATCCATAGCAATATAAACATTACAATATAAACATGCTACTTTTGAACCTATGACTACTCTTTACTAAAGCATTTTACCAAATATCTTGCAAACTGTTTTTACGCTTTAAAGTAATCAACATAAGGGAAAAAAAAATCCTTGGGCTGATTTACCACAGGGGAGTTATCCGTTCTTGGCTACTAATTGAAATCTTGTAGGAAACAAGCAAAGTAGAGAACCTGATTAAACTTAAAAATGGGAACAGTTTATCTCTTTAAACCCAGCTACTCCTTAGGTTCGTCCCAGCCCATGTGAGCAGTAGCAAGACCACACTAACTTTAAGAAGAGGCAAAAACAGATTTACTCATTAAAAAGACAATAAACAAAAGTCACTGAGGGTAAAAGGAACCCCTTTGGTAATTTTACCAACCAGTTCAGTCTCTATTTCAAAGGCTGTACATGACTCCTTCAGCCATGTGCATCCACAAAATGGTGGCTGTCCCACTTTCAAGCCAGATGAAAAAGCAATGTGGAATTGTTGATCCTTCTTCAAAAGCTGGAAATTCAAATAGAATGAAGAAACCAGGATGGCATTGTCAATTCTCCTCCAAAAGGCACAGCTCTGGCATTATTTTAGCTTCAACTGTAAAGTGACCCCAAACCAACAAGACTCACTCAATATTACAGCAATAATCACTTCATATTTCTCTCTGTGAAAATAGCAAATTGTCTTCAGGTCTCCCTGAAGACAACTCCCAAACTTTGCAGTTTCAAAGTTAAAACCAATTTTCAAGTACTGCATTTCCAAGTCAACTTACACAAACAAAAAGTTTCTCCAACATGCTATCCTGGGCTCCTCACCAGCCCAGGCTGTGAATGGAAACCCACAGTGTGGCTTTCTTCCCTGACCTGCTGCCTGCTCTGATACCTGGCATGGCAGCAGCAGCTCTGAGACCTCCAGCCTCCTTGCTGCTCTTCCACTCTCCCCCTCTCCATGCCTTTTTCTGTCTCTGTCTCTGTTCCTCACTTTCCAGCTACTCCTTAAATCCCCTGTCTGTTCTTGTGAGAAATCCTGGCCTCCCTTCTCCAGTCTGCCCCACCAGGATACAATGGCTGCTATTGCAATGCAGCACCACCATGCAGGGCCATGACCATCCAATTTCACCACAGCACCCCTATCAGGTTTATAGTTTTACACCATTGTGATCAGAAAAGATACTTGATATGATTTCAGTCTTCATCAGTATATTATGATTTACTAAGTATGAAGTCAGGTAGGAAAATGGGTAAAGTGGAGTACTTAACAAAACTTACAAAAGGAAGCAGCTGGCCTTTTAAAGCAAGCCACATATCAGGTTTTAGGTTCGTCCCAGCCCACACAAGCAGTAGCAAGACCACATAAACCTTAAGAGGAGGCAAAAATGGATTTACTTATTAAAAGGACAAAACAAAAGTCATTGAGGGTTCAAGGGACCCCCTTGGTAATCTTACCAACCAGTCCAGTCTCTAGTCCACAGGCTACATGTGAACTTAAGCATTTTGCTTTCTCAAAGTGGCACTGCCCCCACCTTCAATCCAGATGGAGAAGCCAAGATGGCACCATCACATCTTCTTCCAAAGGCAAACTATTCACTTCAAGCCAGAAGAAGCCAAGATGGCACCACCGCTCCTTCTTCCAAAATTGGGAGATTCAAATTCAATGAAATAACTCAATGACGAAATTCAGTTCTTCTCCAAAAGGCACAGCTCTGGCATTCTTTCATCTTCAACTCTGAAATGGCCCCAAACCAACAAGACTCACTTGATACAACAGCAGTAACCACTTCAGACTTCTCACAATGAAAACAGCAACACAGCAAATTCTCTTCAGGTCTGCAGACGATTCCCAAATTCACAGTTTCAAAGTTAAACCATGTTCAAGTACCATGTTTCCAAGTCAACTTGCACAAGTCACAAGTTTCTCCAGCATGTTTTCCTGGACTTCTCACTAGCTTGGGCTGGGAGGAAGCCCACTAGCATGACTTCCTTCTCTTCCCTGCATGTAACATGCCCTTTGTGGCATGTAGCAAGGCCTCCAGTCTCTCTGCTCCTCTGCTCTGCCCTTTTTTCCACACCTTCTCTCCGTTTCTCCTTAAGTCCCCTCACACTGATTCTGTCATGAGAAGGCTTGGCTTCTCTTCTCCAAGTATTCACCCACCAGGGCACAATGGCTGTGATTCCAATGTAGTACCTCCATTGCTGGGGCCACAGCCCCTCAGTTTCACCACAGTACCCCTATCAAGTAGTCTTTTCTGGAGAATGTTCCCTGTGTACTTGAAACTCATTTTTTATTTTTTTTAGGGGTTGGTGATGGAGATGTGTTGAGCCCTATGAATTCTGTTAAGTCCATGGGGTTTAATTCTTCATTTAGTGAGTAATGTTGTTTCCAAGCTGTTTTTCTGTCTGATTAATTAGTTCATTGATTAAAGTGTCAGATTGATGTCTACTACTATTACATTGCTGCCAATGTCCATTTTTGTTTTGTTAGTAATTGTCTATTATATTTTCATTTAGTGTGTTTGTATGAGTTTGTATGAGTATATATATAGAGAGAATGTTATATCTTCCTGATATATTCTTATTATAAATGTCCATCTCTGTTTCTTACCTTTTCTGACTGAAAGTCTGTTTTAACTGATGTAGTTGTTCAAGGAATTTTGGTTTCCATTTCATTCTAGGATTGTTTTCCCAACATTTACTTTGAGACTGTACTAATCTTTGGCACTCAGATGGGTTTCCAGGAGATAGTAGAAAGTTGAGTTTTATTTTCTGATTGAAATAGCCATTTTGCTATTTGATTGGTAAGACTCTAAAAGTTTATTTACTTTTAGAGTAATTATGATGCATGACAACATGCTACTGCTATTGTATCTTTAGTTTTCTGGTTCTAGTTACAAACAAGTAAACAAACAAAATATTTTTGTGACTTCTCTTCAATTTAGATAGGAGATCTTCTTTCAGCAGTCCTTTAGAAAGGTTTCTTTCTTATTCTACTTGTGTCCTTTGCATTATTATCTTCTACTATTTGCAAACTCCTGCAGCTTCAGTTTATTGCATTATTATCTTCTACTGTTTGCGAACTCCTGCAGCTTCAGCTTAGGCATTCATCTTATCTAAAAGAGAGTCTTGCAGGATATAATATTCTTGGCTGACAGTTTTTACCTTGGCTTATTTTGAATATCTCATTTCATTCTCTCTTCCTTACAGAATTTCTTCTGAGAAGTTTGCTGTAAGCCTGATGGGACAAGTTGATAGGCTATCTGCTTGTTTACCTTAGCTGCCTTGAATATTATTTCTTTATCTTGAATGCTTAATAGTTTTAGTGCTATATGTTGGTGGGTATAGGCCTCATTGCATTTAGATTACTGGGTATTCTTTATATCCATTGTCATATATATATTCATTTCTTTCCCTAAGTTTGGGAAGTAATTTTCTATTTGAATAAGCTCTCTTTTCTCCTCCCCATTCCTCTTATGGGATATCCATTATACTTCTGTCATTTTTCTAATAGAGTCAAACAGTACTCAGTATATTTCTTCATTTATTTTCCTTTGTATTTCTTTCTTATTCTATTTGTGCCCTTTGCATTATTATCTCTGATTTTGTCCTTTGGGCTATTCTGCTTTCTCTGCAATTCTTGTTTTCTCTGGATTTTTTCTCTTATAGTGATCATTTATATCCTGATTAATGCTACCTTCTTATTCAAAGCTTTAATTCCTATTTTCTATCATCTACTGTTTATATTCCTCAGTTCATTCATTTCTAAATTTTGATTTCTCTCTCTGAGTAGTTTTAATTATCTATGTGAAATTGGATAACAAAGCAAGCAAAATGGGGTGCTTAACTAAACTTGCAAAGGGGGAGCAACTGGCCCTTTGAAGCCAGCCACACACCAGGTTTTAGATTCGTCCCAGCCAGTGTGCAAGCAGTAGCAAGACCACATAAACCTTAAAAGGAGGCTAAAATAGATTTACTTAATTAAAGGACAAAGCAAACAAAAGCCACTGAAGTTATAAGAAACCCCTTTGGTAATCTACCAACTAGTTCAATCTCTAGTTCAAAAGGCTACACATGGCCTTTAGTCATGTGCTTCCTCAAAATGGCGGCTATACCACCTTCAAACCAGTTGAAGAAGCCAAGATAGCACTGTCACATCTTCTTCCAAAGGTACAGCTATTTACTTCAAGCCAGAAGAAGTCAAGATGGCACCGTCACTCCTTCTTCCAAAGCAGGAGATTCAAATCCAATTTGGAAATCAGGATGGCGTCTTCAATTCTTCTCCAAAATGCACAACTTTGCCATTCTTTCAGCTCCAATTCCAAAGTGGCCTGAAAACCAGCAAGACTCACTCCATACAACAAAAACAACAACCACTTCAGATTTTTCACTATGAAAAGTGCAACACAGCAAGTTCTCTTCAGGTCTCCAGGTGATTTCCAAGCTTCATAGTTTCAAAGTTAAACCAAGTTCTCAAGTACCAAATTTCCAAGTCAACTTACACAAGTTACAAGTTTCTCCAACATGCTTCCCCAGGCTTCTCACTAGCCTGACCTGAGAGGGTACTGTGGCTTCCTTCTCTGCCCTGCTCCAGCATATGGCTGAGGGAGCTCTGAGGCCTTCCTGCCTCCTTGCTCCTCTGCCCTCTACACCTTTCTTCTCCACCTTCTCTGTCTCTCCTTCTTAAATCTCCTAATACTAATCCTATCATGAGAAGGCTTGGCATCTCTTCTCCAAGTCTCTTCCCACCAGGGCATAATGGTTGCCATTCCACTGCAGAATTACAATGCTGAGGGCCACAGCCCCTGAATTTCACCACAGCCCCCCTATCATATGGATAAAAAAGATCACACTTTGACTTGTTAATATAGCCTCATGAAGATGGCCACTCTTAAAGAAAGAAAATATTCTGCTAAGAACAGAACTATTAAAATTTTGTTAGTAGTTATTTGCTCCATCATTGCTGCATAAACTTTTGTCTTGTCTGAGAGTATACTCTAATACTAATACTGAGAGTATAGACTAATGATTAAACACATGGTTTCTTGAATCTGACACTCTTCATTTTAATATAAATTGCCAATTTGATGTTTGATTTTGGGTAATCTAACTTAGTTTAAAAATCTTAAGAATGTAAAAGTTTTCTTATTTGTAAAATTGGGCCAAATTTAGTACCCATCACATAGAAACTTAGCACTTAGTTCCTGATATGTAGCACTAGAAAAATTATTGAGAGGTAAGAGGGTATAATGGAATTAGATAAACATGGCTTGTAGTCCTAGAATAGATAGGGAGGTGGAAGTCATTTATACATGAGCTTCAGCAATCTGTCTAACCTCCCTAAATTGATTTCTTCAACCTATATAGTGTGGGTAACCTTTATTATCAAATAATTGGAAAGATGTGGTAAACAGCAAAATTTAAAACTGCCACTATTTTTTCCTCTTCTTTTTTGCAACCCCCGCATTCTTAGTTGAGATTTTGAATGCTACAAATTCAGAAAACCATTAATTCCTTGAAAAAAATCAGCTAGTGTTCTTTTATTTCACAAGTTAAATTATTATTCTAATCATTTTGTTTAATTTTATTGGAATGTATTCTGGAAACAAGCAAAAGATATTGAAAACACCAAGTTTTTGGAACTTTTGGTTTTATTTTCAAAGGATATAAGAGTAGGCAATGTGATTTTGTTGTTATTAGAAACTATAAGATAAGAAAGTAAAGATAGTCTCCTTGATTAGGGAAATGAGATGAATCTTGTGGTATATCTTTGGTTTGTAGAGGTAAGCTTTAGTAATATCAGGAAAGCATATTCAAACTGGGAGAGGATTGATTGTAGGGTCTACTTAAGGGATTGTGAAAATCATTAGCTAGGTGTATAAAGATTCTCACAAGTTTACTTCAATCTTATGGTGATCAATTCAAGATTATAGGCCTTTTCTCTAATCTCTTGGGTATCTGCTGAGAATGATAGTTAATACATACCAGTTGACTAGCTAGGGAGGTAATGAAAATTCAAAGAGGAATGTTAGTAGCGTCTCCTTAAAGACTTACTCCTTTTGGTATTATGGTAGGGATGGAGCCAAAACTTTAGGGAAGGTTCATGTTTCATTTTCCCCCTCTTTTGATTAGTAGCCTCGGAGAGTCAAAAGTCTGATGTGATTTCTGATTTTCTGTGTAGTAAAATATTGATAAGCAACAGCAAGGTATTTATCACAGAGTTAAGTTTTTGTAGCCAAGAATTTTTTCTAGATTGGAGCACAGATCATCCCTGTAAGGAACAATATTTCATTTTTATAATTATATATTATGGAATACATACATAGACTTTTAAGGAGAAAATTTTAGCTAATATATTTTCAAAAATTGATATAATGCCATGGCAAAACTATCAATAAGTGATAAATGTAACATTATTTGTTATAAAATAGTATATTACAATATAAAAATGTGTAGGCACTAATAGCATTAATGGTGAGGAATTACTATAAATGAGAAGCTTTCATGTAGACTGACAGAAGTGTGTTGTATTAGTGATTCAAATGTGTGACATTATTACCTGAAATGATGAAAACTCCTAGTAAAATTTTTTTCAATTTACCTAATAATTACAATCCTGGGAAATTCAATGTATGTTAAATATACTAAAATAATACATGGCTTACTTATGCTTATCTGTAAAAAGATATTTGGTGTTAGACCAATGTATTCTAACTGGATGTTTAGAAGTTGTGTGGGGTTTTGGATCCATATATAGAATGAATGTATATGGTGTCCCTCACTCACCTCATAAGTTTCTACCACATACCCCTAGGGTTGCTATTAGTCCTTTCGAGTATGAGGTCTTGGTTTCATCTACAGGGGATGAAACAGGTTTCATCTGCTAGGGGATTTACAGAAGAGAGAACAGTGATAATAGTTTCAGTCCTATCCAAATCCTAAGAGACTTCTTTTTTCCCTGTCATTGCCAATCTCATTAAACTGTTATTCCTAGCTAAAAAATAGCTTGGAAGTGTTTTGGAAGGTAGATGTCAGGATTTAGATCAGTACTGTATAGTATCTATGAACTTGAACTCTGGATGCAGTGTTCCTGCCACTTACCATTTGTATGATCTTGCATGAGTTATTTAACCTCTCACTGTCTCAGTTTTCCCATCTGAAAATAGATAGGTACATTGAATACCTGCCTTGTGGTTCTGTCTAGAGAATTTAATAAGCTGTTACATGTCATGTGTTTTTGAATAGATTCTGACACAAAGCACAAAGCACTTTTCCACAGTATATGAAAGAGAAACTTGTGAGAATGGTGAGCAGGAAAGGACAAGCTTTCTAGAAAGGAGAAAGCTAATGATTAAGCTATATAGATATATACTACAAAAATTTGTATTTTTAACAGTGGTTATCTCTGCATCAGGAGATTATATGATTTTCACTCATACATAGCTTATATTTTAAAACGGAAAATGGTTATTACACAGCTGATCACTAGAACAATACATACAATAACAAACAAAAATGGAAAGCTAGAAAAAGTTTAAGTCCAGACTATTACATATCAAACCATGGTGGACACTTTATTAACAAAGTGTCCTTTATTGATTCCCCCTATTGAATTAACTATTTGTATAATCTTGGGCAATTAACTAATTGTATAATCTTGAGCAAGTAATTAATCTCTCCCTTCAAAACTCAGATTTGAATTATTACAGCATTTTAACTCTAAAGAATCTAACAAAACTAAAGAACCTACATTTAACACCACTGTACTTATTTTAATGTCTGGGTTCCCTCCTACTCTACTTTGACACTAACAACTCTGTTCCATTAGTCTATTGCTCTCTCTTCAGCACCATGCCTTTATATTTTTTAAGAATTTTTTTTTATTAATGGTATACCATAGCTTTATATCTTTGCTATATTTTGCGTGTATAGGATTTCTCTTCTTTAGTGTGGTCATTGTAGTTCTTTCACTGTCAAACTACCCATGGTCCACTGCTATAATCTATATGCTACCCCTTTCTTATTTCTCCCATTTTCCTTCTCTCTGCTCCTCCCTTTTTGGGTGCCTCAGATCTATGATCAGTTTTTAAGGATTTTTTTTTTTTTTGAGAGTAGGTCTCGCTATTTTTGCCCGTGGAACCTCAGGCTCATGTTGCCCAGGGGTACCACAGACTCAAGCAATCCCCAGCCTTAGCTTCCCAGGTAGCTAGGATTACAGGCGCGCACCACCATGCCCAGATTTTTTTTTGGACTAGGTCTTGCTGCATTGCCCCGAGTGGGATTTGAACCACGATCCCTAGGCTGAGGCTCAAGGATTGGTTTTATCGTCAGACTTTGCTTGACCCTTTATTTTCTCTACATTCCACATATAATGCATACCATCCAGTATTTATCTTTCTTCTTCTGGGTTATTTCACTTAGCATAATCCCTTCTAACTCCATCTGTGTTGCTGTACATGGCATTAGTTTATCTTTTTTTGAGTGCTGAGACACATTCCATTGTGCATATATGCTACCTCTTCTTGATCCACCTCATCTGTTTTGGGGCGTTAGGTTGTTTCCATATCTTGGCTATTGGCAGTAGTGCTGAATAAACGAGTGCAGATTTCCTTGAGGTAGATTTCTAGGAATAGTAGATCCATAGTGTTTTGAGGATACTCTATACTGCTTTCCATACAGATTAGACCAGCCTGCATTTCCACTAACAGTGAATGGGGGGGGGGTTCTCTTTTTCCACATTATCACCAACTCTGTGTCTGGTCTTTTTGATATAGGCTGTTCTCACTGGTGTGAGAACACCATCTCATTGTGGTTTTGCATTTCCCTAATAAGTGATGATAAACCTTTTTTCATGTGCCTGTTTCCAGTCTGTATATCTTTGGAGAAATGGCTATTTAACTCTTCTGTCCATTTTTTGATTGGGTTTTTCTCTGTTGAGTTGTCTGAGCTCTTTGTAGATTTTTAATATCAGTTCCTTGTCAGATGTATGGGTATTGGGCACAAAAAATTTCTGTCATTTTGTCCAGTGTTTCTTGTTTTGGTTACTCTCTCTTTTGCTGTACAGATGTTTCTCAGTTTGCTGTAGTTATAATTATTTATATTTTCCTTTGTTTACCTTGCCGCTGGGGGCAAATCTGCAAAGGTATTTCTGAAATTTATGTTATGGAGTGCTTTGCCTATGTTTTCTTCTATATGTCTTATAGTTTCAGACTTACATTTATGTCTCTTACCCACTTTGAGTTGATTTTTGTGTATGATGTGAGTGACCTAGTTTCATTTTTTTTTAGTGTAAAAAATTTAAAAGATCGTGTATTTTGGTTTTCTCTCATAGCAAATCTCTATCAGATCTCTATATAGATTTGAACGTATAAAATGAATCATTATTATTTCCTTTTTCTCCCTTTTGATAAGTAGTTAATAATTATATAATAATCTCTTAACTGGTGAATAGGGTACTTTCAGGTTTATAAGTATTGCATCCTCTAAATTTTAAATAAGCCTATGAGATTGTTACTATTATTATCACCAGTTATCTGTACATAAATATGGGAATGTGAGGGAGTTTGAGTAATTAACTAAGTATAGCATACTTTACAAGCTCAGACTCAATTTACCTAACTGCATCGTTCATTCTTTTAATCATTGAAGAATACTAAACAATGAAATGGGCAAATAAAGTCACCCTTGGGAAAATCCTTAACCATCCAAACTTTTTATCAATTTCAGATTAACCTGGGTGACTAATTATCAACATTTTTTGGTTAACACTGAGACCTTTATCTTCAGCACACTGATGTAGATTTCACTTTATTTTTGTTTTAAAAATGGTTTAGTGTCTAAATCAGGATTTTCCAAAAGAACTCTGTAATGATAATAAAGTTACATATTTACTTTGAAACTATATGTTTCTATATTATGTTACAGCTGGTAACTAGCCACCTGTTACTTTTGAGCTTTTGGAATGTTGTTAGTATAACTGAGAAATAATTAAAATTTTAATTCTTTAAATATAAATGGCCATATGTGACTAGTTTTGAATGTCACAGGTTTAGAAAGTAAAGGGAATGCACAAAGAATTGCTTGCAGGGGCATTCTAAATCTTCACCTTAGTGCCTTACCTCTCACCTGACTTGCCAATCCTTAGTCTGTCTTTGAATGGGAACCAGAATCAGTTATAAGGTATAGAAATAATTTATACAGATAATAGGACTTATATTTGACTTTTTTGGAAGCAAAGGCCTAGTACTTGTCTTTAAAGGCCTAGTGACATGTCTTCAGAAGCCTAGTGACATGCACCTGTGTCAAGCAGGTGCATGCCCTGTGTGAAGTCCTCTGGTTAGTTCACAAGTCTTTAGCTTCAGCATACCTGATACTGCTGAACTAGTTCAAAGAAATTTTAATTATTACAGCATATGTTTCAGTTTCAGTGGGAGGAATTATACTCCCTTCAGCCTGAAGTCAGCACAGATGGGATTGAGCCAAGGCCTTAACATGAAAGAACCAAATTGCTAACCCCTCACAACTGCCAGGATGCTGCTGACCTCAACAACTGTGGTTGCTATGGCATATCAAAAATTTTTATAATGGAAAGAAAAATTTTCCATTTATATCCACCATCTTGATTTGAATTCAAAGATAAATGAAGGGTAGCTGGTTTTATTTATTCATTTATAGCATCAACAGCATTAGAACAGAAGTAGATTTGCGTTTGTGTCTATGTACAGAACAATATGTACTTCACTTCCATGTGTCCAAAGAAGAATACATTTCTGTGAACAGTAACTGAATCAGAGTATCTGAAACTTTCCAGTTCTTTTTTAAAACCACAATTGTATGTATGCATGAATGTAGATATAGGCTTATTTCATTTTGAGTGTAGTTGCCTATTGTTGCCCCAGGAGATTTTTTTTAAACTCAAGATTATGTTCTGTAGATGCATCTATGTTATTGTGCATAGCTATAATTCATTCATTTTCATTATTGTATGATGTTCCACTCTTCATATTTATCCATTTTGTGAGTGGACTTCTGGCTTATTTCCTAGTTAAATTACATTAACTAGTTGAATGTTACACTATTGTTTGGAGCTATTATGAATCCACACCTTACAATAGGAGGAAGCAGTAGGAGAAGGAAGCAGAAATATAGGATATATTCAAACTAGGGAGAACAGTAAGAAATTATTTTCTGGGTACTCAGAGGTATCACCTATGTTATTTTATTTAATTTTCATAGTAACCATGTGACGGTTTTTGTTAGCCCCATTTACTTATGAAGAAATGGACATACTAAGAGTGAAAGCAATGTTTCCAACATTATGGAACTGCTAAGATATGAAGCTACAAGTTCAATTCAAGGTTTTCTGTTTGTTATGACCCAAGCCCTTTATGCTCTGTACAAATGGGGTTCACTGAAAGGTCAGGATAGTATTACCATGTGGGAACACAAAGTATAAAAGGAAAGAGGTTATAGTTAGGGTCTATTTCTTATAAAAATGAAGTAAACATAGTATCAGGGAAATTTGAATTCAAAGTAGACTAACTAAGGGAAATGAATGAAAGGAACTTACTGGAGTATTCTACTTATTGCTCTCCAACACAAATTATTCATAAACAAGTTTTTTATTGAGGTATAATTGATATGTAATGTTTTGTGGTTTTCAGGTGTACAGTTTAATGATTCTATAACCATAAATCCAGTCACCCTCCATCTCCATACAAAGCTCACTTTTAAGATTTACTCTCTTGGCAACTCTAACACGAATCATGCTGACCCTGCATTTTGACTCTGCCTGTGATTTATCCCACTAGCTGTGTACTCTTTATTCTTCTAGTAATTTTCCTTCTGTCAGCATGTAGTCCCAGGATCAACCTTAATCAGCTGCAAGTAGAATAATTTGACCCTGATTTACCAGCAGTCTGCCATATGAGGTGTTATTATTATTATTATTCTGGTGGTGAATCTTTTGGAGAAGTTGAATAGAATAGGGTGCAGTGCCATCCTAGCAATCTAGAGAGTCAGTTTTTTCAGTCTCTAACATTTTTGGCCATTTTTTTTTTTGGTTACATTCCATGTTGAATATAAATGCATCTTCAAAATTTTATTTCTGTGTTTTAAAATTATTCACAATCTCTGCTAGCTCTGGATTCATACACCCCTAGTGATGGTGCAGCTGAATAGGAAAACAACTCTTTTGGTAAACAGAGGAAATTAATATTGCTCTTTGCAGGTGGCTGTTGTACTTGCTCACATTTTATTTAGCTGTTTAATAGTGCCACTTGGATTTCTAATTAAAAAGTGCCTGTACTTCAGTTGTTTATGAAACCTCACATGGATTTAATCATAAGATCAGTTTGATGAGGATTTGCAAAGGTAAGCTTTATGCTTCACACAATGGCTTCTAGCCTCTATCTTGAATGTGAAGGGAGCATCGATTCATAAGAGCATTATAAGTAGCTCAATGATCAGTGGAGCATGTTGAGTGGCAAATGAAATGCCGAAGTCTATTATAGATGCTCTGTCTCTATTAACCTCTCTAGGCCTTCCATTTAGTTTGATGGATACAGGGATTTGAGCCCTAAAACCACAAAGGTAACACATGCTTAGATATGGGGTCATCTATAAGATAGTGTTGTTGATCATTTTAGCAGATAAAATTCAGTTTAGTGGAATTTGAACAATTTCTTTCACATTTCATTATGGTATTTAATAAATTTTAAAAAATAGCTAATGAACCAAACTAATTTTTAATTTACTCCTTGGGATGAATAAACATCTGCATTTTGATTTTTATTACAGTTTGCATTTTGATTTTTATTAGTTTGCATTTTGATATTTTTATTTAACTGATGTTTCTATTATCACAATAAAAATACTGCAGTTCTATTTTTTTTTTTTTGCCTTACTGTTGGACAAAAGAAGCAATGTATGTGAGAGGTTATTCTTATCCTAGGCTAGAATGAATACTCTTCATCACCACCACCACCATCATCCTCATCCTCATCCTCATCCTCATCCTCATCCTCATTCTCATCTTTATCATTTTTATTACCATTTTAAAACAGCAGTTGAGTTAATAGGCTTTAAAAACATGATTATTGAAGTGTCTTAAAATTTTATGTAATTATTACATATCATGTTTTTAGTGTTTAATATTTTAATTTTCAATTTTTAGCATCATATTTTAATGACTCACCTTGTTTACTTTGAACTATTTTAGCTTTTAAAGAAAGCTTTACTTTCAAAGTTATCAGTGCATTATTGTGATTATGTTCAGCAGTAGCCCCAAACACTTTTTAAAACTTTGTATTGTATTTATTGAATTTGGCCAGTTTTTTAATTATAAATTTCAGATTTTGTGATATAATTTCAAATATTCCTGAAAAAACAGTGGAAGAATTAAAGTAATTTATATGCATATGGATTTTATTTTAATATTTCCTAAAGAATATGGCCACATATAATGTAATTCATAGTCCCTTTTTGTGTCTAGGATGATTAAATATAAGTATACTTGGTCTTTTATTTCATGGTTAATATTGTTTGCCATCACTTATTTGTTTAAAAATAATTCTTAATTTTCCATTTCAACTTGATTTCCTGAAAGGGGAAAAATTACTCTCTTGGCAATGGCAAGGTACTTATAGTGTATCAAAATATTAAAATAAATAACACAATGACTTATTCTAACCTTATTGTCTCTTAAAGTTGTCTAAATACTTCAAGTACTTTAAAAAATGGATTTGAAATGATATGTTCAAATGCAAGTGATTGCTGATAAAGTTAAGATTATTTCTAAGACACTTAAAATATTACATTTTAACTCTGCTGAATTATTTTTTTCATGTGACTAGTGAGCTTTGAAAAGGAAATAACTTATTCTTTTATGCTGTTTTTATTCCTTATTGCCTGTCCTGGTATCTGGCTTAAGAAATTACTGTTAGATAGATAAATAACTTTCACTTAGCAACTAAACACCCTTTTTTAGGATTTTGTATTTTAAATGTGTAGTTTTGATCTTAGAGAAATAACTTTGCCATTTTTTTCTTCTGAAAAAGTTTAGGGGAGAAAAGACAAAATGAAAATTGTGGCATAAAGACTTAACTGTAACCAAAAACGGGCTTCTCTCGTGAGTGGCACGCATAAGGCAGCTGGAATCAATGTCAAGAGATTTTGGAAGCATAATTTTTTTGGTATTTGGGCAACTGGTGATTGTTGGTCCTGACAGGGCCTCTACCCCCCATAGAAAAAGAAAAAATAAAATAACTATTGTGGTCTTATTGAAAATGTTACAATAATGTCAGTTTTGAATACTTGCATGCATTATATAAATTTATAATTATAGTGTGATGGTTTTTAAGATCAGAATCATTAATTTTTATGGTTGAGTTTTATGCTTTTTACACAGATTATTTTAAAATTGATGTTAATTCTTGTTATTTATGGACATCAACTTTCTTATGTTATTTTTGTAAGAAAGTTTACAAGACAACTTTATAGATTTGTAGAACATAAAAATCCTTAGAGGAATGTCTTTCTCATTTTTGTTTCTCTTTTATGGTAACATTTCAATAGTAGTTATTTAAAATATATTTAAATTATGTGCATAATTGAAACCTAAAGACAAAATTCACAATTACCTCGAGTATTCCTTTATCATATGTCTGATTATGGCACTATTTCAATCTGTCTTTTTACTAATAATGGAAAGAGGACTGGCATCTAGTTTGATTACACCTGTTTTATACAGTTGTGCCTGGACTGAATTCTTCATTCCTTTGACTTCTGTGAACAATCTCACTTGTTTTTCTTTCTCTTTTGTACAAACGCCCTTCTCTATTTTCTTTTCTGATCTCTTTTTCCTTTTGATTCCTCTCTATTTAACCTCATCAAAAGTTCTGCTGTTTATGCTCATTCTAGACTGTTTAGTCATTCTAGACTTTGCTCTTTCACATGCTCCTTCATGCCTCTGTGCCTTTGTACATGATTTTCTTAGGACTTGAATATACTTTCCTTTCCTTGTCAGCATAGTGGAGAGCTCTTTTTGAGAACCACTTCAAGTTATATAATTTGTAAAGTTTTTCTTGAGTCCATCACTACCAGATCTTTTGTGTATATGTGTATATACACATATATGTATACTACATAAACATATGTGTAAACACATACATATGTTATATATGTATGTTTTTACTGTACTTTTTTGTATAGTTCTTCATATACATCGGTATATGTATATGGTCCTACTAGACAATGGTCCTACTGACCATGAATTATTGTGTGCCTGGTTTGGATAAATATATAGTATTTTTGATAATTAATAATGCAAATGATGTATTTGGCTTATGTTAGAATAGTTTATTTTTTGAGACAGTTTTCCAGCCCAGATCACGAATGGAACCATTTTGAGTAGTTAAAACTACAGAGCCAGTATATGCTATAAACTGTGTCTTAAAAATTCTTAGTATAGTAGGCAGGAAAGAAATTGAATGGTTTTTGCTAGAAAACATAAATTATAAAGCTTCCTAATAATCTCTGGAAGAGTCAGATCACAGTGATACATTTCTTAGTTTGTCTTCAGTCATAGTGGTAAAGAAATATTGTTACCTGTTTTATTTGCTTATATATAGTTTTTATACTTGCTGAGTATATAAAAGCATTTGGTTATCTGATAACTATAAAAGTAAACTAAGATTCCATTAGAGTTTATTCTTTATTTTTATGAGTTATCCTGAATTATCAAAATGCAGGAGCTAGTGCTCATGTTGTTCATGATATTTATCCAGTTCTGATTTAGATACTCTCTAATGACCCAAACAGGCTGATAAGGAAGAACAGAAAGTCAGTTTTTTTGTTTGATATATAATTAGTGAGCCTGTGGGAACAACCACTTTTGACTAGTAAACATTTAGCTAACTGAGAAAATCAAAACTCCTGAAGAGTGCAGGACCAATCGAGAAATATATCAGCGAGATACAGACAAGAAATGCCTATGAAAAATTGCATGACTGATGGTTGTACTGTCTATTTGCAACCTTGAACATTTAAAGGATTGAGAAATTATCTATTTCTGTACTTGTAATTTGCCTAAATATGTAATTTTATACAATTATTTCAACTTGACCTCATTTCAAGTATTTATGTTTTATATTTGCGATATTTGGTTGTACAGGACAATGACAGGAATTCAGCCTTCCTGTTTGTTTTAAAATGGAGGGAATTTGAGCCCCCTTTTTGATGTTAAGCCTGGTTTTCTTGTGTGGTTCTAGCTACAAGTGTCCATGGTGTCATGCTTATGCAGTAAAATGTAGCTAAGTTCCTAAGTTGATTGCTATTATTTGTTGTTCAATTTCTTTATAGTAATAGGACCTGAGAGTTGAGTACCTGATACTGTTGATTTTTAAAAAATATCTTTTTGTTTGTTTTGTTATTTAGTTATTTTCTTTTCTGGTGGTTTGTTGTTTTCAAATATTTTGATTTCTGTCAAACTAATGTAATCCATTTAAATTCAAATCTGGATTCCCAAGATTGGTAGAAATAATTAAGGCTCTACCTCTGTCATATGAAAGCTACTCAGGCCCCATGCAGCCATACTGTGTGTTTGTTACTAGGCACCTTTGGCGTTACAAGATCAGTGTCTAGTTTCTGTGGTTGGGTTTGTGCATAGTGGGGTTAGTTCCCGTTTTTTATTGGGAGGAGGTACATTGAGGTCTCTCACAATGTATGTTCACAGAACCACTGTTTGGATTCCATTCTTGATGGAAATTGGTACTTTTTTTCAGATGTGTTTATCAATTATAAGTATGTTATATAAGCTTCTTTGTCTAATATTTTAGCTAGGTACATATACAGAAATCAAAAAAGCATTTATTATTCTTTACTGGTGTAACCCTCTCCTTAACAGATGCAGGATAGCAGTTTTTTTTTTTTTTATGATAGGACATTGGGAAAAATAAGACAAGGTACCTTGTCATTTTTTTCCCTTGCTTTCTGTTCCTATGAAATAAATAAAAGTAAAACTAAGTAAAGAACTGTATCCATGTGGAAAAAAATCATCTGCTTTCAAAAGCCACTGATACTTATAAATTTTTACCAAAAGATGCTAGTCAAAGCACAGAGTATGTAGTTTAGGAAAAAACTGTTTCCTTTAGAATTTTCTTTAATATATATTAAATATATATTATATATTGTTTATTTATTTAATATTATATATTTATTTAAATATTAAATATATAATATATATTGTTTCCCTGTTACATAAATGTGAAAACATTTCAGATGGAAAAATGTTAACATTTATTGCTTTGGCCTAGACATTTAGGTGAAATTCTTTGAAAATGAATTGCAGTGCTTCTTTTACTGATAGGGATGTTCTGGTGAAATTGGGGCCATGGCCCCATCATGAAAATGCTGCATTAAGATAGCAGTAATTGTGCCTTGGTGGGTGGAGATTTGGAGGAGGGAAGCCAAGTCTTCTTGAAAGAGGAACAGAGAGAGGGGATTTAAGAAGGAGCGCATCAGGAGAGCAATGGAGGGGGAGAGAAAGCTGGTTAGGAGAGAGAGCAGAGAAGTAGCAGGGAGGCTGGGGGCCTTGGAACTTCTGCTGCCATGTGTAGCAGCAGGGCAGGGAAGGAAGTCACACTGGGGGCTTCCATCCCCAGTCTTGGCTGGTGAGGAGCCTGAGGAAGAATGTTGGAGAAACTTGTGACCTGTGTAAGCTGACTTGGAAACTTGGTACTTGAAAATTTGCTTTAACTTTGAAACTACAAAGCTTGGGAATTGTCTGGAGACCTGAAGAGAACTTGCCGTGCTGCTGTTTTCATTGTGAGATGTCTAAGAGGTGATTGCTCCTGCTGTTATGAGTGAGTTTTGGTGATTCGGGCTTAAGAAGACTAGAGCTGTGTCCTTTGGAGGAAGACCAATGATGCCATCTTTATTTCTTCATTTGGCTTGAAGGTGGGGCAGCTGCCATTTTGTTCACACATGTGGCTAACGGACCTATGTGTCACCTTTTGGATTGGAGACTGGACTATGTGGAAAGATTGCCAAAGGGGTCCCTTGTACCTTCAGTGACTTTTGTTTATTTTGTCTTTTAATGAGTAAATCTGTTCTTGATGCTTTTAAGATAATTGTGGTCTTGCTACTGCTTGCATGGACTGGGACGAACCTGTTGAGTGGTTGGATTTAAAAGGTCACCTGCTCCCATTTATAAGTTTAGTTAAGTTCTCTGCTTTGATTGTTATGTTACCCAATTTCAGTACTACTTTTGTGATGTATGTAGGAATTCAGCACCCAGAATCAGGCTGCCTGGATTCAAATTTTTCAAAAATTTTTTTATTTTGTAATTATTGTACATTATTGGTCATGTTTGCATGGTTGTGTGATACCCCTTAGTCCCCCCTTTCCTCTCCCTTCCCCACTCTGGTCATTCCAACTCCTCTCACTGCAAAACTATTGGTGTATATTTGGCCTGCTGGTCTTTTCTTTTTCTAGAACTATGTCCTTTTTTCCTGGGTGCGAACTTGTACTCCTAGACAGCAACAGATGAGGCTGTTCGGATCTCCAGGAGTAGCTGAGGCAGATAGTCAGGCTGAGCACATTGGGAACTTGTCTGTGATGC
Source organism: Uropsilus gracilis (assembly GCA_004024945.1). Classification (NCBI taxonomy): domain Eukaryota; kingdom Metazoa; phylum Chordata; class Mammalia; order Eulipotyphla; family Talpidae; genus Uropsilus; species Uropsilus gracilis. The sequence goes on from PVHY01000821.1 coordinate 164,490, forward strand.
ATTTCTCCAGGCCTTTATGGTGTTTCACCTGTTTCTAGTTTTGCGCCATATAGTTCTGATATCTGGGTTTGGGAATGCAATTCCAAGCTGATGGTGTTGAGGTGTTCACTGCTGGGGCAGACTTCCCAAGGTGGTTGGTCGAGTTCCTCTCCTCACTTCTGTTAGCAATTCTGTCATGGGGCTACAACCTATTATGGTGGCTTTCTTCCCCCATTGACTGGTAAAGGAGGGAGCCTCTTTCATGTTGCACATAACTGTGGACCCAGGATTTTATTACTGTGGACCTGGGGTTTGATTCCCCAGTGCCAGAGATGATGCGGGTAGAAATCTGTGACAGGTCACTTAAATTGCTGGTTTTACCTTTATGTCTCAGTGGTTCCCAGCACAGACTTGTCCCACCTAGGTGGTGAGTGTATCTAGGGCTGTTATTACTTCTTTTATTCTGCATTGTATCTGCAGCTGGAGAGATTGGATTTTTCATTCCTAGTGCAGGTCTGATTTGAGGTTGGAGTAGACCAGGTTGGGCTCCCCCCCACCCCCTGCCCAGTCCATACCCCAGCAGAGGTGCCTGACCCCCACCCTTTGCCCTCATGGAGGCAGAAGCTGGCTTCCCCAGCCTGAGACCCCTAGACCCAAGACCGAGACCCCAGTGGCATAGGATTCACCTTACCCCTGCACCCCCACCTGTAGCCTAAGCTACAGTGAGGGATGTGCTGGAGCTTTTCTAGACGGGCCTGAGCCATCCAAAGGAACCTGGGGTGACTCTCTCTAAAGGCCATGTACATCTTGAGTAAACAGAAGAAGCAGATGGAGAGAAGAATAGAAACGATCAAATCAAGCATTTCCAGAGAAGAAGCCAGGTTTGTTTGGTTATTATTTATAACTTTACCTCTGAGGCCTGGATATATTGATTCTATCCAGGAGCTACAACATAAGCTGGTTTGGTGGTTTTCTCTAACTTGGAGTCAGAGCAGGGCATCCATGCTAGAATGCCTGCCTTTTACTTTCTAGGATGAGGTGCTTAACTCCGTAGTCCTTTATAACATAGCTTAAAAGCATACAATTTAAAAATTAACCCCAAACCAAAAAGTCCCAGGTTATTGAAGCACAAAGTTGAATATTTCAGTCCTGAAAAAGAGTCTAATCAAAGCAGCTGAGTTCACTGAGCACTTACTTTGTAGTAGCTACTGCTCCTCATTGTATCCACCTCTTTTAGGGTAGCATTAGGTGGTAGGTGGTTATTGTCCTTTCCTTTGGGAACATTAGTGAAGAAACTGGTTTTCCAAGAAATCATAGAACTTGGGGAAGACCACAGGGCAAGCAGATTTTGAGATCCAGGTGTCTTTGATTCCAAAGGAAAGTCATCCCCTCCCTGCGCCTCAACACTACTGTGCTGTCTCAGAAGGGATTTTAAACTACCCAACAAAACCAACAGAAAAATAAAAAAATATTTTTAATGTATTTTACCCTAATTGGAAAAATGAATGAAGACTGTCCAAATAAGAGTAACCGGTGGCCATCTATTCAGAGCTTGTGAGAGCAATAGTATCAGCCGGGCTCACTAGACATGGCAGAGATTCCAAGGTGAAGGAGTAGAAAAGCTTTCCGCTTTTTCACTTTGGAAGTTGGATAGATCAGAAGCAGAATATACTGGGTGACCTTTTAAGGGTACAATTTTGGTTTTCTATGTTGATTCTAAGTTGGAGTAAGGACAAAAATTAGGAGAGCTATCAGTTGTCAATTAAGTCCTGGCTGTTTTAGACTGTGCCAGAGGTTATTGTTTGACTTCTTGTGCTAGTTATTAAAGATAGTTGTTTTACTCCCTGGACTGGTTACTGTAGATAATAGGTCCTGGGCTTATTGTTACAGCTAGTGGGTTTGAGTTACATTTTATATATGGATTGACTGTTGTCCATATGTATATTTAGTTTCTCATAGCATATGTTAGGAGTGGGTATTTCATTTTCAAAAAGTTATTTTTTATTAAGGTAATTTTGGTTTATAATATTGTATATGATTTAATGGGGTAGGTTCACAAGCACCAGTAATCCTCCACCTTTGCAAATGGGGCCTGAGGTCCTGTGCCCTGCCCCCACCCCTGGACACTGAAAGGGTGGAGGCCTGGATCAAATTCTTGTTCTCACACTTAACAACTATATTATAGTGAATAGTTACAATTTTTAAAAATGATAGTTTTTCAGTATACAATATACACACTATGCAGTTCATTTTAAAAAATAGTATAATTCATTATTTTTATATTCAGATTTGTTTAACCATCACCAATTTTAGATTATTTCCCCTAGAAGAAAGCTGTCAGCTCACAATCTGGTTTATATTGTAAACTTTTTAATATACTGGGGAACCATCAAATTATCTGTTTTCTCCCATCCTTCTCACCAAATTATTTTTAAAGTTTATATACCATTGTGCATTCCCAACATTAATCTGTGAAGGCTTTAATTTTCCTTTATCCTTGCCGACAGTATTGTCGGTCTGTGTGAGGACTATCCCAGAGTGTGTTTGAAGTAGTATATGACTGGGGGCTTAATTTATGCTTCTCTCTTTAGCAATGAAGTTGAGAATCTTTTCATTCATTTATTTTCCACATGTAAATTTACTTTGGAGAAATAGTCATTTCTTTTCTTTTATTGATTACACACACACACACATTTTTTTTACATTGTATACCCAAGATTCTCCTACCACCATGTC
>PVHY01000821.1:167304-192058 GCA_004024945.1 Uropsilus gracilis
TTCCCCCCCCCCCCACCATTATGATAGTTTGTTGTTCTAACTTGCTATATCTCCATTTTCATTTCTTGCTTCACATTTGGGACATTGGCCTCAATTATCTCCTTTAATAGTTTCTCAGTTCCTTTATCTTTTTCCTCCTGTTACTGAAGCTGGGACCCCAATATGGACAGTGTTATTTTTGATAAAACTTAAGTGTCACCATTACCTGTGTCTGAAAAACAGAGGTAAAGAATGAAGCCACATAGAAAGTTAATCCTTTCTTTCACCTCCATATTATAAATCTTAAGTAGGGCTTGGTCAACATTGTTATGCTAATTTAACTACCTGAACTAGTTTTCTAAGGCCCAGGGAGGGGATCAGAACTGAACCAAGCCAGAATGTGGTTGATAAACCCATCATCAGGATTAATAATGGGAGGGGGAGCAAGGAAAAGGGGATAGGGACTGGAAGAAGGAAAGAATTTGGAGTTTAGAAGATCAGTGGAGAGTAGAGCTGTTCTGGTTTCAGACTTTTGGAGCAAGAGCTGAGTGTGTGGCAGCAAAGAAGAAGGACCTGGGAGCTCTTGTGGGGTTCCCAGCCTTCCAGTCTTCAACGGTTGGGGAACTGGATGAAAGCAGAGAAGGAGTTCTTCATAGAGTGCTTAGCTGCCCTGATAATCCAGAGAGGGGGGGGATGAAGGAGGGAGAGACAGACAGACAGATAGATAGACAGACAGGCAGACAGAAGCAGAGGTGCTGAGCTCAACTTTGTGTTGGCTGTGAAACTCACACCATACTGGCCTTAGTGACTGAGGACTAAAACTAAGGATATGACCTGGGGGTTTTAGACTGAATTACACTAAGACTGAGGTAAAACCCATGCAGCTCCCCTAGGAGAAGAAATGGGGTTCCTTTCTGTTTGGGACACTTGTGAAGTTGTGGACTATTAGACTCCTAGCTTTTCTCCTAGTTGTGAATAAACCCCTGTGTTTACCCTTATCATGACAGTTTGATCTCCGGGCAACTGCTTGCGTGTGGGTGGAAGAATCCTCATTGACAAAAATTAAAAGGGGTGATCCCCTCATCCGATAACATTACCAGGTGTGGGACTCACCCCTTCAGTGAGGGTTCTTTTATCTGCCAGCAAGCAGTTGTCCAGCTATCAAAACTTTCACAGTATGGGTAATCACAGGGGTTTATTTACAAATAGCAAAAGGCAAACTAAGAAAGAATCTAGTAGTTCACACCATCACCAGTGTCCCAAACAGAAAAAAACCTGACTCTGATCCTTGGAGAGCTGCATGGGTTTTACCTTAGCCTTAGTGCAGTTCAGTCTGAAACCACCAGTTCATTTTCTGTAATGGACCCCAGACCCCTTTCTCCAGTAGCTTAAATACAGCTCCATGAGTCAGCACAGGAGAGTGATTTCCATTCAAGAATTTGTCAAGTTCCTCCATAGAACTGAAATCGGATAAGAAAACGGGCAAAACAGAGAACTTAATTAAACTTGAAAACAGGAGTAGCTGGCCCTTTAATCCAGCCACTCATCAGTTTCTTCCCAGCCCACACAAGCAGTAGCAAGGTCACACTATCTAAAAAGGGGCAAGGACAGATTTACTCATTAAAAGACAAAATAAACAAAAGTCACTGAAGGCACAAGGGACCCCTTTGGTAATCTTACCACATAGTCCAGTCTCTAGTCCAAAAGGCTACACATAGGTCCTTTAACCACATGTGTGAACAAAATGGTAGCTGTCCCACCTTTAAGCCAGATGAAGAAACCAAGATGGTGTTGTTGAACCTCTTCTAAAGGCACAGATATTCACTTCAAGCCAAAGAAACCAAGATGAATATGGGATGGTCTCACTTACATGAAGTATATAGGAAAAAACAAATGATAAGAAAAATTAGGAACAACCAACAGAACCAAACCATAGAATGAGAGAGTGGGAGGAGGAAGAAAACGGGGGAGGTAGAGGGCACAAAAGATTAAGAAAGATGGTTAATGGGTATTAAGGAAATGGGAGAACCCTGGAGTACACAATGATATTTCATATATATATAGTATATATAATATACTATATATTATGTCATACAATATATAGTATATATTTTATATATAATGTATACTAATATATATACTATATATCTAATATATATACTATATATTATATATGTATTATATTTAACCAAAACAAAAAAACCAAGATGGCATCATCAATCCTCTTTCAAAAGTGGGAGATTCAAGTCCAATGAAGAAACAAAGATGGTGTTGTTAATCCTTTTCCAAAAGACACAGCTCCAACATTCTTTCATCTTCAACTTGAAAGTTGCCTGAAACCAACAAGACTCACTCAGTACAACGATAGCAACCACTTTAGACTTCTCATGATGAAAATAGCAATACAGAAAATTCTCTTCAGTTCTCAAGTACCAAATTTTCAAGTTTGTTTACACAGGTCACAAGTTTCTCCAGCATGTGTCCCTGGGCTCCTCACCAGCCCACGCTGGGGAAAGAAGTCATGCTGTGGGCTTCCTTCCCTGCACAACTGCCACACATGGCAGCAGTGACTCTAAGGCCTCCAGCCTCCCTGCTCCTCTGCTCTCTCTTCCCCGCACTTTTTTCCCCTCTCTGTCTCTCCCTCTGTCCTCTTGGGAGAAGGTTTAACTTACCTTCTCCAAGTCTCTGCCCACCAGGGCACAATGATTGCCATTCTAATGCAGCACCACTATACTGAGGGCCACGGCCCCCCAATTCACCTATAGTGATAGTACCCCATCCATTATTTTATAGCTATTATCACTCATAGTACAATTTTCATGTGTTTGATGCTTTTTTTTGACTTTAATTTCATTGATAGGCATTATGAAAAATAAATTTTTACCCAATTCCAAATTCTACAAAGTTGGTCTTTGCTACATATATTCAGTTATTTGTGTTCACTCATCCATTCAACAGGGTTTATTGAACACCTATTATGTGTTATATTTTGTGAAAGAACCTGAAAGTGTGAACAAAAAAAATGATGGTTCTTTTTTCTCAAGAACTCTATACAGAGAGATACCAAAATGAGTGCTTTAGTAGCCTAGGTGAAGTATTCAGGAAAGGTTCTGCAGACAAGTACAAACTTGAAGGATAGGTGGTAGCTTCATGCAAAAATATTCTGGGTGGTACAAGGAAAGTGCATGGAAATTTGAAAACGTTGACTTGTCTTCTCTTCACACGCACGCGCTCTCTTCCTCGCTCTCCCTCCATCCCTCTCTCTCTCTCTCTCTCCCTCTCACCCCCCAACTCCTCTCCTGCTCTGCTTCTCTAAGGCTCTTCAAACTTCTTCAGCAAATGCGGATCCCAAATCAGCTTTCCAAATCTCTCACTATCTCCAGGTAACAGCTTTCCATGCTACCTTGATGTGGTGCCACGCTCTCCACACTGGCCACTCTTCTCGTAACCTCCATGGCCCCTTGCCACCACCAGCTTACTCTGCCAGGGGACTTCTGCTCAGCCTGGTCACTTGGGCTATTCTTTACTGGCATGTCATTCTCATCTCTCCTCTTCCCAATAGTCTCTTTGTGTGTGTCAGTCTCTGCTCCTATATACATATTTTCTTGTTCCTTTTCCCTTTCTTGTTCCTCTGTCCCTTTCCATATATATATATATATATATATATATATATATATTTTTTTTTTTTTTTTTTTTTTTTTTTTTTTTTTTTTTTTTTTTTTTTTTTTTTTTTTTTTTTTTTTTTTTTTTTTTTTTTTTTTTTTTTTTTTTTTTTTTTTTTTTTTTTTTTTTTTTTTTTTTTTTCCTCACACACCCTCTGGTTGATTCATTTTTTTCTTCCCTACATGGGATTTACAAAGTAAAAGAAGGAAGTCCCCTTATCAGGTTTAGGCCTCTATGTTTTTCAGACACAGCTAATGGCAGCAAACCTAAATTCTATGAACAAATGACACTGCCCATGTTGGGGTCACAGCTTCAATATGAATATAGGTCCTGCAGCACTCTTATGGTTACTGCTTTTGTTTTCAGCCTCTTTGTGTTTTTGAATTTTGAGTGTATCTCCTCTAGGCAGCATATCACGTACCTTGCTCTTTAATTTTGTCTGAGAGAATCTCCTGTTGCTTTTGAATGTTTCATCTATTCATTTTAATTTTGAAATAATTTGTCTATCAATTTGATATTTGTTCTATGTAGAGCTCATGTTCTTTCTATTTTTTTGATTACTTACTGCCTTTTTTGTTAAATATTTTTTGAGTCTACCAAGTTAATTTATTGTATTTTTAAAGTATTTTTTTCTTAGTGATTGCTCTATACCTGATGTTCAATATAATAGCCCACGTGTGACTGTCACTTGAACTCCTTACCACATACATCAGTTTATACTGATGGGTTAAAGGAAAATGGGTTAAAATCAGGCTAGTTTTTGCCTTTCACACAAGAGAGTCAATTCTTAAAATGTTAGTAAAGAAGAGATGAGCCTTGGATTTGCAACACTGTATTAGTTGTATGGCTAGGGCACTGATAAAAAGAGGGACTAGGGAGAGAGCAATTCCTGTTTGGACACTCTCAGAGTTAGAGCTTCTCTCTTTCCCTTTCTACCTGCCTGCTTGTATATGGTATCCCCTGTCTCAGAATAAAGGCATGCTGGGTATATTATAAAAGTCTCCAAAAATCTTCTGTTTGCCGGAATTAACAATGAACCTGCCTGGCCTGGCATGATTGCATGCTAGTGCTTAAGTAAAATACGGATCAGATTGTAAATACTTAGAAGCAATCAGATGATAAATATTCCATTAAATTTACATCATTATATTAGTAATGTTTTGAACACATTTGTTTAAATAAAACATTTAACTTTCACATTAAAAAACTTTCACAGACTGGAAACAAGGGGCTAGAGAGCCCTGCCTGCATTTTTACCTGATACCCTTGGGGGCAAGGCCACCTATACATACCCTGGAGTCTCTGCTTTCCCCTTGCAGACCCCACCAGAATGTGATGGGGGAGGGGTGCCAGGCTTGTGGGGAGATGGGGGGAGGGATGTGGATGAGGTTAGGGGAAGGGAGGTCCTTATCACCCCCTCTGGATTGCTCCAAAACCAGTCAATCCTCACCAGGAACAACAAAATCATTAATTCAGTGGCAGATACACATGAACATGGAGGTGAGGAGAAAGAACTAAGGCCTAGGATAAACAAACATGTCAGATTCAGGGGACACAGGGCTGTGAGGCCAACTATAGTGATAAACTATTTTATAAATATATCCATGAGATTCCCACAGATGGGAATGGAAACTCTAGTTCAAGATGTCATCAGTGCAAGCTCGGCACCCTCCCACTTCATGCCGAGAGGAAGGCCACAGAGATGGGACAGCACCCCCACAACGAACCTGACCAATCATTTGCCAGTGCCTATCCTGATCAAGAACTTTATATGTGGACATTGGCTGGAAGAACACTCCCAATAGCCAATATAGTTCAGTTATACTGAACTATAAAGCAAAGAAGAAGCAAAACATGACAGAAACTGGGTCAGAGAAGACAACCAGTAAAAGGAGGAGACACTGAAAGGATACAAACATGTGTGAACTGGTTACCTGTAACAAAGGTACATCTAGAAAACTAAGTACAGGCCACTGTGTTCCAGGAAAACACATCTACACTTGGCAAAAGGACGTTGCTCCAGGACAGAAACGGAAGAATCCAATGCACTAAAAAATGACTAATAACTGGCAGTGAAAGAAATGATGGAGTGACCAGAGGGGGCTCCAGGGGGAAGGAAAGGGGAGGAACACCTAAAGAGCAAGAAAAAAAGAAATGTAAACAAATCTTTGTATAATAATTAAAAAAAAATCCAAAACTTTCACGAAATATGAGTTGAGAATTTAATATTCCAAAGGGAACTTATGCCTCTCTCATATTTCTGTTACATCACTATTGATTCACAATCTTGGCAACTGTTCTGGATAAAATTTTACATTGGTCCCATTACATGGTGGACGAGCAGAGACTGAAGAAAGAGGCAAATCATGCCACAGTGGTGGGTGGCAGTTTCAGTAAGCAAGAGAACTTACACATCAAACTTTTCTTAGGTGGCCAAGTAGATATCTGCATCTGTCTGCAAAAATCTTTAGGTTTTGATATAAAGGTCTTAATGTAGTTTGGTTGCACATCTTCTCTGCGTAGTCTCAGTAATACAGTTCTGTCAAGGCATTGTCTTTGAGGTGACCCCCACTAGGGAACAATAGACAGAATATACATTACACTTCAAGGACATGATAGGTACTAAATAACCTCCCGTAGCCTAAGTCCAGCTTTTGGGTCCATGTGAAATAACATTCTCTAGATTTTCTGCTGCAATGTTATCTATCACTGCTTATTGGATTACACTATATGTAATGTATCTATTTTTGTTTAATACAGATTTAATTCTGGTAAAATGTAGCAACTTTGCTGCAAAATAACTCTTTGCCCCTTCCTGTGATTATGCTGTTTTGTGATATATGGTGCATCTATGTGTTATGAAACTAAACGATATGTAATTTAAACTCTAATTGATTTAGGTTTCATTTTTTTCAATGTTTTTTAAAATTTGTTTTTAATTTAATTTATTTTTTATTCTTTAAATCACAACCTTGGTAAATGGTTTTTGGGATACCTTTCCCTCCCTCTGGTGCCTCCTCCATTCACTCAAACCCCCCTCTTTGTTGTTTGCTAGTCTGTGTTTCCTGTGGCAGTGTCCTTTCACTGGGTGAGGGCCTGTGTTACCTGGCCCCTTACTCATTCTAAGGTGGTGTTTGTATTATTTATGTTCTTCCTCCTCCTGAAGATTAACTGAGAGTGAAATTTCACTCTCAGTGAGGCATTTCCTCTCCACCCCCAATGCCTGTGCACCAGTACTCCCTGCTTGGGGGCGGAGCCCAGGTGGTAGGGTAAGCAAGTCTCAAGCTCCCTTGGGGTAGGGGCTTGGCTGAACTATGCCTGGTGCAACCATCTGCTGGTGGATGGGACGAAAACCCCACCTAGGCTCCCCTCCCAGGTTCTCAGGGGGCAGGGGCACTACTTGGAATTCCTCACTGCCTTGGCTCCCCGCTGGCAAAGGGGCCTAGATGGCCCAGGACCCTGGGCATGCAGGTAGCCATGTGGCTGCCTGCTGGTGGGCCATAATTAAATTTTAAATGATCCTAAGTTTTTTTTAAAAATTAAGGAAATATAATATTTCATGTAGTCCAAATGTGCTTGCAGTGAATTCCCCACTTTTTGGTTTATCTAGGAATGTAGATAAATTTATTTTTGAAGAAAAAATTTAACTGCATATAGAATTTATTAGTTGAAAGATCTCGCTATTTTTGTCCGTGGAACCGCTGGCTCACGTTGCCCGGGGCACTACAGACTCAAGCAATCCCCATCCTCAGCTTCCCAGGTAGCTGGGATTACAGGGGCGCACCACTACACCAGCTATATTTTTTTGGAACTAGGTCTTGCTACGTGCCCCTGGTGGGACTTGAACCGCGATACCTGGCCCCAGTCACGGCTTCCTAGACTGCTGCTTACAGGTATGTGCCACAATGCCTGGCCTAGTTGAAAGTTTTTTCCCAGCATTTTGAATGTCATTTCATTTATTTTCGTTCTCTTGTTTCTGATGAGAAATTAGCCATTACTTGTGCTGCTGTTTACTCATTGGTGAAATTGTTTTTATCGCATTGTTCTGAGGATTCTGTCTTTTGCTTTTACCAGTTTGGCAATGGCATGTATAAGTTTGGTTCTATTTATATTTTCTAGTTTGGGGTTCATTGAACTTTGATATGTAGATTCACTAATCACACCTACAGTCTTAAGTCACTTAATTTTTTTTTTTTTTTTTTTTTTTTGAGACAAGGTCTCGCTGTTTTTGCCTGTGGAACCGCAGGCTCTCGTTGCCGGGGGTACCACGGACTCAAGCAATCCCCAGCCTCAGCTTCCCAGGTAGCTGGGATGACAGGTGCGCGCCACCACGCCCAGCTATTTTTTGGAACTAGGTCTCGCTACGGGCCCCAGGCAGGACTCGAACCGCGATCCCTAAGCCCCGGCCGCTTCATAGGCTGAAGCTTACAAGCACGAGCCACCGTGCCCGGCTTTAAGTCACTTAATTTTGCTTAATTATTTTGTTGTTCCCTTAGCTATAGATTTTTTTTCCCTGCCTTATCTTTCACAGTCCTCTGTGTTTTGTGAATATTAAGAATAGAATAAAACTTAATATGTTCATAATGTATATGACAGAGCAGTAGAAACAGAAGTATTGGGGTTCTCTGTAGCCTAAGAAAAGGGGCAAAGTTTTGCTGAAAGGAGCTATTTGTTAATTATGGTATATTAACCAAGGAGGGGTACTTGGCCAGAGGGACAGGAAGAAAGATGAACAGAATGAGATGCTTGTCTTTGAAAGGAATGGATCAGCAGCTGGTGTATCTGTTTAAGGTCCTTCTTATATAGAACTGGGTGGTGCTCGCTCACATACCATTCCTTGTGAATGATTTGTTCTTTGAAGAGGGCAAAATGCATTTTGATAGTGGTATCGTTTATTTAGATGATAGTATTAAGCTTCAAGTCTTCCCACTTTGGCATGTTGTCATTGCTCCTTATGAGTAGTGATATATATTTGCAAGGTACTCAATGTGGAGAGGCTAGTATTTGGTGTGTACACTAAATGAGTTTTCCAGGGATTTTGTTCTTCTGACATTTGTCTCTGACTAGCACCTGTGGTATTGTGCCATCCACATGATTGTATATGCCTGGGCCCAGTGGGTGTGCTCATGTGTGAGTGGGTGCACCTGGGCATAGGAGGCGGTGATTAAAGGCCAGTGTCACCCTGAGGGAAGAGAAGCAAGGAGAAAGAAGAACTCAAGGGAGAACTCAAGGGAGAAACTCAAATGTTTTTTTGCTGTTTATTATTAAAAATCCTAAAAAAGATACTTCCAACATCTCCGACATCTTTGGCTACTAGAAGTGATGATGAACCTACCTGGATAGGGATGGCTACATTGCAGAATGGCAGTCATTTTTCTCTGTACAAGGTTGTATAGTATTGCTTTTAAAAATGTATTATTGATATCAGGTAGACAAAACAGGTGCTTAGCCAAACTTACAAAGGGGGCTGCTGACCTTTTAAAGCCAGCTGCACACTAGGTTCTTCCTAGCCTGCACATGCAGTATCAAGACCACATAAACCTTAAAAGGACATAAAAACATACTTATTTATTAAAGGGGCAAAACAAACAAAAGTCATCGAGGGGTACAAGGAAACCCTTTCAGTAATCTTACCACACAGTCCAGTCTCAAGTCCAAAGAGCGCATGGCTGCAGCAGTATATACATCCACAAAATGGCAGCTGCCCCAACTAAAGCCAGAAGGAGTCAAGATGGTGTTGCTGCTCCTTTTTCAAAGTCATAGGTCCACTCACTCCAAACCATAAGAAGCCAAGGTGGCATCGTCGATCCTTCTTCCTAAGTGGAAGAATCAACTCCAATAAGGAAACCAGGATGGTGGTGTCAATTCACTCCCAAAAGGCACAGTTCTTGCATTCTTTCAGCTCCAACTCCAAAGTGGCCCAAAAACTAGCAAGACTCACTTGATTCAGCAGCAGCAAGCACTTCAGAAGTCTCATAATGAAAACAGCAACACAGCGAATTCTCTTCAGTTCTCCAGAAGACTTCCAAGCTTCGCAGTTTCAAAATTATTATTATTATTTTTTGAGACAAGGTTTCGCTTTGTTGCCCAGGGAACCACAGGCCTGGGGTACCATGGACTCAAGTGATCTCCAGCCTCAGCCTCCCAGATAGTTAGGATTACAGGCATGCACCACCACACCCAGCTATTTTTTGAGACTAGGTCTTGCTATGCTGCCCTGGGCAGGTTTCAAACCCGCAGACTCAAGCGATTCCTATCCTCAGCCTTGCTTCGTATGCTGCAATTAAAGGCATGCGTCACTGTGCCCAGCCCACAGTTTCAAAATTAAACCAAGTTCTCAAGTACTAAATTTCCAAGTCAGCCTATGCAAATTACAAGTCTCTCGACAACGTGCTTCCCCAGGCTCCAAGTGGCCCAGACTTAGGCATGGGTCCTGTCTTCTCCTGCACCTGGAAGCTGGCAGCCCCCCCTGCTCCTCTGCTCTCTCTGTTCTACCCCTTGGCTCTCCTTTCCATGAGTTTTATCCCCATCTTTTCCCTAATCTACTGATACTAATACAAGGAAGCTTAGCTTCCCTTTTCCAAGCCTGCACCTATCAGTGAATGGATAGCTATTTTAATGCAGCACCACCACTGGTAGCCACAACCCCCCAATTTCACCACAACCCCCTAACATTATCAAATTAAACTATCCGAATTATTCATTCAATCACTGAATACTTATTGAGGACACATTATGTACTTGAGCCTGTACCAGATGTTGAATAAAGTCGGCAGTGGGAGGAGGGTAGAGGTGAAGAACACAGGAGTAAGCCACTAAATGTAACTGAATAAAATAGTCATTACTGAGTGGAGGACTCCATTATGACTGACTTTAGTTTATCCTAAGGATTCAGGGGCTCCAGAGTTTATGGCAGCTGTGTCTTGGGAAAGACAGATGTACTTTGGAAAATTTACTATAAAATACATCCTAAAAGCATTTTCTATTTTTACGTGTCACTTTCATTTCAAAATTGCTCCATTTTGGGGAAAATGTAACTTTAAAAACCAATTTAAAGTTTTTTTAGGAGTAACAAATTGTTGAGAAAATAGTAAACATTTTACATGCTATCTATATCCTGGGAGCGCTTTTGTAGTACTTTAATTATCTTTGTAACTCACTTTCACTTTCATTCTTGCTGACTTTTACCCTGCCTGTGAATACCTTTCATTCTCATTCTTATCTGGTGCTTAAGGTTTGCACTAGCTGTTTTTTTTTTTCCCTAGAACTTGAAGGGAGCAGACTGAGAACAGCCCACACCAAACATGACTAATGCTTACCCACACACTATCAGGCACATGATGAGGGGAACCCTTCCCCCTTTACTTCAAGGCAGTGTTTAGCATAAAACCAAGGGCTGTTAGTACATACTAGCCCAGAATTTTATGGTGCAGTTGTCTTGGAGGGGAATCATCAGGGAACATATTGACAACCTCCATAATTCTCTAGCATCTGAAGCATATCACAGAAGGTAAGAGTTGTAGCTGCGCAGGAAGGTAAGGCATGAAGGCTGCAGCAGGTGGGAAGACACCAACCAAACATCCAATAGGCTGCAACCCCTGAGAGTTACTTATGATGCTGCCTTAGGATAAAGATCAGGTTTTTAAAAGATAAGAAAATAAATAATCAAATTCTTTTTTTTTTCTCATCCTTTTTTTTTCTCATCCTCCAGTGAAATTTGCTCAGTTTTCAAATTTGAACAACAGTGTTCAGAACTCCGTTTGGGACCCCCCCCTAAGCAACCATTCTTTGGGGATGTCCTCCACCATAGTCCCTTGGACACCAATAGAGGGAACCATCCTCTTCATGATGCCAGTTGTAGTGCATGCATCCCATTTTGGGTAGGTTCTTTATTGGTTTTAGCAGACACACCAAGCAGGGAAGGCCAGGGGGCTCACCTGCCAGAAATCTTCACACTCTTTCACTGGCCTCTTTCTCGCTGATGTTTTCTTGTGTTCTCTTTTGCTCTCTGACTTATTTCTTTTGGCATGATTCCTTCTAGCTCCATTCATGTTGCTACAAATGAGTTTAGCCTTTTGATTGCTGAATAATATTCCATTCCAATATTCCAATATACCACAACATTTTGATGCATTTATCTGTTTTTGGAACATTTGGGTAGTACTTCAATAAACATAGGGCTACAGGTGTTCTTTTGAATAGTGTTTTGGTGTCCTTTGGGTAATTCCAGAAGTGAGATTGCTGGGTTACATAGCAGTTCTATTTTCACTAATTTCAGGAACCTCAGGACAACTTTCCATAGTGATTGGACCAGTTTGCATTCCCACCAGCCGTGTGAAAGTGTTCCTTTTTCTCCACATTCTTGCCAGAACTTGTTCTTTTTTTGATATGGGCCATTCTTACTAGTGCAAGGTGGTATCACATTGTGGTTTTGATTTGTATCTCTCTGATTATGTGATGTTGAACATTTTTTCATTTACATGTTAGCCATTTGAATTCTTTTTTGGAGAAGTGTCTTTTTAGCTATTCTGCCATTTTTTTTGGTTGAGTTTTTTACTTTGTTTTTGTTGAGTTGTATGAACTTTTTGTATATCTTTGATATTAGCCCGTTAGCTGTTTAAGATGAGCAAATATTTTCTTCCATTCTGTTGGAATTCTCTTTGTTTTGCTTATTGTTTCTTTTGCTGTGCAGAAGCTTTTTAGTTTAATGAAATCCCAGCTGTTTATTTTTTCCTTTATATTCCTAGTTCCTGGAAATATGTCCTTAAAGAAGTTTCTGAGATGTATGCCCTGGAGTGTTTTATGTTTTCTTCTATATAATTTATGGTATCTGGTTTTATGTTGATGTCCTTTATCCATTTTGAGTTGATTTTTGTAAATGGTGAGAGAGTGTAGTCTAGTTCATTTTTTTCCATATTGCTATCCAATTATTTCAGAACCATTTATTTTATTTAAAATTTTAATTTTATTTATTTTCATTCTTTAAATCACAACATCAGTAAATGGGTTTTGGGATACCTCGCTCTCTCTCCTCTCTCTGGGACCCCCTCCATTCTCTCAAACCCTGCTCTTTGTTGTTTGCTAGTCTGTGTTAAGTCCATTAGTCTCTTTCTTTCCTGTGGCAGTGTTCTTTCATTGGGTGAAGGACTGTGTTGTTGGAACCAGGAGAACTTTGCTGGTAGGTTTTCAGTCTTAAGTTTGTGTTGGGCAGCCAGTCTATATTTATTTGTGATCTGTCCATGCTTTCTCGTTGGAGTCTGTCTTCTCCAATCCCAACTCTGTTGTTTTGCTGCTTTACCTTTTGGTTCTGGCATCAGATTTGGAGGTCTCACTCCCTGCCAGTATCAGTGAAGAAGTTTCTCCGTGGAAACAGGCTTCTGTGAATGGTGGTTGTAGATCATCACTTCTGCCTCAGTTTGCAGCTTTGCTGTGGGCCCAATGCCCCCAGTCTTTGGCCTTCCTCTCCTCTCCCATAATGTGGGGAGGAGCGCCTTGCTCTCCCAGGAGCCATCTCTGAAATGAGGGCTTGGGTCTTCCAGACCCAGTGAGAGCATAGGTGCACTTCATGACATCGTGTTTCCATAGTTATTTCTCCTATCTCGCGTGCACTGATTCCATCAGCTGCGCCCAGCTCAGGCTTGTGGGCTGAATTTTTACCTGGTCCCTCACCCGTTCTATGATGGGGTTTGTGTTATGTATGTTCTTGCTCCTGCTGAAGATTAACTGGAGTGAGAGTGAAATGGAAAGGGCATTCTCCCCACCCCACCTGCATGCCTGTACCTCCCTGCATGGGGGCGGGACCCTGATGGTTGTGCTTATGTTGGTCCCAAGCCCCCCTTGGGCTAGGGCCTGGGGGAAACATTCTTTGGTTGATCCAGGCTGCAGATGGCGGCCACATGCAACAACCATCCACTGGTGGATGAACCTAAAGACCCACCCAGTACCCCCTCCTGGGCTCTCCAGGCATGAGGGACTTATCCAGGGGTCATCACCACCTTTGCTCCCCACTGGCAAGAGAGCTCCAATGGCCCTGGACCCAGGTGTGCAGGCAGCCTGCTTAGGCTCCCAGTACCATTTATCAAAGAGGCTTTCCTTGATCCTTTGTTGAGTATTAGTTGTCCTCTTTGTGTGAATTTATTTCTGGGATTGCTATTCAATTCCATTGGTCTGTGTGCCTGTTTTTATTCCAATGCTATGTTTTAATTATACTGGCTTTGTAATATTGCTTGAAGTTAAAAATGCATCTAAAAGCTGCTCATCAGTAAGCAGCCTAAGGAAGCAGCCTGCACATCCAGGGTTCTGGGCTATCGGAGCTCCCTTGCCAGCGGGGAGCAAGGGTGGCAACGACCCCTGGGTTAGCCCCCCAAGCCTGAAGAGTCTGGGAGGGGGGACCAGATAGAGTTTTGGCCCCATCCACCAGCGGATGGTTGCTGCATGGAGCCACCATCTGTAGCCCAGATTGGCCGAGGAATGTTTCCCCCAGCCCCTAGCCCAAAGTGGGCTTGGGATGGCACATGCACAGCCATCAGGGCCCTGCCCCCATGCAGGGAGGTACCAACATGCACGTTTTCATTCTCCAGCCATTCTTCCGGAGGAGGAAGTACATACATAATACAAACCCCATCATAGAACGGGTGAGGGACCAGATAAAAATCCAGTCCACAAGTCTGAGCTGGGCACAGATGATGGATAATCGAGAGAATCAGTGCATGCGAGACAGGAGAAACAACTATGGAAACACGATGCCACAAAGTACACCTATGCTCTCACTGGGTCTGGAAGACCCAAGCCCTCATTTTGGAGATGGCTTCTGGGAGAGCAAGGCACTCCTCCCCACACTATGGGAGAGGAGAGGAAGGCCAAAGACTGGGGGCATCGGCCCCACAGCAAAGCTGCAAACTGAGGCAGGGGAGATGATCCACAATGGCCATTCACAGAAGTCTGTTTCCACAGAGAAACTTCTTCACTGACACTGGCAGGGGGAGAGACACCAGAATCTGACACCAGAACCATAAGGTAAAGCAGCAAAACAACAGAGTTGGGATTGGAGAAGACAGACTCCAACGAGAAAGCACGGACATGTCATCTATGTCCCCTATTTTGTTTTTATATATATTACTTTTAACCTCATTTAAAAAAGATTTTTATCATAAATGGATTTTGAATTTTGTCAAATGAATACTCCCCCTCTATTGATGTGATCATATGAATGCTGTTGCGTAGTTTTCAGTTGAATCATCCTTGATAATTCCAATTTGTCATATGGTATAATCCTTTTAATGCATTGTCGAATTTGACTTACTAAGATTTTGTTGAGGATTTTTGCATCTACTTTCTTCAGGAATATTGTTCTATAATTTTCTGTCTTTGTGATGTTCTTGTCTGCTTTTGATGTTAGATTAAGTGTACATCCTAAATGTGTCTAAAGCACTCCCTTAATCTCAGTTATATGGAAGTGCTTGATACTAGTTTGAAAAGTGTTTCTTTTTGAAAGTTTGGCAGAAGTCTAGTTTTCTTCTTTATTTTTCTTTGTGACCTACTTTTTTGAGATTAGGTCTTGCTATTTTTGCCCGTGGAACCACAGGCTCATGTTGACTCAAGCAATCCCCAGCCTCAGCTTCCCTAGTAGCTGGGATTACAGGCACGCGCCACCACATCCAGCTATTTTTTTGGAACTAGGTCTTGCTATGTTGCCTGAGTGGGACTCAAACCGTGATCCCCAGTCCCTGCCACGGTTTCCTAGGCTGCCACTTACAGGCACTCACCACCGTGCCTGGCTCTTTGTGAGCCTACTTAATGGCTTGTCCATTTTATTTTTGCTTTTGGACTTTATGATTTCTGTTTCATTTTTTTCTACTTTAATTTTTGTTTCCTTACATCTGTTGACTTTCAGTTTTGTCTATTCTTTTTATAGTTCCGTAATTGGAATGATTACATTATTTATTTGAGTACTTTCTTCTTTTGTGATGTGGGTCTCTCTTGGTGTATGTACAGTACCAATCCTGAAGGGTGGGTAAAAGGAGTTTAGCCCAGTGCACTGTTCTTATTGTTCCCAGTGGGGTCTTGACCTGCTGGGAGTATCTCAACTTCCTTCATATATATTTCTACTTATGCAAGGTATGTGCTTTCATACTGGTGCAAGGTATGTGCTTTCATACTGCTCAACTCTGCTTTATAGTTTTACTGTTATTCTACTTTTGTTACATTATCAACAATCCTTGAAAGTAAGAACTTTGTGTTATTAATCCTATTTCTCTAGAGCATACCATAGTTCATGGTAGAAAAATGTTTTTAGTATACTTATGGGCTAGTAAAATCAAGAGTAGTAGAAAGTATATAACATTCAAAATATCTTTATATTAGAAAAAGGCTAATTAAAATATCATGTAATTTAAAAAAATACCGAGGTATAATATTTTAATGTGTTCTTTCTCATTTATGGGTGGGAATAAATGTTACAACTTCTCATTAGGATTCTTTTAATTTAGTGACAGTTGATTAATCATAAATTTCCATCTTCTAATGATTATTGCAACTGATTTACAAACAGGTTGAAGAAAGCTTTTTAGTAAAATGTTTAGCTTATCTGAACACAGTTAATTTGCTCTCTTGTGCTGAACATTTTTCTTACCAAACTAATGATGGAGATAGTTGATGCATTAATATTTTCTGGACCTTTCTTAGGATTTTTGTGGAAAAATAAAACTATTCTGTGTCACCATATTGTCTCTATTTTTTTTTTAATCTTTGAAGAGAAATGTATAAAATTTTTCTATTTATTGGGCTGGGGCTTTTGACTTTGTAGAATATCTAAAATTTGTGCTGATCAACAATTTCACCAAAAACACTAGTTTCATTATTACTATATTCATATTTGGTCACTTTTAAACTAAGAAGTGATTATCATTTAATTATATTCATGACTATTTCAGGAAATAAGTTATCATGTTACTGTGATTTAATAGTTTTTTTGTCTTTAAATGTATACAGGATTTGAAAATAACAAGAATATTTTCAAGAACTTATATACATTCAAGAGTTTATAAAATTCTGAGTTCCTATAATGACTAATCTTCCTAATATGTTAATTTATTTCTCTATAGCATCAGGGTATTTCAAGTTACAGCTAGAAACTTCTTTTGAGATTACCTTAAAAAGTCTCTTAAAAGATTGATAATGTGATGGCAAGAGTAATTCATACTGAGCCCTTCCTATGACCCAAGCATGATGTTTTTACACTTCATTCTCATTACAGCTGTTTTACATTAATAGTATTATTATTCTTACTTTAATCCAGTGGTTTAAGATTAAATTGTTTAATATCACACAGATACTAAGGTATAAGCTAGACTTTATATGGTGACACTATGACTCACGTCAGATTTAACTGCTATGTTATATTTCTTATAGTACTTGTTGAAGAAGAAATACAGATATAGCGTGAGAAATTAATTTTGAAAACATGCAACTGCTAGAAAATGGGCAAATGATATGAACAGGCATTTCATTCAAGAGAATCCATGAATTTGAAAGAATCTCAAGCTGAGTACTTTAGGAGAATGCTTGATAAAAGCACACTGAGATAACATTTCACGTTCATCAGACTGGCAGAAAGTAAAATGACTGACAGTATCAAGGGTTGAGAAGGCATGCGTTTAAGGCAAAGCTTATTATACTGCTATAACAGTATAAATTCCTACAAACACTTTTGAAAGCCTTTGTCAATATGCAAAGTAGTTCAAGATGTGCATTCTTACTATTAGGCACTTCTGCTTCTAGGGCTATGCACTTTAAAACAGTGGAAGTCAGAGTGGGGACCCAAGACTGCTGGGGTTCCTTAAGGTCTTTTCATGGGGTTTATATGGTGAAAACTATTTTAAATAATACGAAGACATCATTTGCCTTATTTTTTCTCATTCCCTCACTAGTATTCAGTAGCCACTGAGTTTTTAGATACTATATGACATTTTATTATTCAACAGATTGAATTCAGAAACATAAACATAATTAAGAATCTAACTGCATTCTCTTAGGACATTAAAAAGATTTTCAAAAATGTAAAACTGTCCCACTCTTCTGACTAATGTCTGTTTGTTTTGGAAAATGTTACTTAAAAAAAAAAATATGTCCTATGTCAATTTACATTGAATTGTTTTATATGAGTAAATGTTTTTAAAATGATTAGTTTTTGTCTCTACTATGGTAAATATTGATAGATATGACCTACATTAGGTTAAGTCTTTGTGGTCCTTCTGTAGTGTCTAAGTCCAGATTGATACCAAGTCATTCTGATAATTACTGCATTGTGTACCATGCAAGTGTTTGTTGTGGTATTGTTTATAATAGTAAAAATTGTAGTCAACACAAATGTTCATCAATGTGGACATGCCAGTTGCCAGAAAGCAGCAGTTATCTTTATACACACATACACATACACACACACAAATACTCACATACACATTAATTCATATATAATCATATGTGAATCAGATGGATAGTTCATACATCATGTGTCAAAAATTTTTTGAGAATGTTAGTACATTTTAGTTTAAAAATAAAAAGTAAAATTAAATTAAGTGTAAATTACATAATTACATATTACATAATTACAAATTACATAATTAAATTAAGTGTAAATGCAATAAGAATTAGATATTAATCAGTTTATAATTTTGTAGCACTGTTGACTTCAGCTATAAAAAACAGAAATCAAAGTGGAACAATACAAGCTACTGCATCTGATTAGATGTACCAAAAACAGTGTTCACAGGAATTTGTATCATAGAATATAGAATGTCTGAAGCGTTTGGTTTCTCACTATACTATGTGTTTATTGGAAAGAAAGAAGCATCATTTTGTTAAAGCTTCATATGTACACTTTCACTCTCCTGGCTTACATAAATGCAAACTTATTTTTCTAATCCAAAAACTACAGGTTGGTAGCTGTTGGTTATTCAGTGTTTTTAGGGATTTTCCTTATAGTGGCATTAATTCTTATGCTACTGTTTCCATTTCAATCCAAGTTGAAATGGACAAAAAGTCTTTCAGTGGAAATATTCTGATTCTTGTTATTTGCAAGTTATCTTTATAGAGTTACCACAAACACTGAATTAATACTGAACCTTTGCTGCTAAATACAGGATTAGGTTCCTATGAGCCTTTGGTGACATTTTTGTCAACTAATCAGAACATTCCCTTGTTTTGTGTCTGTGTTTAAAGAAACCTCATTTAATATATATTTTTCATTAATTAACATTGAACCGATAGCCACAGTACTATTAATGCCCAAACAAAGCCTATCGAGCACATGCAATTTCTCTCTTAGGGACATCATGCTTTCTTTATGCCAGGAACACTAAATAGCACTACAGCACTACATTTCATTTTAAATGGTGAAATCATCAACAAAAAGTACAAAAAAAGGGAAAAACATGGCACAAAATAGACCATGAAAAGGATACTTGTTAACATACTAGATTTCAAACTGCAAAAATTCTATATTGATTTTTAAATTGTAAGATTTAGTGAGCAGGCAAATTCACAGATAAGGAATCTGCAAATAGTGAAGATCATTTTATCTCTTTATAAACCATTACCTAGAACTGGTTCATACTTAGAATAACCAGTAGTCATGTGTATGAGACTTTAAGTGGTTTAGACTAGTTCAGTTTTACTCCCTGGCGTTTGCTGAAATCAAGAGCACAGTGTTAGTAAGGAAGAGTGAAGTGGTTGTTGGGTATATAATGAATAGTACCTGCCATATGCCCAGTCAGTACTTGGCACTTGGTAAGGGATTGGTATATTTTTCCTGAAAGAATGAATCAGTGAGTAAATGACAAGGTCATTTTTGAAATAGCCTTTGATTTCCCTCATAGTCAATTAAAAATTTTCCATCTGTGTCTGGATTTTTTTTTTTTTTGCCTATTTGTGTCTAGATTTTAAAGATAATGTTTCAATTCTAAAACAGAATAAAAGTTAATATAAAAGAATAGGGAAGTTTTGTGTTATCTTGGTAAATTTCTAGTTTAATATATCAAAGAAAATTATAAGAATCTGAAGCATAAGATGAAGTTGAGACCTATGCTTACAAATTAGCTGAGTAGTTCATTTTCTTTTAATATTAATTCCTTTTCTGAAAAGATTGCTTTTTGTATATTGGAAGATATTACATCCAAAAGTGTTAGTTTTTAAAATTAGTGTCTTGGTATTGGTTTCATTATCTTAAATTGCTATTTCTCATATTTGATCAAAAATAAATATTTCATAACTACAAATTGTAGCAAAGTCCAGTTAAAAATAAATTCAATTAATAAACTAATTTCATTTAAAATGTGCTTAGTCAAGATATATCCTTGTGCTTATTATTTCAGACACAGAAATAAATTGTAATTAAAGTTGATCTTCCTGTCTTTGTGTCATGTCTTCCATCACAAACAATTTAAGCTGTTAAATAATACTTATTTCATACACAAAAATATACTTTTCATTAAAGCTTATGTTTGATTATGTAAGTAAGAATGTTATATGTAAAACTGGGGAAAAAACAAAAGAGAGGAGTTACCCAGTTTATATCAGAGAAAAAATTCAGCATTTTGGCCTATTTCCTTTCATACTTTCTTTTCCATATTGAAAAAAGAAACTGTATTTTACAAAATATATATGATTTAAAAAATCCTCTCAACATTCTAGGTAGCCATTATTAGTGGTAGTACTTTAGAGCTAATTTAGGCCAAAAAAGTATATTACCTTTAGTTGCAGAGTGATAACAAGGCAGCCAAGATTAAAGCATAGTTCTATCAGAATTTTTTCTCTTCCATTTACCTTTTCTATTCCATGCTTAAGAGTATATTCCTGAGTCCAAATTTTAGGGCAAATAAAATTCCATTGTACATTTTTAACTTCTATTTTGGTGAATCATTATAGTTTCTTTCTTATTTTCTCCAAAGACCTGTTAACTCTTCAATGCTCTTTTCTGTACCGTAACCAATAGTTATACAACTAAAATCTCAACTAAGTTTTTACAAAAAGGCATGCGATTATCTGAGTAAAGTATATTATATTAAGTTGCAAATCATTTGTAGTCATAGACTTTTGAGGGAAATGTGTACGTTATCACAGATAATTTCATGCTCAGATTGTTATTTGATAAGTAGATTATGCAAGGGTGATATTTAAGGGCAGTCTGAGAGCCTTCTGAAGTCCTTTTATACCTGCTTGCTAGTCGAGATCTTACAAGTAGCAAAACCCTTACATAGTCTGTTAACTCTCATTCAATGGCTGTCACCTGATAATTTCCTTTATAAAAGTCATTAATATCTATAATTATAATTATAATTAGCAGTTGTAACATTTAATTCTGTGTCTCCTAAGGTCTTTTCCTTTAAGGTTTCTTTGATACTAGATTAGCACCACCATTTATAAATTTAAGGCATCATTTTATTATCAAAAATGAGAATAAGTTCTTTGAGATTTCATTAATGCTTACTTCCAAGAGGACTTGAGACTTTGTATAGTTAAAAGTTAAACAAGTAATACATTGAATCATAAAATAGAAGAGCAGTTTTTTTTTTTTTTTTTGAGTTTACACTGGTTTATATCTATATTTGTGTAATAGGAATATAGGACCTCCCCTCTGAGGTATTGCTACCATACCATTACTGGGACACCTATCGTCACCATTGTAGTCCACTATGCTTCCTTCCCACCTAGAAGAGCATTATTTTAAACAAGGCAGGAGAAGATGCTTCCAGGTCTCTGAGCAGACTAATATATTTGGGGAATCAATTTGACTTTTGATATTTTTCACTGTTCAAGCTAAAATAAAAACATGGTGCTGAGAAGTTTTATTTTCTAACTAAAGGAATCATGATAGCAGCTGCCAACCAACCTCTGACTGGCAGCTGCACCCATTGCACAACCACCAAGCACCCTCTGCCATCAAACTGGCTAGTAAGAGGGCCTTGGGGTTTGGCCCAGGAGACTTGCACTTGAACGGCACGTGGGCAAAGTAAGATCCACTGAGGGTGTGGGGAATGGGGGGGGGTGCAGAGAGGGTAATACACAGGCCTTGCCACTTCACTCTCACTCCACTTAGTCCCTAGTCCTCAGGAGGAATAAGAAAAACACAAACATTGCAAAGACATAGAACACATAAAGGAGCAGATAAGGATCCTGCCAATACAACTGGGCAAGTTGCAGGGGAAGGATCATCATAGAACATAATGGACTGGAGAGACAACCATGATGAAGACCTATCACAGAAATGCACCTACAAACTCATCAGGAATAGATGAACCAAGACCCCTCTGTGGAGAAGAGGTCCACAGAGTTGGGGAATTGACTGCACAACAAATCTTCAAAGGAAGAGAGTGGAGATCATCCACAAAGGCCATGGGTGGATGCCTACCCTCACTGAGAGATCTATTACAGAAAATGACTGGGAGCAAGTCCTCCAAGCCAGAAGGCAAAGCTGTGGGGTGAAGAGGTAATGGATATACAGAGAGAACTGGAATGGCAACCAGCAATGAGAAGACATTGTTAAACCTCAAATGGCATGGAAAGTTTGCCCAATGCAAAGCTAAGACTACAACTCTCCATGAACAGAATCTGTGTACCAGGAACAAAGTCCCTCACAGTCCCTCAAATAGACACAACCACAGAAAAGGAAGAGAGACCAATGGACTGAACATAAATCCTCAAACAATGAGAGAGGAGTCTGAGTGAACAGACAGGCCATCAGGGGTTGGGGGGGGTGGGCAGGAGGGAAGGCATCCATTTATCAACGTAAGAAATAATTTTTAAAAATGAATAAAACATAAGGGGGGAAAAAGGAAGCATGGTAGATACAAAATATTTCCTGGAATTTAAATCAAGATGAGCATATTGTTCTTGCCATTTGGAATGCACAGGTCATGGTATATTGATGAACATGGTGATTAAATATTCTTTTACCTTTGAAATTTTACCTACTGTACTTTCATTTTTATTTATATAATGTGATATTTACGCTAGTTATATTTACATATTTGAAGTATCTGATTTCAGTCTTTAGACAAAGTCATAGTGTTCCTTCCTTTATTTTCAGTATTTTATACTCCAAGAAGACTTAGGTAAATTGAAAACTTATCAGAGTTGTATTATTAAACCAGGCTAAAGAGACTTCCTAATTAGAAACAGAGATGTTGCTAGGATAGCTCCCACTCCAGCAGTTCATTTTGTTCACAGCTTACCTCATTCTACTCCTGTGTGTTCTGTCTTAAAAACACCCCTAAGTCACTAGTTTTCAGTCATCATATGTTAGAGTGACCTCCAATACAATGCCCAATTTTATAGAGAAACACTAAATAATGAAGAAAATTTAAATCTGTGCCCTTGTAGAAAGGTTAATTTCTTTTGCGAGAGATATTACCTTGCATAAAACAAAGGTTATTAGAAGTCATAATTGCCTTTTAAAATTATTAATCCAGTATTTTTGACTCTAATTTACATAAATGAAACTTTTATAAAACAGTTTTAGCTTCTTAAATTAGACCACTTTGAAGTTAATTTTCTGATCAAATTAAAATTATAAGTAACTCAGTGAATGCTGAATTTGCAGTGAATCATGATGCTAGACCATTCACAATCAGAAGCAACTATGATGGGCCTATATGAATTTCAAAATATAATTTAGGAAATTTTCTACATGGAGATGACCAGATTTATGGCCCATGTGGATTTTGCTTTTTAAGCAACCATAGGAGAGATATTCAAGAAAGTTTTCAGGTAGAAATAGAGAAAATTAGCCAGGTGGGATTGGAACTACCCTGGGCAACATAGCTAGACCTAGTCTTTAAAAAAAACCAAACCAAACAAACCAAAAAAAACTAAATAGAGAAAAATGTCTTGAGTGCTTTAAAAATAAATCCACAATCTTAGTTTTAACTCTATACTAGGTCCTTTGTTTGACTTTGTGTTAGCAGGCACTTTATACAGATTATCTCATATAATCTAATCTCATAAAGAAGTGAATTGTCACTTCTTTATTCCTACTTTTTAGAGGGAAGAATTGAGATTGAGAGTTTATGAAGTTGCACTCCTACTAGGGAATGGGCCTGATGTCTCAATTAGTTAAATTGCTATAACAACAAATTACCACAAACTGGGTAGTTTGTAAGCAGCAATGGCCAGAAATTTATTTCTTAACATTTCTGGAATTTATTTATTGCAGTTCTTACAGTTCGTTTGTTCAGTTTCTTGAACTGTGAACCTCAAGATCAGGTTACTATATTGATTATATATCAGGGTTATAGCTCTTGCCTACTTGCTTTGTTGTTAGGTACTAGAAGTCATGATATCTCTGAACAGGTCTTTGTTTTTCCTTTTTTAAATATAAGAACACTGATCCCATTCTTGAAGATTTCATCCTGATGACCTAAGCACCTCCCAAAGTCCTCACCTCCTAATGTCATCTTTTGGGGTTGGAATTTCAACTTACAAATTTTTGGGTAGAAGGAGGCAAACATTGAAACTTTAGCACTGGGATTGTGATAGATTTTGAATTATAAACCGCTAAAATAATTTATTAGATCCAGGGACTTGCTTATTATTGCAACTGTGCTGTTACCCTTTCCTTTTCACACTATCTACCAAACTTTTTTTTAAATAATTTTTTTATTTATATATATTTCACATCATTTCAGTCCCTGGGGGTCACCCACCGCCTCCCCTTCCCACCTGCTCCAGCTGGTCCCCATTCTCCCCTTGTGCAGTTTCATTTGGTTGACCATATATTAGTGAAACCATTTGGTTTCTGTCCCTTTCTATCTGACTCGTTTCCACTAGAATGATTTCTTCTAGGTACATCCAAGTTTCCATAAATTCATCAAATTTGTCATTTTTAATTGATGAGTAATACTCCATTGTGTATATGTGCCACATCTTTTTCATCCAGTCATCTGTTCTGGGGCATTTGGGTTGTTTCCATGTCCTTGCAATTATAAATAGTGCTGCAATAAACATCCGAGCACAGGTGTCCTTTTGTACCCACATTGAGGTCTCCTTTGGGTAGATTCCCAGAAGTGCGACTGCTGGGTCAAATGGTAATTCCATTTTCATGAGTTTGAGGGTTCTC